>VXBB01019078.1:387301-438414 GCA_013399915.1 Illadopsis cleaveri
CAAACTACAATTCTGTTATTTCTTCCTAATGGTTAACATGTTCCCGTCTGTGTACGGCTTATCTCATTTTCCCACTTTAGTGCTGGAAAAACCTATCTCCCCATCCATATGCAGCCAGGGACTGCCCCTGCTTTTGCCTCAGCTCCTACCACCACACTCAGCCCATCAGCCAAATTCAGAGAGGGATGATTGTCTTTCAGAGATCTCACTCCTCTATTTTTCCCACATTGTAGGTCTGGGGAGAAAAGGATGTACTCACACTTAGCTGCTTAGGAGTTTGACAGATCAGTTAGTCATTGAGATATCTGACATCCTATTTTATTTAGAATCATTGTGCAGGTGGAAAGAAATTACCAATTCTAAAGCTCTAAAGAGTAAGAAACCAAAACTTCAGATTTATGTTTACGGTTCACTTGTTTGCATCAGGTCTGCAAAGAAATAAAACATGTCCTTTAAAAACGAACTTTATCTTGCCTCTTTTTCATATAAATTTTCATATTCAGTCCCCTATGCAATATTAGCCAATGTCTTCCTGTTTATCATACAAATAAGCCTAATTTAAGCTTCTAATGTAAAACTGACTATGAAAACCATTAGAACATTACAGTACAAAGACAGAAGAAAATTTATAACTTCTCAGGTAACACTTCTAAATACAACACAATTTTACTTCCAAATCATTAAAGTAGTTTTTCCTGTAATTTCCAGCCAAGGGCTTGTCACAGCTGATGATTAAGTTGCCATTCAGAGAATACCTTCAGGGATAGCCCAGGCTAATTCCTAGTTCTATTGCAGTTGCTTGAAAACATGCACAGAGCATTTCTAAGATTTCATTTCTAACTGGCAGAGTGTAATAAATTAAGAAACAGAAGTGACATTCCTTATCAAAACCTAACCCAACTGTCTATTTTTAGACCTGATTCCAGACTCAGGTTTCAGAAGATACTTTCATTTGACTTCATTTAGATAACAGTAATACTTATCTATTTGCAGGCTGGCAATTCAAAGCATGCATTGGCCTTAATCTGCTTTGAATTAATCCTTTGCATCTGCTATTATAGTTCAAAGAAATTACTTCAATTAGGTTTAATTACTTCCTTCCACTGCTTTGGATACAGCCCTTATTATATTTCATTACCTTTCCTCACAGACTGCATGGAAAATAGATGCCTAATAGAAGTACAAAACCAACAAAATTATTAAGCAAGTATATTACATATACATAACAATACTGTACATGTATCACACTAATTAAGTTATTATCATAGTCTGCAATCATATAAATGGAATATTAGGAAGTAACTTTTCACAGAAGATCAGCAAAACCTGATTCATTCTCTGAAGTTTTCAATACTTTTCTTACTGACTTTATAAGTACTTTTAAATTCCTGAAAGGAAACATGCCTATTAAAGCACAAAAATAATTTATGCTTTTTACTCCAGGGCATTTTAAGGAACATCAACTAGACAGTGAGTTGGTTACCAATTACATTCCTTTGTACTCAGCCTGTCTAGTACTTCCAGAAGCATGCAAAATAGCTTTAGTCTTTCCAGTTGCCTGGAATACCATACCCATGATTCAATACAGATCCCATAATCTCATTTTTTTCCCAACTACAGATGGTAGGAAAGATGAAGTAAAGCAGTGCTAGTGCTATGTAAGTAAAGCAATTTTTCCCATTTTGTTTGAATGAAAGGTCACAAGTGTTGACTTGAAAAACAAAGCCTAACTCCTTTATATAAAATGATTAATCACTATTTTGAACCAAAACAGTCTTATGTCCACTAAAGGGAAACATTAGATGTTACCATAACATTTCTGGTCCAAGCAATGAGATTAAAGATCCCTTCCAACCCAAACCATTCTATGATTCTATGAAAACAGCAATTTTGTTTGTAGTTAGTAATAAAATACTGACAAACAATAAAACTAACAATTAATAAACTGCACAGCTGTTTACAGAACACTTTACTGCTTGAAGAAATATATGACTAGTAGTCACACATCTCAGGCTGCTAGTCACAGACCTTGGAGACTGAACAATTTCAAAACTCATTTTCATTTAGCACAAGAAAATGAATGTCTCCTCCCAGTAAATACTTTTTAAATCAATTGAATATTCAGGTTTTTGTTTTATTTTAGTTCTACACAGACACTCCCCAAGCAGACTTCCTACAGTTTTATCAAACATCCTGATGAGTTTTCCATTTTCCTTCTTTCAAAAATGTTTATTTCCATAAATGGATGACATTTTTCCATAGCTTGCTTTAGAGCACTTTCATGCAATGCTTCACAAGACACTTTGCAAACACAAGGGTTGCTTCATGGCACCATTAGCAAAATCCTGCCAAGCTGTGGTACCTTGCCTTGAGGCCCAGAAGGAAATTCAACTCTCTGTCTCTACTCATGACGAGCTTAGGACTTCCTGTTCAGAGAAAGATGTGGCAGAAAGAAAAAAACTAAAAAGGAGCAACACTGTCAAATCCCATTTTCTTTTTAGTGTCACTGATAATGTTTTCCTGCAGATTTTAAAGGTAAAAACAAGCTATAATCCATTTCCACAGTATCTGTGACCTGCATGATATCTGCCTTTTGGGGGATGTGCTTTTCACTGTACAATTGTTCCTCATTGCAATGGCCTCAGGCAGATTTGAAACTGAGGATCTGAAGTAAAAGGCAAAATAGAGGAGTTCTAACAGCTCTTGCAGTTTGCATTCAGAACAAGTACACCAAAGTCAGCTTTCCCCCCCGGAATCAATGAATGGGGAGTGGTAATAAAGTCTCATGCAAGATTTCAGTGGGGAAAAAGGCACAGTCAATCTTCTTGTTAATTCGTAAATGCCACCAAGTGTAACATTCGTTTTAGCAAATACCCAAAGCTGAATTTTCAGAAACACTCATTTTACAAGCCTCACCAAGAGGCAAAGAATACTATGCAACTAAAGCTCTAGCAAAATGCCAACGGAGCTTCATCTCAGGTGTCTCAAAAGCACAAGCACCCATGGGAGATAGAGGAACTAACACATGGCCTTTTAGACGAGTGGTCAAGCTTGAATACTGATGGCATTTAGTTAAACAACAAGGGAAACAAAATGTCTTCAGGATCCAGCACAATACAGGACCACAAGCAATTTTACTATTTTTTTATAAGACTAAATTATTTATCAGACAAGCATGCCACTTTCAATAAAGACCACACTGTTGTCTCTTGTTCTGGTAGGATCCAACAAGGACAAATTTTGTCTAGTTTTGTTTGGCCACATTATGAAACAGTGGAGTGGACTTCAAATAGCTTCTCCAAGCTCTCTGACTGACACAATAATGGGTGATCATTCCCTTAATTAAAAAAATTTGGCTGGGGGACACAGTGATAGAAATAAAATCTATGATCTGCAGAAATAGGAAGCATAAAAGAACAACAAATATTTTAAGGAGATATATATTATATATATAGATACATTCATTTGCTGAGTAAGAAACTGTATCTGAAGAAATAAAGGGCCTAAAAGCACAGATTCAACGGACAGAGTCACTAATTGTATATAAGGCTGCTTGAGTGTAATCACTTTCTCAAACTACAGCATTAGTGCTATTTGAACACACTACTGCTTCCTAAATAAATTAGGCTTACATTCAGTCAGGTGTGGCATTTAAGAGGGCAAATACTTTGTGGAACCTGGAGTCAGTGCAGGGCTGCAGGTGAGGAGGTGGTGGCACCTACGGCCATGGGAGATGGCCCGGGGGCATTGTCCAAAGAGAGCAAACCTGGACAGTGTGGAAGCAGCTCACCTGGGAAAGGTTTGGGTACCTGTATAACCTTTCCCAGGTGAAACAATGACCTCCATCAGGTTCACATGAAATATGGAACACTCCCTTTTTTCCATTCTAGGCACACTAAAACTATATTTCAGCACTCACCAGGCACTAATTTATCAAACTGTGCAAGGGGCCTTGCCTCCCGTGTAATTCAGGGCAGCAGGGCCTACACAGAATAAAGCTGAATTTCTGATACAGAACTTCCCATTTAAACAGTGGCTAGATCCTATTATTGCCTATACATTGACAAGCAATCTCCACTAACAGTATGAGCTCCTACTCTTGAAGTAGTATTTTGAGAGTAGGAACTTCATAAAGATTTCCTGACCCCTTCTAGGCTACTCTCTCATACTTGCACCACCTTTTCAGCTGGGCCAAACACAACCTTGCAATACTCAGGAAACTAATCCATCTTAAAAACAACACTCAAGAAAGCAAAAAGAGTCCTTGTAATCCAGTTGCATTTCCAGTTTATGTAACAGCTATGCTGCAGCACAGAGGGGGAGGTGAGCAGCTGTAGGTGGCTTGCAGAGGTGCCAGTCCATGAGCCAGAGCTGTGCTGAGGAGAGGGGAGATGTGCTGCTCCCTGGGACACAGCCCACTGCTGACTGTGTGACTCTTGGATTACACACTTGGCTCTGTGAGCCCAGCCTGTGCTCACGGTTAAGGCAGCAACTACAGACAGAGCCTCCATATTTAGGATTCCCAAGAGGAAGGAAGCGTGGTTAGAATGGGGGAAGCTTTGATGGCATTTCCAGGTCCTCAGTTCTCTGTTTTCACCTTAAGTGACCTGGTAAAACCACTAAGATACCTTAATTGGTTTAATGAAATATGAATGGGCAAGTGGCAGCAAACACAAAGTAAAAACACAGTATAAACTTCATTTCATAATAATGGCTGTGAAGTGCAGAGACAGACTTCCAGGTGTGTAACAGGTACAGAGAACTCAACGCTGGCTGAGAGAACATGCACAATAAAGCTAGGATGCTGTTCAAGAATTGTCCCCAAATGGTGCCATTTCTTCTCTCTGGTTTGGAGTATTCTTTCCTCTTCCCACTGCCATTCTCAAGAAAAACATTTAATAGGGTAAAGCTAATTTTTCTTTAAAAATATTTTTATTCCCTATGGAAAAAATGAAAAAAAGACAGAAAAGAAATAGAGAAACACACAGACACAGCTGTCTGAAATTCTCTGTAATCATATGGAAAAAAGTTACAAAAGTTTTTCTTTTGGCAAAACTTCCATTCCCCAGTTACTAAAGATGTGTCTTCTACTAGTTTTTTCCCCACATTACACATTCCACAGCTCCCAAGGATCCCACAGAATGAGTCAGTCTCATTCTCCATTCCATTTTTTAAAATGTTGGGGTTTTTTGTTTCCACATAAGAAACACTAACAGTTCTCTTCTGTTAACAGCTGATTTTAACCTGACTAGATTGTCAAGAGTTGAATGTAAACACAGGAAAACTATAACAGTAGTAACTTGTAAATAACTTATCCAAATGGCTCAGAGGACTGCAGTAGAAAAGTTTAGTTAAACTATAAGGAATTTCAATAATCACATAAGCCCCATTGTGGACACACATAACCTGGAATTAAAATATTTAGTCCCTTGAGAAATCAAACCAATAAAAATTTTACAGGAACTTTATTCTGATGTAACTGCATCCCACAGCAGAACACAACCCATCAAAACACAAAAGCCTTCTAGTCTTTTTTAATTAATCTAAAAGATAAAGTGATTTCCACTTATGGAGAAGGGCCAGATCATAGTAATTTTGAAGAGTACATACATAAACCACGAGCACATAATTTTATAATCTAATCTAAAATAATGTAATGATAATTATTGAAAGTACACCAAGAAGCACTCCACGGGCCTCAACAGGTTAGTAGTAATACCACTGTGTATATTAAAGGGTTAATAGACACACATTGTTATTTCTTCTATGTAACGGCAGCCTCTCATTCCAAGAAAATAATTATGTTCAAATCTGTCTAAACAATAGATTTGGAGGAAACTAGAAGCTGATGACTAACAAAAGGTTGTGAAACTTAGAAGAAAAAAATTAATTGGTATTTGATTTCTGGCTTTTCCTGCTTAGAATTAAATCACCAAACCTCACAGAACAAAGTCTCATGTTGTTACACGCTCAGGGGGACATTCTCTTTGCCAAACCCCTGGCAAACTTTTCTTAGTATTGAGATTATATGTAATTTTAAGGAAAAGAATTTAAGAAAGAGACATAAGATACCTGATCCTACACCAAA
Source organism: Illadopsis cleaveri (assembly GCA_013399915.1). Lineage (NCBI taxonomy): Eukaryota > Metazoa > Chordata > Aves > Passeriformes > Timaliidae > Illadopsis > Illadopsis cleaveri. Next base: position 393,390 of record VXBB01019078.1, read on the forward strand.
CCAACACTGCAAGGAACGCATCGCTAGAAGAGATGGGAACTATAAATAATTCATTCACATATCTTCTGTACAAATTGCTGTTCCCATGAAATAAACATGTTTTTTCTGATTACTTCCTACTGCTCCACACCTGGCGTCCTGCTTGCTTAGGCCAGCATTCCTCTGCCTATTGTTAATGCAAATTGATGAAAACACATCTCTCGTAAGAAGCTACTGCTTCATTTAATTATTAGCAAGTGCAGTGCTCCCATGTTAATTTTAAATGTCACACATGCTATGCAGGTAAACAAGAACTGCTTAACAGGATTGCCTTTACATCACATCAAACATTGCTCCTGAACAGCATCACTTACAAGATCTCATCTCCTAAACCCTTGCAGTTCAGTTTCTGCCTCACCTTTGTTCTTCTCAATAGTAAATATGAAAAAGAGTATCCAGCATGGTATTTTATCCACTTTCAAATATATGAACCAAAATTTTTCATGTTTTTCAGGTGCTTCTGCTAAAATAACCAGAATCAAAATAATTGTTATTATTTTAAATACAAATCCCATTTATATGAATTTTGCATTCATAATATAATTTTAGCTAATTGACTAACTTAAAAAAAAAAAGTATACCTGTACAGCTCCCAGAAAGCATATGAATGCATCAGCATAAGGATATCCTACTCGATATAACTTGGGACACTGCTATCAAAAGCAGGTATGGAAGTATGTAAAGACAACATTTGTATAAACAGAGGATGTTCTTGAAGGGGCAAGGGCAGTACAGAGAACAGTCAGCTCAATATTTAATATTTTCTGAGATCACACAAAGCAATTCTCACCTCATCCAGCCATCATTTATTCTGTCCACAGATTCAGGAACACAACACACATTACAGTCACACATTGTCCCATCCATGGAAGCCAATGAAGCTACAGGAAAAGCAGCAGCTGTTCTTCTCTCGGCAGTCCACAGGTTATTTACAAGAACCACCACAAAAAATGCAGCAGATGCAGCTTTTCCTCCAAAGCAACAGCAAATTCATTCCATATGAGTATTTGATGCTGACAACAGCAAGGCAACTGCTCCCTCAGCTTTAAGAGATGACAGGCCCAAGGCAGAGTTTTGCCTTATTTATTGAGAATATATCCAATAGAGCTGCCATTATCCACCTTGTTTACAGATCTCCACAAAGATCAATTTCTCCTAGCTCCTGGTCAGAGGTCTCAGAGAAGTCTCAATCACCAGTAAGATAAAACACACTTCCACCTCTCGTTGTTATTTATGTGCACATTTCCAGCCCTCTGTGCTATGAATCTGAATATGAATGGAAAGCAGCTGATAGGCAGAAGAAAGTATTGGGAAAGTGCCATAGATAACAACCACAAAACAAATTATCTTTTTAATATCGGAAAGTAAAACTAAAACTCCAAAATAAATTTAGAAGCAATAATTTTTCTTGCACAAAATAGCTCTTTATATTATGGTAGAAGCTGCTCTGGGGAGCAGATTGGTCAAAAAATTAAATTTATCCATTAGCCACTAGGAAGATAAAGAAATTCATTTTCCACTTCATGTGCAAGCATTTGACCTTTCCTTTCCTAGAAAAAACAGAAAACTTTTTTTCCTCTTTAAGCCACAGACACAGAAAAAAAATCCTCTTAAAAAAAAGTCAATCTGCTGCATAGATACTGCTTTCCTGGGAAAAGATGAGAGAACATCCTGGAAAGATCACTATGTCCAGTATTACACTTCTGGAAGGCATATAAGATACTGCTGGAATGAAACATGGCAAAGGAACAGACAAAATTCTAAAAGCTCTGCCTTTTTAAATTAACCACACATATGTTGTGATAGTTGTGATTAAAACCTAAAATGTGGAGTCTTTTACCTGCATTTCACACAAATTAATCATGAATGTTTGGCAAGAAAACAAGGTGTGCTTTTCTTTTTGCTGCATGTCACTATAAATAGGTGACAACACATCTGACCTGTATCTCCAGGAATTTCAATATCTTATGTCCAAGTATAGCAATTTGCTGCTTTCTACGATGGTTTATGTCACACTCTGATATGCCAAGTTATCTGGCATTCGGGACTTCAAAATGGAAATTGAAAAAAATGAACAAGATATAAACTGAAGCTCACGTACAAGTCTACAAATGGCTGAATTTTGAGACATTTCCCTTTAATATGTGATTCCACACCCATGATAGCCATAGAATCACAGAATTGACTGGGCAATTTGGCCAAATCAATTTGGGCAGGGACACCTTTCCTTAAACCAGGCTGCTCAAACAACGCACAAAGACAGTGTGCCCCTGGCAGGGGGAAAGCCTAAAACATCTGGGTGACACATGCTTCATTGTTTAAAGATGAACTGCAAGACAAAAACCTTTCCCCAGCATTGCTTTATCAAATAACTACTTAAAATGTATAAGACACATCATAACTTCATGCTGGCTTTGTGCTTTTAGTTTTCACATCTCCAAGTCAGACACAACTCTCCAGTTTAAACCAACTGAAGTGCACTGAAAACTGGAGGTTTTCTTGTCCTGGTTTAGCAAGATGGGCATCAAAATCAAATTCATTCAACCAAAGCAAGTCCTCTTGTATGACTAGATGCTGTCTCTTTCTGGGAGAGGACTAATATGTTATCCTTAAAGTATGATTAGTTTAAGGTCATGGCAAGCGAGAGTGAAAAATGATTTTGTACTTCTCAGAACTTAATTTTCCTTAAATTTTCAAGAAGTGAACATAACAAAAAACACATTACAAAATTCCGTGTACTACACTCCACAAAATCCTACATGGTAATTAAGCACCACTGGACCATGATACAGCAAATCCTAGCCCTGCACATTGGGAGGTTCATTAATGCAGCTCCATTTACTTTGGAGCAATTTAGAGGTAAACAATGTAGAACAACAAAAACAACAAAAAAGTATTTTATTTAGAAACAGAGTAACAGTAATAGAAATATCCAATGAAGAAGGAGTATTAGAAAGAATTAAAAATGAAGTGTTGCCAGTTTTGTTGAGTGGGGTGAAAAAGGATGGGAACATTAACCCATAACAAATAAGGATGGAGTGATCCACAAAAAAACTGGTTATTATTTCAGAAATCCTGATTCTTCTCTGTAACTCCTTGTTGCATCCACCTACTACTTTCCAGCTCATTTATGCACACCTCATAAGGGGCACCTCTGCATATTTACACCTTCCCTCCCTAGAGATACAACCATATAATCCTAAGAATTATTCCAGCTACAAGAGAAATGGTGCAGCCCACAGAACTGTTGATCAGGTTAAGACAGGCTGAGGAGAGAGCTCACATTACAGCAAACCTGCAGCAAATGCTGGGAAATGACCCATCAGTGCAGCATGCTCCCATATGGAGGGGAGGTCACCCTTGTTCCTTTTCCAAGGATCTCTCCATCTCTTGTCATGTCAGAAGAAAGAGCACAGCATGAGAACCAAACAGGATCCAAGTACAACTGTCAGCACAGGAAAACGGATGGATGCCATGCATAAACATTGCTCCAGTCAATTTAACAGTCAAGGCAGAATGTGAATTATCTTGGACCTGATTCAAGCAGGATATAGAGGTCAACTCTATGGAAATGCTTGCATCCTGCAAATCTCTAGTAGAGAATGGAATTATGGTGAGTCTCAGAGCCTACCCTGCACAACAGAGCAGACTGAAACAGAGAACATGCTTCTGATGATATAGCAACTTGGGAGGCAATATCTAGACTCATTGTCATGTACATAGAGGTTAAAAAAATCAAATTAATAACTAAATATCCAAGATTACAAGCATCCAAACACTGGGATCAGATCCTTTCAGACCTTCTGCCTCTCCCCTCTGAACAGCTACTTGCCAGGGTGAAAAATTCAATAAAATGAGATCAGCTTTGGTATTTTAGTCTCAAAAGTGCAGATGGAGCATATGCCTGTAGACAGTAATGTTATCTGTATTACTGCAGTGTCTGAAGACCCCAATCAGACATAGGCCATTAAACATTGAGAAAAAAACTATCAAAGAAAATTCCTGCCAAAAACAGTTCACCATGTGCACTAAGTGAAAAATGCAACTTGTGAATTTAATTAAACCAGTGGAGATAACCATGGAGAGGAAGCATGTAAAAGAATTGTAGATGAACACACAGATACTGTCAACTTTGACAGCATCCTGCAGAAGAGTTACAAGTCTGTGCTGAAGGGTTTTGGTTGTTTGAAACCTGTAAGTTATGCTTTGCAAAACAGTTCCTTCAATCCTTAAATTAGATTTTAAAAATATTTTAAAAGAGGCTATGAATTTTAGTTGGCCACCTGCTTACTTTGAGAGTACCCTCAATCAGCTGTGGTAATAAGAATATTGCCTCACATTATGCAAATAATATTCAGACCACAGAGTTTCACTGAAGGTTTGTGATCCCTGTTGAGAGAAGGTCACATCCAGCCCCCAGGCACATGAAACCTCTGTTGTTCACTGCACAGTAAATACACAGCACACAAACCAGAAGGAAATGTCTTCCTAGATTTCATGCTTAGTCCTCACTGTACAGGCCCATCACACACAGATCTTATTTATTAAGCTCCACCACATTAAGCCTACGCAGTTAAAATTATACTGGGATGATAACATAATCCATCTCCATCATCTTCTTCAAAACTTCCATTCAAAAAGAAGAGCTTGGGAACACAAGCTCCTGCAAACTGCAACGTGTGCAAACTAAGTTACCTGTCCTATTTGCTTTAAAATATCATGATCCAGTCTCCACTGGGGGAAGTTACATACTTTGAAGTATTATTTTTTAATTATGCAGGAAGTGGAGTAGGAAGTAATTTATTGAGTGAAATCTGTCCTCATTTTTAAGAGTCACTGGCTGATACAGTAGAACTTGGGGACTTCAATATCATTAGGGACAAGAGTGACTACATAATTGGTAATCACTGCTAATCTAGTAGCTGGCAAGGTTACATGCAGCTACCATAGTAACAAACATAAGATCAACTGTTTGCTTCCAAAAAATTGCCTACAGTTCACTCAGCTATTTGCCACGATTTTTTAAGTCATGACAGAGAAGATAAAGAAACACCATGCACTTTAGAACTTACACATTTCCCTGCTTTTCTCTAACAGAGGACAGAATGCCTCAAAACAATAATTTCACTGGTTTTACTGAGAATGCCCCGCTACTGACTAGAAGACAAAGTTTCTGGAGCCACGATCAGTAACAGCCCCACCACTATTACCTAGAAGAGTGCACAACAAACACAGAGAGACACCAGGCACCCTTAGGGAGAATCCCCTTCCAGAGCATTTTTGCACAGGCTGCACACAGAAATTATTTCATGCAGTAGTCATAGTATAAGGAGATGTTCACATCTAAAGGTGATACACCTCTTCTAACACACTCTTCACCTCTAAGTAACTCCAGTTAATTATGAACCACCACCCCAATCTCTGCACTTCACAGACACCTCTATCCAATCACATTTATATTAAACTCTCACTCATGGAATTCCAACATTCAACAAGTCTCAACATCTTTGTCAGGGAAAAATCTAGGAAGAGAGGAGGGCAAGCCACAAGGCAGAGTCAGAGAAACAGGGCTGAAGTGGAAAGAACACACAGGTGTTCTGGCTTCCCATCCACTGTGCCACCACTTACTTCAAATCTACACTTACAGATTTCTGGGGTTTTTTTCCTGTTTCCATACAAGCTCAGGGCAAACCCTAGGGAAAGGAGAAGGATGTAGCTAATAGGTTTATATTTTCAGGAAGGAATGAGCTTAGTGTCATGTCAAAATATACATATTATTTTTGATTTCCTTGTTAGGGAACAAGCCATAGACATTAAAAACTTATATACAAGTAAGTATCTTGAGCTAGACATTTAAATTACTCCTGTGGGATGTTTGTCTGAGAAAATCCAGCTTGCCTTATGGCAATGCTAATCTTCTCATATCTGTTTCACTTTTTATCCTTGCACCTGCCTGTATTAACAAGATTAAGAATTAAGCTGGAAGAGGGCTGTCTGTCAAGGAATACCAATTAATCTATTGATTTAACCATCAGAATAACAACCAAATGGAGTTCCTGGCCCAGGCAAACAGAAGGGGTTTATTGCATTATAATTCAAACTTTAAGTCATGCTTGTGGCAGGCTATGTCACCAGACTGCAGAGGAAACAATTAGGAGGGTGAAAGAGACACTGGAGTTTTCTTGTAAAAGGATTCTTACTCAACTCTTATGGCCAAAAAGAAGATTTTGCATGTAATCTTGCCACAGAGTTTAAAAAAAAAAAAAAAAAAGAAATTCTGTTTTCTGGATCACTGGCAGATCCAACCAAAGTCATTTAGGAAGTGTTTAAACAGGAGTGCACATGCTTATCTTTGTGAAACCAGGCTCCATTGCAGAGCTCACATCTTCTTATCTCAAATCACAACTCTCAATTGCATCACTGCTCTCTGACTAAAGGAGTTTGTTACCATCTAGCTCCAAGCAGAACCTGCTAGTTCAGGGAAGTTTCTGCACTCGCAGCAGACTTTGCCATATTTGTTAACATAAGCTACCACAATCTACAAGACAGACAACTCAAAAAACATCCATGTACCACAGACCCACTACTTGAGAATGAATGAATGAATGAATGAATGAATGAGGAAAAGAGTGCAGCAAAATAACAAGTTTTTTTCCAAGCTGAATGGCTAAAAGTAGTGTTAAGGATTGGATTCATGGAGACACCTAAATGTTCACTATCCAGAAGCTGTTTTAAAAGTTTTGCAATTTGTCCACTTCGTTAATACGCTGAAAGCAACTGCTATGACAGGCCATCCCAAAGTTTGAGATAATCAACTCTACGTTAGATCAGATTGCAAATAACAAAGAATTCACAGAAAAGAAACAAAGTGCAAATATACTCAAAGTATGCGCAGAAAGCCGCAAGGCTGATAACAAAGGGCTGTGAAACAGACCAGATAACAAATGGATCTGAAACTGAGCACTCCAGGCACAGGAGAGTGACTCCCTGCGAGGGACAGCGCCGCAAGGAACAAACGCCGCTTGTTCTGGGCTGACCGCACTTCCGCCTCCTCCCCTCCCATTCAATCCCGGTGCCACCGATGCTCCCTCCATCTCCAGGGCATGCGGGTTCCAAACACTTCTACCTCGGAGAGGGAAGCAGGCTGGAGAAAGCATGTGATCACGCGGTAAGTTTATGCTTGTATTTGCTGGCGTGAAGGGGGAAAGCCCGCTATCAAATAGGTAGCTTAATTAGAAAATGCGGTTAAATACTAAGTATAATTGTGTGGAGCATGTGGAGCAGATTCAGCAGGGGAGTGTGTGCTTAAGGTGCACCTGGGACAGCTGTGGACATCTGCAGCCGCTGCTTTAAGAGCAGTAAATGCTGCATGGTTAGAAAAAGAAAATAAGTTGTCCGTTTTGCCCTTTGCACTGGAAGTCTGTTGCCCAAATGCTATTGCTGCTGAAGGAATTCAGCGTAGACAAAGTCAGCTGAGACAAACCAGAGCCCCTCTCCCCCCTCCCATTATTCGGTACACACTTCTCTTCCCGCTAGCTCACAGTTCTGACAATGCAGGGAAAAGAGAAAGAATGGCAGAGGGAAGCAGAGCACAGCTGTGCGTTGCAGAATCTCTCCATATTCATTTGCAAAACAAAGCCAGTACTCAAAAAGACAACGAAGATGCAATAGGACTGTACCAAATCCATGCCTCTGAGCAGCGAGGGGCTCTCTAACAATGCATTCAAGCAACAGATAGAGATTTACCTTCAAAATGCAGGCCATGTTCTTTCTCTATCCTTCCTACCAAAGAGCAGCAGGATTCTACTTTGTGAGCAGTAGTTGCAGTGTCAGGCAAGAGGCTGGTAGAGCTGCAGAACTGCTAGAGCCTACATTCCTGTAGATCCAAATAAAGGTACCACGCATCCAGGATCCGTTAGTCATATTAGTCTTTTTATGCCCCGTTCGTTCCACCCCTCAGCTCCTGCCACTGGCTGGGAGCCAGCCCAGCGCCTCCCCTCCGTCACATGACCGCGTTTGATTCATGGCCCCAGTGTGCATTTTCGTAAGCGCCGGGACGCTCTCGGGCGGTACCATACGTGCAGACAGCGATCTGTACCTTGCAGGGGCTCTGCGATACCTGCACATCGAGCTGCGTGTTTGTAATTAATCCCCGGGCAGCCCTCGCGGTGCTCTCAGGAGACGGCTGCTGGGCACTTGGGCAGAAAAGTGCGAACTCTCTCTATTATTGGGGCTGTAAAAATCCTTACGCTGCTTATTAGAGTGCAGTGTTGTTTTATGTTCAGCCCTTTTCACTGTACAGCAGGCTTCCCTTTGTCTAAATTGCTGCCCTATGAGAAAAAAATCATTATCAGCAACCAGCCCAAATATCCCACCCGAGGTGTTTGCATTTGTGCTGTGCACACCTATTTGAGTAAAGAGCTGGCATCCATCACAGGGAATGGAAAGCTAGGGTTGGTTTGTGAAGTTTTTTTGCTTGTGCAGCTTTCTTTGGACTTTCTTAAGATAAGAAAGTAGGGTAAAGTGCAGATGAATAAATTCAGCTGTTGAAGAAATCTTTCACTTTACATAATGTCATAAAATTCAAATTCTTCCCTTACATAACATACTCTATATATCATAAAGGTTTTACTTCATATTTGTCGCTTCTCCTGCAGTCTCTTACTCCGCTTTTTACATTTTGTCAGTACTTCTCATTACTTCATCTTGGAACCCTTTGCATTTTCTGTACTTGGCACCTTCCCTCTATTACTTTTGTGCCACATTGCTTCACTCCTGCTGCTGTAGTACCAAAAGCTATCCATCTCTCTTAATAATTCCTAGTAGTGGATGTCTTCATCCTCTCTGCAGCAACTCAGGGTACCTGTTTACGTGCAGGCAACACCCTCCTGTTGATGTTATGGAACCTTTTATCACGGAGCCCCTCAGTGTGTGGGAGCCAGAAGGGGTTAATGCTGTACTGCACATTTAACAACCAATACTGTTCCCTGCCTGGCAAGCCTCTCCTATCCAGGTGCAATCCCTCGAGACAGTAAGTAGGTTGAAAATAAAGGAACTAGATGTCCTCATTTGTATGCAGGGGCAAATCCTCCCCAAGAGCAGAACAGAAAGGGCCTGGGGGGATTTCTCCTGCTCACACTCTTTGGCTGCCTTCCTGTGCATTTCCAGAGAGGATGCCAATGTGTGTTTGGTCTTTGCATCAGCATCCAAAGTGCTGTACTCTTACACAGGTCCTGCAAACTCCTCAGCACCTCTCACCACTGGAAATCCACTTCCTTGTTCAATTACAGCCACAAGCCGAAGCTCTTGAGCTGAAAATTGTAGTGTTGCTGGGAAGACTAATGAAAAAAAAACTTAATGAAGTTTCTAACTGTGTTGACTAACATAAGGAAATACCTAAATTACAAGTCAGTGGCAGAAGGTGGTAAAGGAGGGAGTTACAACCTTTTCTTATTAGAGGCTACCACCAACTAGTGTTAGATCATTCTGGACAGCAGTTTATGTGTCTTTAAGTACTAGTTATTCATAAGGAGATCTATAACAAAGCTCTGTTTCTTAGTGAATAAGATAAACAAATAATTCATACTTTCCTGAATAAAAAATGATTGTCTATTTTTTCTCTCCGGCAGTCAAGAATCGAGTTTTCCTCAGAGTGAAACACTTCTTTTCACCTGTGTGATGGAAATGAAAGAAATTTTCATCTGAGGCAAATGAAAAATATTCCGCACCCTTCCCACCCTTCACTGTACCAGCTCTGTAAAGAGTAAAAGGAGTGAGACTGGAGAGAAACCGTCCTGGAAAGGTCAACCATTTCAACATGTCCAAAACATTGAGGGATTTCCAGTGAATTATATTCCTTAAGGAAAGGTAGAGGCAGGGGTAGTTGTCTTGTTTTAAGCATCTCTGACATGCTTTGATTCTAAACACCACATCAGACAATATGTGGTGAACTTTAACTTTTAGACTTTTTGTAAATGGATATTTATCTTAAAAAATACTTCATCATTACTGGACATCAGCAACAGCCATCCTTCCCTCTTTCTTTCAGGAGAGATATGAGATTTCACTTTATTTTCTCCTTGGGACAAAACTGAACGTGCGTCTTGAGCTGAGATCACCACAAAGGGCTACAGGAAATCCAGCCCTAGGCTGAGCTTTTCACTTCAGAGAAACTACACGAGGAAAGGCATCCACCAAATTATAAAAGCAAAGAGCCACTGTAAGCACATCATTCCAGGAGTCTCATGAAGTGCTTTAGCCGCACTAATGATACTCTTGAAATCAGCTTTAGGCCAAACATAGCTCACATAAATTTCAGTCGTGCTTGCAACTTTCCATCCAAAATTAACACTGTTGTTGTTGCCTGGTAGGGATGTCATAGGCAGTGTGAATCTGCCTTTCAAGTCTGAGTCATTGTGACAGGCCACACAAAGCCACTACTTCTGTTCTGAGGACAAAGACCTTTTGTGTTTTCCATCTAGTCCAAACCCTTCCGATACTTCCTATTGCGCCATAACCTTGGGGAAAATATGGTTATGTGGGCAGCACAGCAGCCCTTTTCCATTCTAATTCTTAAAAAATAATTCTGTCATAAGAAATCAATCCTTTGTGGAGAAGGCTGATTAAGCCTTAATTTTCAGAGACTAATACAGCTATGCAATCCCAGCATCCAAGGAAGAGTTTTTAGTGCCAGTGTGGGTAGTTCTGCTGGGCAGGCTGTGCCATGAACAGTTGGTTGGTTTGGTGGCTGGACACTGGTACTGATGAAGCTGCACTTTCACCTATGGTAAGAACTTCAAAGCCAAAACCTCACAGATTTAAACACTAAATTAATTTTTTAGTCCCACAATGGTATTTTAAAAGTGCAGGCTTAGAGAAAGTCTGAAAGCTATCAACTCACTGATCACTGAAATCAGACACTGGTTCATGTAGTGAAAATGTGCCAGAAAGGAGGAACCTGTTCTTACACTTACTGCCACTGCAAAGTTTTATCAGACAAGGATCATGCAAGGTGGCGTTTTTCACCCTTCAGGTGCAACCTGAGTCAGTGGCAGAGTAACAGATCTGCTCTGGTGTTATCCAGAGTTCTCATCTTCCCAACCTTCTGTATGAAGTTCTCCTTACCTCATGTAACTCACCACTATAAGTAAGAAATTTAAGGTACCCAGCAGCCCAAAGCCACGGCAGTGGTAGCAGATGAGATGATTAAAAAACCACCAGGTTTTTGACCAGGAAATCTTACCAGGTTATCCAAATGCTACATGGTGTTTTAATTTAAAACTCTTAATGGTACTGATTTTCCAGGTAAGAAAAAAGGCTTGATCAAGGCTGAGTACTTCATTTTAGAAGTGAACCTCTGCTACATTCTGGAGTGCAGAAGCTGAGGAGAACAAGTGGGGCTTATTACAGCCCAAATTCTGCTGTTACTTTTCAGAATATCCTTACATCTTAAAGCAAGCTTGCCTTGTGCACGTTACTGAAAGAGCCAGTATATATTGCCCTGCCCAGCCTCCTTCTCCGCAAAATTCATGTGAACCTTATTCAGCTGCAGGACAACCCAGACCCATCAAGGAAAATAAAAATGTTTAGTCATGGAATACTTCTGCATGTCTCACTGGCGGGAGACAAGGATTGCTCTGCACCGTTCCTGCTGTTCGAAATTCAGCTCATCACCTCACTATTATTCAGTGTCATGGTAACAATTTAGCACAGCCACACAGCACTGCCAGACCTTGCATGTTCTGGTCTTCCCCCAGCCCCATTCTGATGCACACTCACAAACACCCAAATCAAGGCCTCCCGACTTTCTTTCAACTAAACATTCTTTAAAAAAAAAAAAAAATTCAAGTGTTGGCCACACCAAACAACAATGCATGAATATTCAGCGATTAAAACACAAAGGTCTGTGGAAGTTCCAGAAAGCAGAAAAAAGCAAACCCTACAAATCAGTAATCTTTTCAGGCTGTTGACATTTTATTTTCAATGCACGCTCATCTGAAAGCTTCAGGTTTCTGTTTTCAGAGATGGTTATTAAGCAGTGATCATTTTACACTGAACTACAGATTGTTGAGCTTTTTTCATATAAATGAAAATGTGTATGTCATCTGTTATTTGTAATTTATTTTCTTAATTAAGTGTGTTTTAACAGAAACAATGGATTTTTTTAATTGCAGGGGGAAAAAACCCCAGAACAAAAACCAAAAACCCCACATGCTTAGAGAAGAACAGTGTCTGTCCCAGACAGCTTTCCACTAATTAAAATAGACTAAGCGACTCGGAGGAGTGCTGTGTCTGCTTATGCCACCAGCTGTTTTGCCTGTATGAAAATAGTGTGATAAACAAATGTATAACTTTGCTGCAGTCTCCAGGAGAAGAAAACCCACCAGTCATATTCGGAAGGGCATTCAAAAGCTAAATGATGTGTTTGAAAATGCGCTGTCATTTGTAGGTAACTGCTGAATAGAAAATATGAAGTTTTTACATTCTTTGCTGTATTATCAATGCTTTACACTCCCACTATTTTTATGAGATAAAACTGACATCACAAAAATACTGATAGTGTTTCACACTGAGATATGGCCATGTCAGTTTATCCTCTAATGATATTTTATCCTGGAGAATACAGCTGTGCACATAAAAGGAGCTTAGGAAAAGGAAACGGCGACAACTTCAATCATGGCATGGAAGACCTTAAATTGGAACAAAATTTCAAAGCAGCATTTCAGCTTAGGAGAATGCCTTCTGAACTAAACAGAGACATACCTTGCCTTCTTCCTCCAAAAATGCAGCCTGTTTTTGTGGGCTCTGTCATTATCCAAACAGTTTGTCTTTAAAACAAAAAAAAACAACCAAACCTCTCCCTTCCCAAGGCTTTATCTAATGTTTCTTTGCACTTGAAAGGAAAACGTTAAAAGTGCAGCAGAAAAGACAAACATATTTAATTCAGGAGTGAATTAATTTTGTTGCAGGGTGGCAGAGGGAAGGGTGGGTTTTTACACCACTCTCAAGTAACATCTGAAGGGTCTCAACCCCAGCAGTGTCAGATCTGAGCCACCTTGTTCAGCAAGATCCTGCTCACACCATCACAAAACAGGCTATAAACTAGCCCCGAGTGTAACTGGTGGTCTTGTTTCAGGAAATTATATGAATTGGCATTATTTACCATGCTCTAAATCAATCTTTGACATGATTACCATAATTTTAGGAATAAGAAAAGATTTTCACAGATTTTTTTTTTTCCTTTCTTGGATATATTTTGTTCAGTTTTGGCCACATTGTTTAGACATGCAGAAGAGAATTTGATTTGTGCAACCACGAAAGTAAACAGCATTTTCTTGGCAGCATAGGTGTCATATGGGGAGTTATACAGAAGATGGTCAGAAAATCACAAAAAAACACCTATTCCTGTTTTTAAACCTCATTCTGTACTTGATTCCTGAGTTATGAAACCAATTGAATTATACTGAAATCCAACTCTACTCCTTCCATTAAGATTCTCTCCATGAAATTCTGTTCTTGACAAATTTAATGTCTTACCTAGCCACAGCATGAGCAACAGCAAAAGCTGTTTATGGATCTGGAATCATGAGCTTTACTCCTCTGAATCCAAATAAACTGCTGCCTTACTGCCCTGTTAAATCCTCACTCTCTTTGGAGCCTTCAGAGGCTCTAACCAGCCATCGTGCTGTGCCCTAATGCCAACAGACTTTGCTCCACTGGATATAAAGTGAAGAAAATATCTTGTTATTGAAGCTATTTTCACCCATAAAGGTTGCCAGTAGGAAAGTATTGCCATACTTGGAAGAGTCCATCTCAAACTATTAACATGCTCAAGGAAAACACCTTTACATCTTTTGAAACTTCTGACAGGTCTCATACGAATTTTTAACAAAACCTAATCCGTGCAATTGTTTTAATTAACAATTTTACAAGTTTACAGCTGACAACAGTCTTGCCTTTGACAGTTGTCTACATTGCTGTATAATAGTGACCTAGAAGATAAAAAGATACATTTATAAGGGGATCTAAAGGTGTTTAATAAATTAAAGAACTTTGAATATTGCCTTGTTGGACCAAACAGCAACCTTGAAATCGAAGTTGCAGCACTGAACACAAGACTAAAGAAATACAGGAATTCAGCCTGAGTATATAGATCTCAGAATTGTTTAATAACATGATCACACCAGTCTTTCCCCAAAGGAAGTTTTGGGGTTGTGAGTTATTTTTTGGTTTTAGGTTTGGGGTTGCTTTTTTCTTCCATTTGTCCACCCTTTTCTAGTTCAAAAGATGAAACTTGTAAAAGATGAGTTTGAATCAGCATTACATGAATATGCTGTTTCCTACAGAATCACTGCTTCATTTACTGGAAAAAATGATGCAGTGCATGAGAAATGGTTTTAAAGAAAAGCTGCAGAGGTCTGATGATTTAAATCATTGAAAGCAGCTGTAAAGAGGTGGATTTTGAACTCGTCTCTAACAGAAATCCACTGCAATGGTCTCTGATTTAATAGCTCGGCACTGGTATTATTTTCCCTCATTTTCTTGACTCAGGATTTGAAACCATGAGGCCTTTTTTACCAATGCACTGGGTACTTGCAGCTTCAATTGAAGGTAATAGGAGTTACATTTTGATCATATTAATTGATACATAATGCTGAGTGTTATGGACAAAAAAAGACATCTTAGGCACCGATATTGGACAGTGGTATAAAAAGACACATTAATTCTTTTCCCTGTGACTCACTTTCTTTCCTATAAAACAGTAATAATTTTAAATGTCAAGGTGCCATATTACAGTGAATGGCATAAGAGTGTCCATTAGGAAATTAGGCAACCTATCTTCAGGAAGTGCTTTCACTGTCATGAAGTAACACATGGCACAGAGCCACACTGGGGCATGATGGAGCAAACAGAATATTAAATAACTGCTCTCCACCTGCATCTGGCCAGCCATGGACATAAACAAGTTAGAACCACTAGAACAAAAAATATGTTAATAATCTTATAAATTAAAACTATGTTTAGAAGATAATTAGATCAATAATTAAGATATTAATAAATAAATAATTTAAAATAATTAGGACTGCAGAGGTAATCCCATTGGCATTTGAAATTTTGAATGCTTAGGTTTCTTATTTATTACTATTTTAGTATCACAGAAGTCAGAGGCACAAGTTCCATCTCCTGCCACTACTGGTAACCTGTCATGTACCACTGTAAAATTTTCTAACTTCCAGAACCATCCAGGACTCCCACTCCTGAGAAACCAACTCACACAGAGGCAGCCACTTCTAGAGCTGCAGTATGGGGCACATCCTGCCCTGTCTGGTGGCAGCAGCAAAGAAAGGAAGATCCTGTCCTGTGGCACACTCCAGCCTAGTAAATACTGAGTGCTGAACCCAGCAACTCAGCCACTGAAGGGGAGACAGCTCAAGTCCTCCCTAGCACTGTATTCTTTCTCAGTTAGAAACTCGAGAAAGAATGTATCTCACTGCTGTGCTAACTTTGAGAAGAGAAAAACCCAAACCTAAAGCCTCCGCATTATTTTAAGGGTCCCAATAATGTAAGAAACAGAAAGACTCAAAGTAAGTCCATTTAACAGTCCAAATAAAGTCTATACAGTGGTCCTTGGAAAACGACAAAAGTGATGTTTGTTAATTTTGATATTTTATGACTTCTGGTGACCCTGATGTTTCATTCAAAGTTGTTTTTGAATTTTCAAAAAGTCATTAAGTGTGGGGGTGCATTTTTATAAGGTTTAATCTGTAAGTTAAGTTGAGTTCATTGTACATTTTTTTGTTCAGCCACTGCCCACAGTCCACCTTCTGTTTTCAGTTAATGCCCTGCAGTTCACCTCAAACGGTTTCTGCCCTGTAACCCTTGTTTTGTCTCAATACTGTTTTTGCCCATNCTGAAACTTGAAAATTCTCACATCCACTATAGTGACAAAACACTAAGATTTGGTTGTCTGACTGTTTTTAAAAAACCCTTTTTATGAGCAATGCAATCCTGCCATAGATCACTCTAAGCCAAGTAAGAGACTTTATGGACACAGCGGTCTTTGGTGTAAAATACCAGGTTTTTCAAAGTTTTCACTGCAAGCAAGTTCCATATCTCCAGGAGAAGTTCATTAATATTGCTCTATGATTACAGCCTACATTTCAGGAGCAAGGGAATCAGAACTTGGATCCAACCAATTTGAGAAGATCTAAGTGAAATGTGTTCATAATGCAGATTTTTAAAATTTATGTGCATGACAAGCAAAGACCTTTCCTGCCCCTATATTTTCCAGATGATTATCAGTATCTCATTTTTCTATGTCTGTTCTTACTGTTGAGAGCATACCATCAGTGTTAGCAGGTCACATAACCTATTTCTTTTGCACCAAAAGTACAAGTAATGTTGTATGTCAACATCCAAGACAGGAAGAAAATAAGCGTAGAGAGACATATTTTAAATAGAAAACATTTTGGAAATAAAACCATTGTGATCATCCTCAGGTGGGTAACACTCCTCATTTCATTTTCCCCCAGAGACATATTACTAGAGTTACTGTTAATCTCAATAAAGCTATGGTATTTCTGTTAATCCAGAAAGCATCAAATTTAAAAATAGCTTGTAATTTATTATGCGCAGCATAATACAGTTTTAGAACATTTTTAATTGTTTTCAAGACCTTCTAGGATTTTCCATTTTCCTTAGATGTGACATAATTCTTCCCTTAGCTCAGTTGTGTCTTTATAATGCTGCAGTATATGATAAAGAAAATACTTTATAGGTGGAGATAAACTTACTGTGTCTGGCTTTCCATTTTAATAAAATTTACAACAACTTTTGGAGAAACTGCAGTAGCAGATTTCATTGACTGAAGAAAACACACATTAGTACCTAAGATTTACTTTACACTTGTTTTGGCATTTTGTATAACACTCATGGAAGCAAGCTGGACAAGGTCCATGAATAATTTTAAGGACTAGTTTAATTTAAATTCAGGGGCTCAGATGCAAAAAGAATGGCTGCTAGCACTAGAAAGTGCCAGAGTATAGAGATTGCCTAGATTTTTTTTGTGTGACACTAAATACAACACTTCTCTACAAACACAAAATTCCTCCATTTTATTAATCTGAAATTAAGTTACCCTTCGCAGTTAAAGACCCCTGAAGTAGATTTGCATAGCTTTGGAGTTCGGATAGAGGGAGATGTTATTGAACTAATCCTGTCCTTTAATTCCCTTAATAAACTGACATTCCAGAAACAGATGCCACAGAAGAAATGGCCAGATCCACTGAACTTTGGTCAGGATGATATTTACATCTTTCTGGGTGTAAATCAAAATCTTTTGAGAGTTTTCATTAGAAGGAAGAAATAAACCTGACTGTTACGTGAAGTCACAAACAACTGAGAGGCAACTGGGTCAGAAGTTAAGTTGGAGGAAGGAAAGACAGCTTTTTCAGCTCATAGCTCAGACATAGCCTTTGTATTCTTGGACAATTTGCTTTGCAATTTAGCATTTCTGTATCTTCTCCTGATAAGAATAAGGAGACCTGCACATTGCTGTGGTCCTGTAAAAATCTTAGTATAATGTAATAGTGACCAGTAAAGAGTTCCCCTTTTGGAAACATGAAGGACATCAGGCTTTGCCAGCACACTCTCCTTCTGTGAGCCACGCAGTTTGCTGCTGTTGCTATAGTGTGCTAAGGGCTGTAACATTAGCAAGATTTCAGTTGGGACTAAAGGTCTTGGAATAATTTATAGATGGTGGGGTGATAATGAAAAATGACAATCAGAAAATTACCTTGTTGCAACTTCCTTCCTTCCTTCCCCTGGTTACTATTTTTAACTCCCACAAAGTGAAGCATCAGGAATTCCTCCAAGGTGACAGCAGCTCTGTACTGGGAGTGTAAAGGCCCCAGGCCACTCTTGGAATAATTTATAGATGGTGGGGTGATAATGAAAAATGACAATCAGAAAATTACCTTGTTGCAACTTCCTTCCTTCCTTCCCCTGGTTACTATTTTTAACTCCCACAAAGTGAAGCATCAGGAATTCCTCCAAGGTGACAGCAGCTCTGTACTGGGAGTGTAAAGGCCCCAGGCCACTAGCTGGCATAGCTCAACAGACTGGTATCAGGGCTGGGTAAAGAACTGAAAGATTGAAGTTTAATTCTGTTTTCACAAACAGAAATGGAGACTGTTTTGCTAGAGTGAAAATCTCTTCCTTTAACATAGCTTCCCCAACAGAAGGCCTGGCTAAGTGAGAGCAAATCTGTGAATTTTCAAAGCAGTTTCTTAAACCCACTTGAAATTTCACTGACATTTACATTTCTAGAGCGTGCCCAGTTTATTTCTATCCAGGTTTCAGAAGGCCATTATTTGCATCACTTGAAGCTTTTCTTTTGCACAGTCAAAACACACACTGCTACACAAAGTAAGTTCACTGGAGGGGCAGAAGAATTTAGCTTCGAATATATTTCAAACAGGAGCTCTGCTGTACCTTGAACAAAGCTTTTGGAGTTTTATCATGGTATCCTGTCTCTCCTTGAGAACAGCTGCAGAAATATGTGGGATTCTCCTCAACCTTCCACCTGCCCCCTCCTGCTCTCCTTCATCCTTTCTTCCCTGTCTCCAAGCCAGCCTAAAGCAGCAGCAAGGATGCTGACCACAGCCAAACCAGAATAGTATTGGAGATCACCCACATAGCATCACATTCATATGCCCAGGTAAATGCTGAAAAAAAAATAATTTGATATAGCAAGGGGAGATGGGTTGTTAGAGGAAGTAATATCAGCTGGGGAGCAAGCAACAATCTACAAAGAGCCAACATTTCTGTTTAACTGTCTGCTTGCTTCTGTTGACAAAAATAATGACTAAACTTTCATGAGGCAAAACAGAACTAGGTCAGGACTCTGCAAGTCTGCACAGAAGAACCTGGGAGAGAGAAGACCACAAGACAAGGCTGTTAACACACAGATCTCACCATGATACAGATGAAAATTTAAAGTTTTAAATATTTTAATTTATTTTCTATATTAATTTAATTACTATTTCAAGGAGGCATTTGCTCATGTATTTAGCACACATTCGCAGTTTGTTTCTAAAACTGTAAAAGAATTTTGAATGATATGTGAAAATCACTGGAAAATAGTCTCAAACAAAACATGAATCTATAGGAACTGTATAAATTCACCTATTCCAAGATTAGTCAAAGTTTCCTTATTGTGGCTGAAGTGCAAGTAAACAGTGTTATGATTTAGCCCACCAAGAAAGAAAACTCCAAGAACTGCTCAGGAAGTTCCTAAATGTGCTGTAACATAATTCTCAGAAGTCAGGATCTACTCTTAAACAGTTTAGGAATTTAGGACACTAAATATGGTGGCTAATTATACTGCTTGTGATGAAGTCAGAAAAAAAAAAAGCCCAAAACAACCCACATGTCACTGAGCCCAGGTTTATATTGGCTCTTTCAGTTCTCACTTCAGGCTGCAGTGTCAGTACTGGAACATCTTATTCCAAAAGCAAATTATTTAGACATTGAAAAAACAAGCGCCACTAGGGGGTCATGTGGTCACCCACCCCTTTCACAACAAGTACATGCATTTTTAGTGACGTAAATGCAAATAAATCTAACAGTTTGCTCTGCTGGAATAGAATTCTTTCCTAAGAAAAAGTTATTTAAACATCTTCTATGCCAAATCTGTGCTGTTGCCTGTTACTTGCAACTGGGTGTTCAAGACAGGGCTGAAAAGCAGCACTGACTGAGCTGCAAACTGGTTACCTGCACAGCACCATAAAGCTATTCGAGGAATGGTGGCAATTACTTACACAGACATCAAAGAACCTTTTGTGTAAGGGCCAGTAGTTTCACTAAGTGTATAGTTGGCAGGGTTGGTTATTAAAAAAAGCTCTTAATTATATTACCATCAGGAGAGCCACTTGTCTTGTGCAGCAAATACCCCTTTAGGAGATTATTCTGCTTTAGCCTCAAGTGTACTCTAGTTTTTGTGCAGTATTATTCTTTGGGATTATCCATGATACCCACACATGACAGGATCCTTGCTTCCTTTTTTTTGCACATAGTACTACCAATAATCAATTATAAATAGAACTGTTAATTTTAAATAAAAACAAGGGTATTTTCCACTGCAACCAGTGTTGTTCTGCAGGCAGTAAGAGGACTATGGGAGAAAAGATGCTAGAAACCTTTTATCTTTTTAATTAAAAATATTTTGGTATTTGAAATACTGATAAGAATCATATAACAAAAATATTCCTAGATGCATGTCATGACAAACTAGAAGGGTTTCGCTCTTCACCTTGGGTCAAAAAAATCTCACATCAGATATTCCTACATGGACAGTGCAACGCAGAAGAAGAGAAGGATCCAAAAGAGTTGAGTTTATTAAATAATCTACAACATAATTAGCCACCAGCGTGGGTACATATATATGTCTGGTTTTGTGCACACATGTATGTCTGTGGGTGTATGTATATAAAGTTCTCATATAATTAGCTTCTGTTCTGTGACTGTGAACACATTTCAGTTTCTTCACACCAGCCCTCAAAATTGTTTCATTGTATTTGTCTGACAGACTTTAATGGCTTAGTTACCTAATGAAGTAAGAATTTAAATAGTGAACACTTAGATTTGTTTTGGAAGGTAAGAGAGAAGAAACCTTCCCAAAAGCATAATAAACAGCATTTGTAGTCAAACAGTACTCTAGCAATAATAGAACAAAAGAACAATGGTAGAGCCTGGCACCAGCAACCTCCAAGTCAGATTATTTGTGATGGGGTTATGCTGTGCTATTAGACAGAGTGCTCAAATTTCTATAGCCATGGCCTTCCTCCTGGGGGTTCAAAGGCAAACCACAGCCATGGGAGAAAAGTTAGTACATTTTGGTCAAGATTTCAGCAGAGGGCAATGAAACATAAAATCACATAGGAGAATAAATGTGTTAGCATTGAACCCTCCAATTCTCACTGAATGCTTTTGCTTGGGAGCATGTATGCAGCAGCATTCAGGGAATGTACACGTTAAAGTGACAAATTCAAAAGGCACCCAAGCATATACACTGACCTCCACTCCCCTTCATGGTATTTGGTTGGGTACAACAGTTCACTGCTGTTCTTGGATGCCATTCAGAGCTACAACAGTGCAATTCATGGCTTGTACTTAGCAGTGACTCTGCAGGTGGGAAGATTGAATTACTTTTCTGAGCCAGAGCTTTCTAACTTGCCCTCTCTAACCTTGCTGCTCTCCTCTCCTTTTCAGTAGTCTCAAGTGCAGCATTCTGATAGCACAGAATAGCTGAACTCAGCCTGATTTAGCCAGACATTATGTATTTTTACTTTTTCAAATAACTCCACCAGTCTAGATAACAAATTGAATCGGAAATTGCATCTCTATTCCTGTGTTACTTGTGGCCCAACCAAATTATTTTTATTACAAAAAAAAAAAAACAAAACAAAACAAAACAAAACAAAACAAAACAAAACAAAAAAAACCAAAAAAAAAAAAAAAAAAAAAAAAAAAAAAAAAAAAAAAAAAAAAAAATTTTTTAAAAATNAAAAACCCAGACATAAAAATAATTTTTTAAAATATTGCCATTCAATGGTATGGAGCACATCATCAGTTAGATTATAAAGCAAGAACTGCCAGGGACACACTGAGGTGACCAGGATCACTTGGGCCTGTCTTGTCTTACTTTAAAATCAGTCTCAAGAGGAAAAGTAATAACGGAATAATAGACATTGGGCATCCTAGAGCAAATACCAGTAGCATGTTGAATATGGACCAAGACCCAATCTATCGTTTCTTGTTGGAATTAAATAATAGAATGGGCTTGTCTATCTGAATTTCCCACTTCAATTAACTGTGGGAAACAACTGATGTTTTCCACTAAATTATTCACAGTTATTAGAAGATAAACCACAGAAAAATGCATGTGATTAAAATAAATAAACTTTCAATAGTCAGAGTCGTGATTCCAATTGGATCCTTCAGTTTCTGAAGAGTTACTGCCTTTTCTGCAGAGCTGGGAGATACAAATCATAGCAATACTCCTGTCTGTGACTAGCCAAACATGATGCAAGATCACAGGAAGGAGGTACCACCCCTTTGTAATGATCTAGTCTGGATCCTCACACTAAGGAGACATTCATATTGCCTCCATATGTTTTCCATTTCATTTTTCAGAATTCCCCTATGTTAATCTAATGTGTCATTTGGACTTTATATTACCAGTCCTGCTGTGGCGGCAGTCCATAACATACATATGAGAAAAGTTAATTACTTTACTGGAATTGTTGTCCTTTGGAATTAATTATCTTTTTGTGATCCTCCCTGGGAAGGTTTTTTGAAATAAATACTGTCTCTTTGTTTGCCCCATAGCTGATCCTCACACAACTTGATGAGTGAAATTTCAAATTGCTTGAAAATTCCTGTCCTCTTCTAAGGAACAGACAAGAAATATACTGTCATTGATGAGCATTTTTAGGTTTGTGTCCTCCCATGTTTTGCCAGAGACCCTCCATGTGATTGTTCTCTGAAGCCATGAGTTCACAACTGAACCTTACAAGCTGATAAATGCAAAACACACCAAAAAACCCTTGAGCCATTCTGGATTGACTCCACTTAAAGCATACTCCCTGTAGGAAAAGAATAGTCACATATGCTTACATAACTAACTGAGTTAATTCCAGATTTTCTTTCCCCAAGCTTAACACTCAGAACCTCATAGGGAAGCTTTTGACAGAATTTATTTCTTTAGAAAGATTACAGCCTTCACCTATTATAGCTCTTTGTCTTCTCAGTAATCAAGTGACTGTTACCTGAAAGCAAAGCCTCAGACACAACCCTAACACTTTTTCTTCTACATTACTGAATTTCATGATAATATTTTATATCAATTACTTGCTTTTCTGTTATTTTGAGCTGTTGAACAGCCTTGAATTGACTGATATTAGTATCCAGAATGAAGATGGATGGGGACAGTGATTATTGCACAAATTAATGTGCTTCCACTGTAGTTACTCAATGAATCTCCCCACCCTTAGCTAAAATGATGCCTTTAGCTTGCTACAAAACTTCATAAGCCATGTCTTTGAAGATCTCATACAAGACTTACTGTGGTCACACACTGCCAAGGGTAGATACTTATAACTCTTTTGGTAAAAATCTGTTTCATTAAAACCAAGGGAAAGAGTTATTGCTGCCTCCTTCGTGTGTAATAGCCAGCTGCAGAACATCTGCTAGGGAAAAAGAGACCTCTGCAAACCTTCAAAGAGAGCATAACAACAACCCTGGGGTGTTCTTCTGTGGGAGCATCTCCATCTCACACGCTCAGTTTGGCCATGGCAGGGTTACCAGTGGGCGCCAGGGAAGGTATCCATCTGCAGGTGAGTTTTTGAATCATCAGGTTTGAAGCTTACCTGCTTTACCCTGGAAAGCTAAACTAGGATGGGTGTAGAAGTCACCCACATGCACCACTGAAGTTTGAGCAGTGTTCACCTCCTCCTCCAGTTGCATCCACCGGGAGCTTTAATTGTTGGTTGCTGCTGGCAAAGCCCTGGATGTTGCATCCAAGTCACTTAATGTCTGGGAAGCACACAGATATAAATACTAAGGTAATTGATACCAGCCAAGACCCTGGAAAAAAATCCTCAACACAGTTTCACTGCTGCCCATCTGCCATGATGATACCCTCTTGTCACTGCTGCAGCATCTGAATAAGCTTTTTGGCAGTACATAAAAGGGGGTTTCAACACTGACCACCTCTTCCTGAAGTTTTCCTTTGCCAAAGTCTCATAAAGGGTGCACCTACCCCCACCAGATGCCAAGCACACCAAGTTAGATCATCAATATTGACCCATGACTTCAAACTGAAACCTTGCAGTGAACCAAAGGGGAGTCTGAGCCACTTGTCTGTAGGAAAATATCCAACACAGCATAAAGATCCAAGGCTAGCTTACCAAGTACATAATAAACACATGCTGTGTATAGTTCTCCTGGTTTTGCTACCTGACTTTCCTGGCCAATACAAGGCTCTCTACCCACTGCTGCCATCCCTGGATATTTTCATGCTGCATCTCACCTCAGTTACAAGTCCTCTAAGTCCAGCACACTCTCACATAATGCATCAGTTCCTTTAGCTAATGAGCAAAAATAGTGCTTAAATTCTGCCTAGGCCTGCAGGGAATCAAGAATTTAGATTTCCACTCCACTTCATGATTTAGGGAGCCCTCTAAAATAGAAAATACATCTTATTATTGATAGTTTCTGCACTATGACATCACATTTTTGGCAAGGTACACGCATTCTATGTTTTACAGTGCTGACAGCTGTATTCTGTCAAAATATATTTGCAAAATCTCTGGAGAAAGGTGAAGGAAAAGTCAGTAGAAATACTAAACAGCTACTCATTGGCCTTTCATTCTCTCCAGAAGTGCTGGTCCCTTTGAGAACATATTTTTCCCTTTCTGTTAGAGCATCCTTCCAGCGTCCTACTCAGAATGTGTTACAAGGATTATTCTATGTCAGATGAAGTGTGGTAAAATACTGTTATGTGAAACAAAGCTGCTCACTGAAACAAATAGAAAATAGATTTGCTTCCATCTTTCTGCTGATTTTGTAAATCACAGAATCAAACTGATATGAGCTACCACTTAGGCTGTTTGGAAATGTTCCAGCACATCCAAGAAGTACTGTCTTCCTGAGAACACACAATAGCAGATGATACACAATAAGACTAAGGCTATGCAAATAATTGATATTGCAGGTTACTTGGAGAGCACAAAAACTCATTTCCGATTTGTCAAAAATATTCTCGGTTCGTGAGGAGAGGACAAAAAAAGCCCTGCTCAAAACAGAAGGCAGCTTTTCACACTTGAAGTTTTTAACCTTCTGAAATGTGGCTGCAGGAGATGCCAACAGAGGAAACAATTTAAATGTTTATTGCATATTCTGCAAAGGAGTCATTAATACTGTTTTTCAGGCAGACTTTATTCTCTGTTTAAAGAGAAAAACGAAACACATCAATCCATATGCACATATATTATTAAGTTTCCATTCAAATTTTTTATTACTGAAAGAAAATTTACCACATGGGTTTTTTCTATCTGCATAGAATACACTACAATCCATATACTTCTATTCCCTGAAGAAAACTGGAATTAAACTGTGATTTTTTTTTTTCTCCAGGAGCCTTTACAGCATATTTAGCTGAATACTTTAACCCATTAATATCTGTGCCATGTTGTTCTACTGAATGGTATTTGATTTAGAGGAAAAATTCTAACCCTTCCATCTAAGGCCTGTTCATCTGTATTTCCGTGTCCTCTGGGGTGTAGTGCACATAGTAGAGCTCTTCTGTCTTTATTCTATTGGTTTTGCATATATGGATCGAAATTTAAAACAACAAAAAACTATAAAGCATCAATTATATCTGTCATCCCTAATGACACAAGATATTCTCAAGCCAAAAGATGGGCTTTGACTGCCATTCCCATCAAAATCCCTTAAGTATTCTAATCCATATCAAACCCTAAAGGGTTTTAAGCATCCATAAAAGAGAGACATACTGTTTCCTACAAAGTCATTAAGAAGTTTTCTCTACTATTCATACTTTGCAGTTCTCAATGGCTTTCATTTTACCTTTAAATAACAAACTCTGCATTATCTAACACGCTGCCTCTAAAAATTCAATCAGCAGCACTTTCTTCACAGCCCATATTTAAATCTTAGCACTTGATTAGTATTCTACATCTTCAAAGCAAGCACAGTAAAAATATTTAAGCTAATCCCCATGACACTTCAAGATCTACATTAGTGAAATGATTTAAAACAAAGTGAAAAGATTTCTAATACAAAGAAAAAATAATTCCAAAAAAGGGAAATAAATACAACATTCATTCATTATCCTGAACATGCATATGAAACTCCAGGACTGCTTGAGACACAGCATAGCCCACTCAAGTGAAGATATTCTGAAATGTGTTAGTAGTAGAAAGCCAGCACTGCATATGTAATGTCTCAAGAAAAAAAACCCACTCCTAATAGCACCTCACCAACCCAGCTTCATTTGCAAACCAACTTTTATCAGCACATCCTACTCCTTCCACACTTACCCAGCATAATGCTCAACTTGGTCTCCTGAGTGCAAACCCTGAGTGAAAAGCTATTGGAGTAGAAAGCAGCTCCCTCCCCTGGATTACATATTATATGTTATTTATATTGCTACATCAGTCATGGAGATCAACCTGCTCAGGAAGCATTTGGCAGCAAATAAACCACCCCAGCCTTTCCTGGGTAATCCTAGGGCAGCTGTCACAATCAGAGCTTCTGCTCTGCAACTGTTTTACAAAGCCAATGTATTTGTCTTGTCCTACCTGCTCACTTCTTTAGTAGCTGTGGGAGGTTTAAAAATTTTGTAACAGCTGTATACGTGTAAGCATTTTAAGGACCAGGTTTTCAAAGGTGTTTAGGTATATAACTCGGTTACTACAACCAAAGTCAGACAACTAACTCTCTGCAGCTGTAGGCCTTAATTCTGTGCAACTATCATCTCCCAGCTCCAGTTAGAGTTAATCGGATTATTTGGCACAAACAACTTGTTTGTGTCACTTTCTCCAGTCAGGTTCTTTTTGCTTCCTTTCCCTGGCTCTCTCAGTATGTATTGGCTTCTTCTTTCCTTCATGTTAGATTACATAGCTCAAATTGATCCCCACTTGTAGCTTATTGCTGGGACTCTGCTTGATATCTCATTTCACACTTAATTTATTTTTAGAGTAGATGCTATAAAACCAAGGTGGACAATTGGGATCTAATTTAGGTAATCGAACTATGCTGATATTGCCATCAGCTGACCATTTATTTACAGAGACCATGAGAAACTCTTACAGTTCATAAACTGTCCAAGTTTAGTAAAAACAATTTTGCTGCACGTGACAAAGCCACCACCTCCCTCTCTCCCTCATATGTCTCTGGAAAAATACTTCAACCACATAGGAGGAAAATGTCCTCTATAAAGTTGTTTAGGACTGATTATGCAGAACTCCTCAGTTCCTCCTGCAGAGAGAAAGGGTCAGGTACTGCTCAGGGCTGGCACATCTGGAGCTGCACTTGCAGTGATGGATGCTGTTCTTAACCACAAAGCCACCCATAGTAAATGTCAGTAGAGTCAGTCATACAACCAAGTAGTCCCTAACTTCCCTTATCTTGATCAAACGAATACCCAAAATGTAAATGGAAAAATCAACAATATCTTTTTTTGCCCTTCCTGACAGTTCTATCTGCTATGTCAGACAATCTCTTCCAAATTCTTTCATACAGTTTCCCAGATCTGCAGAGTTGGAAACTTGACTGCAAAAGGGAAAGATGTGGGAGGCAAAAGGCACAGATTTTTTTTTNTTTGCCCTTCCTGACAGTTCTATCTGCTATGTCAGACAATCTCTTCCAAATTCTTTCATACAGTTTCCCAGATCTGCAGAGTTGGAAACTTGACTGCAAAAGGGAAAGATGTGGGAGGCAAAAGGCTAATTGTTTTTATAACACATTAATGATGTTAAAATTCTTTGGAAGTGCCAAGTTTTTTTCTCATTTACTACCATAAACAGTCATGCAGAACAAGAAATAGCATGACCACTGTATTTGCTGATTGATTTTAGGTTGTGACTTAAGTGTTCTGTAGCTTTTTCTTTCAACAGATAATCACAGAGCACATAACACTATAGTGGAAAGCTCTTCTAGTGCAAATAAAGGATGTGTGGGGGGACTAAGGAAAAAAAAGCTCAATTTCTGCCCCCTCTAATATGTTTCTATGGTATTGGAACCTCAGCCCGCCTTTTACCTATTCATGTCCATGCCGGTTTTATTCTGTTCTGAAAATATCTTTGTTCCATTAGAAGGCACTGCTCCCAGGTGAAATAGCTAAATACAAAGAATGAGTTGGCAGTTAAATATTGCTTTTCTTCCTCCAGCTTCTACACGGGATCTGTCCTTACCAGCAGTCCCAGCTAGAGGACTACAGTGCCATCTCTCTCTCTGAGCAGTGTTTGCAACATCATTTTACCTGCCTTGGCCATGGCACAGAGTTCTTATCAGGATGGATTATGTTGGTGTATGCTAAGCAGGCAATCATTGCAGCTATTGTGCATCCCAGCATCTCTTTTATATAGCTACAAACAGTTGCCCCACAGCCATTTTGCTGTGGCCATCCAGTTTCAGTAACACCTTAGTGAAAGAATGTGAAATCCCAGTAGTTAACATCCTCTGTGCTATTTGATTGAAATACTGCAGTTATGTAGCATACCAAAACAACTTTCTCCTGCAGAAACAATGGAGCTGGATTACAATGGAATATAGGTGAGACAAATAGGCTTAGCTGGCATAGCTCATGAGCAGCCTTTGCTGATGAGAGCATTAGGCAGGCTGGAAATGCATTGCTGTGTTCCAGAAACAAGCACAGGTAGCTGCAGCCAGCACTCATGACTACCACCAGTTACCAGCCTGAGCAGAGGCAAAAGTTCAGTGTCTCAAATAGCAAAGAAGAGATTTCTCAAAGCAAGCTGGGAGCTTTCCTGAGAATCTTGCATATCTGGCTCAGGAAGTTCAGCTCTAAGGATGGTGAGGTTAAAGAAGTTGAAAAGTGTGTGACCACAGAACTGCAGAAACAGTCTTGATGTGTTAGGTCTGTCCACTGCAGAAAGTAATTGATTTTTGTTAATATAAGCACTTACACATTTAAGTCTATATGATTTAGAAAGTGTCTTTGTCAGCCTTAGGTTGCAGATCATATGAGGTGGTGATCTGCCTAACATGATGTGTTAGGAAAATTATGTTAGGAAAACATAGGATGAAGAAGGTTACAATTCCATCTTGTCCTGTGAATTAAAATTCAATAAACCTGTACAGATACTAGTGAGCAGTGCATGACATCATGCAGTACATCCTTTCCCTTTGTCTCTCACAAGATAAAGATTTTCCCATACAATCATAAACTCCAATAGGAAATGAACTGTGTTTCAGTGACTTAAGAAAGTTCAAAGCTACTAAAGCAGCAGCTCAGCTCAAGTGAGCCAGTGCTTACAAAGAACACATGCTACCAGTTACACACTTGGAGACTAATTTACTGTAGTGCTGAGTGCTCACAATGCAAGCTGCAGCAGCACGTCAGAAGATCAGGCTCTTTGATTTAAAGAGGCACAGAAAGACACCAGTGGGATGAAAGTATGGAAGACAATGACTGTCAGTAAGAGCCAAGCATTTTGGGAAAACAAGTTGAAGCCAACAAAATTACCTGATCTGTGTCCCACTCCTCAGAAAGACATAAAACTCAGCACTATAAAAATATAGGGGTAAGAAATATCTGTGGAGAGGGAAAAAAGTGGCAAGTGTTGTAGTAGCTGGGTTTTTAAGGTGGCTGCTGGACAGATGCTTGATGGGTGTACCTAAAGGAAGGCTATTATGTTCTCCATCTCTGCAAATGGTTGGTATAGGAATTCTTGTATTCCTGCAGAAGCACAAGCAGATACCCATATACACAGCTCTGTGACTTGTCTGCCCAGCTGTTCAGCAGTTTCCAAATCTGCATAAATATAATCATATTTTACTACAAAATATATTCTCTCTAGTACCCATAAATATGGCAGTGCCCTCATTTAGCAATTGCCTCACCCACTGACAGCTACAGCTCTATCAAGATGATCCTAGTGATATGAATTATATAGTTATATACTAAAACTATGCCACACACTACTCTTTCCCCTTTCCAACCAAAAAGGAAATGTGACTAAAACTGTGGTTTTGGTAACCACGGAGGAATTGAGTACCTGTATATTGAACACCAGCAACATGTTACAAGTGCTTTGAGTTTGTAAATTAGCCCATTCCTCCTTGTGTCAAACTGCAGGCTCTGGATTGGATCAATGATGTCCACAAATGTGAAAATGAAGCAAAGTATTTCAGACTGTTTTGTCAGGCTGGAAAGATTCAATGCTGACCTTTTTAATGTTTTCTTTACCCTTCCTCATCCTCAAGACTGTCTAATAGTAGATAATGCCATCACCAGTGCCCTGTTGCTGTTTCTCAATTGTGATCAATTTTTTCTGCCTCTGGAAATGCAGAGAGAACCTGAGTAAACTGGACCACACAAATATGTAGCAGTAAAAAAAAAACAAAAACAAGCCTCATTCTGTTGGATGTAAAACATAAAACGGAGAGGGAACTACTTTGTGGTTCATCCAGTATTTTTAAGACAAAAGTGTCTCCACCTGTCCTATCACTTAATAACAAAAGTTGAAATATACATATCTGGAAAGTAGGATGTTCCCAGAACCTGTGAGAATCACTGGACATCCACATGAAGCTTTTCTCTTCTCTTTTCTTTTACTCTCTTTTCTTTCAGTGTCATCTACACCATAAATCTTTCAAGCAGTAAACTCCCAAAGCCACCCTGATTGCCTGCATTCAGAAGGCAACTGCAATGTACTGCAGAGGGAGAAAAAGCACAAGTTAATACAGCCTCAAATGCCTTTAGATAAGTTGAGGCTTTCATCTGGCTAGAGAAATAGATGGAGGCAATGTGTTTAACCAGGGAGAACAACTCCAAGATAAGCTTCCCCTTGGAAACTGGGCACAGAGTAAAACAGGGTGATTCCAAAAGGTAAATAGGATATTCAGAAGAGGCTTAGAGGACAGCAAGTGGAAAGGAGGTGCCATTTTCTAGTTCTTCAGGCAAGATAATCTTTCATGGCTCCCTAGTCACTGAATGCCAAATACTGTGATAAGTACATTGCTAGTATAGTAAAACCCCAATTAAATAGTTTATCTCGTCACACCAGTGTCAAGTCAAGTCTCACACATTGCAGTAACACATTTTGAAAGAACAACATTTATGGCCCTTTGTAGAGAAGAGATGGATATAAATGTCTATAATTTCTTTGCTGTGTTATGCATTAATGCTTGTTATCAGTTGTTACCAGAGCTGAGCAATTTGTGAATATGTTATTTTAAGCCACCCCTGCTGCAGCCTGTAGATGCCTTGAGTTTTGCCTATATTTATGCAATTAAGCAGCATTTAGGTTTCCACTGCCAGGGGTGATTTCTGTGGTAATGTGTTGTGAGCTTCTCTCCAGGACAGCCTTTCAATAACACAGATCCAACTAAAGCCTTAGTGTAAACACTGAAAATAAAGGCAGGTTTGGTATCTGCCTTCTTGTTTTTTCTTGGCTGGGTGAGCAAGCTTTGCTGAACAGGAAATGATCTTGCTATGAATTTAATCAGCCTTGCATTTAGTGTGCCCTAAGTTTCACATCTTTCCATATTTTCCCTGGCTATAACTGTTTTCCAACAGCTGTTAGTGAAAACTGCAAGAAAAAACCTATATTCTGATAGTCTCTTAAATATATATACACACAAATCTGTATGTAGCTTCTCATATGATTTAACACAAGTTTGGATAGGACAATAGGTCTTACATGTTCTCAATGTTCCTTGTAAGAAATTGAAGGAAGAGGAATAATCAGAAAATAAACAAACATAAGATGCTTAGAATTAGCAGGTTTCTCTAGGAAAAAGGAGAACATAATGGTGCCATTAAAGTTTGTATGTGGTTCATGTTTATGGTGGATCATAAAGCTGCATGCAAACCCTTGTGCAAAGCTCCCACTGAGGCCTGCAGGGGATGTTTAGTGTCATTTAGTCATAAGTCACACTTTGCAGAGGACCTAATCAGCAAATTGATAAAATACACTGAGACTACACTTGCTTAGCTTGAAATATCTGAAGTAAATGTCTAAATAGTGGTTTATGTCTGACCAGAATGGAGATAACAGTTTACTCTGTGCTTCCAGGCTCCCAGCTGCAGTCCCTATAAGCCTGATCCACCTTGCCCAATAGTTCAGACTGCAGCTGAAACTGAAGGCCAGCCAAACTCAAGAAAATGTGTGTCTTTCTAAACACCAGTATCATTAAGCAACTTAAGGGAAGGATTTTGACTGATGAACTTGAAAAAGAAATGTGAGAACTTTTTGCTTTTCCTCAGCTGGCATGCAGGGAAAATACCAGATAAGATGGAGCAGGTAAAAAGTTCTACCAATTGCAGTTTAAAGAAACTGGACACAAAATATTTGCAGAAATTTTTTGTTTATTTTTAAGTGCAGTACTTATACCTCTTGTAGCCATGTCAGTGTGTACGTGTTTTGAGGATACTGTATTCTCATCTTTCAGGGAAGAAGGTCAGGGCTTGCAAAAGAAAAAAATCAACAAAGAGTCTACCCCTCATCCCTGAACAAGTATAGCTGCTTTCTAAGTGACTTAGATTGGCATATTTGTAGAAGGGTAGTCCTTCATTCTCTGAACAACCAGATTATAAAACAGTAGGCATTGCTGAGGGCAAGAAATCAAACTCGATGTTCTGATGGAAAATGGCAATTCCTAGAGCACTACCAGTGGTTCATTTCCATACAAAGTCCTCCAAACAGCCAGATAAGAATTTCATCCTCCCTTGGATATCTCTGTCAACAGAATTTGCTTTGCATGCAATATTTATTTCATCCTTCAGGCATTCCACATGACTTGTCTCACACTGGCATCTGCACATGTCCAGGTGCATGTCATATTCCCTGACAGGTTATGGAGGAACCCCTTGGGACAGGAACTCCAAAGGGCAGTCATGGGATGAAATATCAATTTGTTTAGTTGGGATTATACTGAGACTGTAAGATATTATGAATTAGCTCTGTGAAAATACCTGTTCAAGGCAAAAATTAAGACACAGCAGGCATTCCACATTAAGAAACAGTCTGGCACACCGATAGCTAATTGATTGTTCTCGTTTAGTGTATTTGCAGAATGGAGCATAAGGAAACAATTAAGCGTGCATACTGCTTATAAGCTGTAAAGTGATATTTGAAAATCTTGTTTGATAGAAAGTAAGAGCAGCTTCCAGCCTGCTAAGTAGGCCATGGAGTTTTCTTCTGATGTTATATCACTTACGTAGGATTTAAGATCAGAATGCACACTCTTCCCCTGCTTTTATTGTCAATTATCTTCTCTTTAATGAAACTGCATGTTTTGGAGGCAGAAAACAATCCCACACTTCTAAAAAAGTGAACTGAACCGTAGCTGTTTATTTGGAGTGTTTAGTAACATCAGACCAACTTCCCTTCAAACAAGGAGCTGGGGTTTAGTCTATTTCCTGAGCAGCATTTTCTATTCAAATATGTGTTAGGTAGCATTTGCCCCCTCAGTTATTGGAAAGTATGCAAAAAAAATAGTAGAAAAAAATGTGGTTTTCATTTCACTATAGAAAGCAAACACATTTAGGGGTTTAACATAAGTAAATTCCCTTTGAAATAAGGAACCCCCAGCCAAACTGTAGATGAAGGGAAATAAAAGGAGATATAAAGCAGTTTTCTCCCCTGTCAGCATGCTAAGCAGAGAATTCACCTGTGATTTCTAGCAAATATTTTCAATGAGAGCAAGATGAGGTCTTTGTGAACTGAGAGGTAAAGACAAAATATGCTTCCCTAACTGAGCTCTGGAAATAAAATATCTTCCCTTTGTTAAGTTTACAGAGGGTTTTGTGTCTTTTTCCATTTGTTTGGGATGAAATCTATTCGTTAATAACCAGCCCATGGACATTTCATCATACCATGTGTTTTATATACTTACATGCAGCACATATTTTTTGTCATCTCTAAAATGTCCTAGGAATGCCTTCTCCACCCACCTCCCCCTCCTCAAGGAGTCCATCATAGCAAAACATACTTCATGTGAGTCAAAGAAGATATACTGAAACACACTGCTAGGTTTTCTTCTGTTCCAAAAACTTGTCTACATGTGCAGTGCATCTGCCCCTAGCCACAACTTCTTTTCAGAGTACTTTACCATCACAGTGGGCTGGGATGCATCTGACAAGGGTTTGCAGTCATTTGTGTGCTCCCAGCACCAACTTCACCCTAATGCTTCCTAATGGCTTCTGAACAGACTGTCCATCTGTGCCCCAAGGTGAAGTGACAAACTTCTGCAGCAGAGAGCACAGCCAGCAGCCTCTTTTGAATTTGAGCTGATGTCCCTTCTGTGCACAGCATTGCAAGGGCTACTGAACGGCCTTTGCCTGGGTGCTGCTCCTATCCCTTCTTCCTCAGCATCATCACCTCTGTTTTTATACTTCTGGCCATTCCACAGTGACACCAAAGGTGCTAAGGGATGACCTTGTGCCTCCCCCTGCTCTTTCAGACACTTTCAGACCATACTGGATCTGTTAACTATCCCAAAGACCCATAGGCATTATTGAATCTGGAAAAATACTTGGTAACTATTCTAAATTTACTTCACCTGCATGCCTTGAGCTGGACATGTTCCTAATGATTCCATTTCTCTGGCTCTAAACAGAATTCGTCAGATGCTGTGTGCCCTCTTCCTCTTCAGTTTTTGACAGAGCTTTCACTTCAGCTTGACACCCCACTCCCACCACCCTGCTTGGAGCTGTGAGACCTTGGTACAGTGCTGAGTATGTTTTTTGGGGGGGTTCCCTGTTTTGTTTTGGTTTTTTGTTTTGGTTTTTGGGGTTTTTTTCCCTAAGAATATCTCATGAAATCCACAGCAAAAGTTGTTAAGGTGTTTATAGCTCTTTCTCATATTAGTGTCCTGATCCCAAAACTGAGCATTGCAGGATGATCTATACCTTCCTGTTATTGAATGAATATTACACTTAGGACTTTTTGCCTGAAGTTTGTGTGGTATTATATTTTATGGAGGCCTTGACACTTTCAGGACAAGTGTCAAAACCTGATTATAATTTCTTCTGACAATGTTTCTGTTAAAATATATAGGGCATCACAAGCAATATTGTTGACCTTGTACTTTTTGAAGTCCAGGAGTGCACAAGACTTCACAGCAATCTGTCAAAAATATTACTGGATCTCAAACATGAACTTAAAATTGTTTCTACAGAGCCATTTTTATCCTTTATTTTTAAAACAAAAAGAAGACATTTGTCCCAAAGTTTAACTGACAGCAATAATTATGGCTACTGAAGACAAAGGAACAACAAACATCTGATGTGTTCTACTTTCAGTGGTGATTTTATGTTAAAATACAGGTTGCTATCATCACAAGTAAAAGGGTTATGGTTATTGCAAGGTCTCTCTCATCTGGAGAGGAAGCAGGTAAAACCCAAATGATTTCAAAGCTTCTTTCTTTATAATTGTTAGATCTGGTAACATCCCTCTGCATTATGCATTGACATTCTGGCAATTAATTACTAGCTTATATACTCTCATACATTCTTTGTCACATCTGACAGTCCCCTGTATCAGCACCATAACAAATTTAAAAGAAAAAAATCAAATAGTGCAGTATTCAATGATTATAAGTGAAAAACTACTCTTAGACTTATTATCAACTTATTTTGCCTCTATAACCAGATTTCATAAATTATATACTAGTCAGGAGCTTAGCTAAAATATTCCATACAAAATCTTATGATTTGTAATAGAAACAAGCATAAAATAGTCATATAGGAAACAGCAAAATAGAAATTTTACACATCTAAATGCAATCTCTAGCAATTCAGGTCTTTTCTCATGCTAATAATAGAACTGCTTAGATTTAATAGCAGAAGACAATTACATGTCATGGAGTGGCCTAATATAAAATGAGAAACTTGTAATATCTACAAGAAAAATGACATTATTAGCATTCATAGCACAACCAATAATGTACTGCATTTCCATTACTTAAGAGTAGCATTTTTTTATCTATTCAGAGCAATTCTGGATATGAAGGTCTAATTCCTGGACACAATCTTATTACAGCATGCGAGATCAACAGGACTTTTGCTGCCTTTTCCTGTACTCACAGGACTTGTGGGCACAGACTGTGAGGACATATTCATGTTTAATTATAATGAAAATGTCCCATAAAGAAAAAGAAGGGTGTTAAATCACCATACAAAGATTTAAACTGGAAGGTGGTAAGGTTTTAATAACACTCTGTGAATTATGCTTCCAATAACATATAAATGTATTATGGAGCTTTAGCTGCTATAAGGCAGTTTCTTATGGTTTAATGTATTTGAAATGAGAATAGCTGTACTTTGTGGTAACAGAAATACCAGTTATGAATCAAACTCTTAGTGTAATTCACCTAATAATAGCTGCAGTTAAGGCAGATGTTTAAATGCTTAAACGCTTTCTCTTCAGTTTGTGAAGAGAGACCATATCCATTCCTCGTATTTATGGGAGTACAGTCATGGAATCATTTTTTTCCCCGGGGATAGGACCCGGCACAGCCGAGTCCCCTGATGGAGCCTGTCCTGTCCCTGGGCCAGCTCCTGCCTGTCCCCTGTGCCCGCACGGAGCTCCTCCAGCCCCGCGCTGCTGCGGGCGGGGCAGCGCTGCGCTCCCAGGGCAGCACTCGCTCGGTCCTCGGGGTTCCCCCGTCCGAGCCCGGTGCTGCGGGAACCTCTGTGAGGAGGAGTCGCGGCTGCCCCGTGCCCGGCCTGGCCAGCTCCAGACAGAGAGGGAAACTCGGGGTGTGAGGAAAACGTAGGAGAACGAAGCCCTGGGGGCACCCAGGTCGGAGGAGCACGGGGAGAAGATGCTCCAGGTCCCTCTGCAGCCCCCGGAGAGACCGTGGCGGAGCAGACTTTTCCCTGGAGGAGCAGAGCCTGTGGAGAAGATCCATGGAGGGCAGGCCAGGGCAGAAGCACAAGCTCTCGGCTGTGCAAGCTGGGGATGGCACCGGCGCTTGCTCTGTCATGAGCCGTGGGAATTGTCCCTGCAGAAACTCAGCCCGCTGAGCCCACCTCAGCTGGCCTGGGGCACGCCCCTGTAAAAAGCTGCTCGGTCTTCAGATTCTTCTTCTTTCGACTGACTAATGAAAAGATGAGGAGGAGCATCTCTTTTCTGCCAGTACAATCACCACAATAAAAAGCTGTGATTATTTTTTTTCAAATCCCAAGGTGCTGTACTGAGTTTTAGCTCTAGATAGTACCTCTGTAAAAAAAATTAACATGTTATGCAGAATGTGGAAGAAGTGATAGTTATTGTATTACAAGATTTCTTAGCTCATGTACAAGGAAGAATTACTCCATTTAAAAATGGCCTCATCATAATCCTGACCAAAAGGGAGTCATGACAGAGCCTAACAGCTCAGATTTGTCCTGACTGCTTCTTTTAGGATTTAAATAGCAGCCTTCAAAGTCAGCACCCATATCTGCTTTAGATGGAAGTGAGAACATCCAAAATTTACACAGATGGACACCTTTTGGCCTCAGAACAGCTGCCAGCCCTTCAAAAGCCACAGCTATTCTACTTCCACAGTTCCATCACTGAGAATGCATCCACAATATTTCACAGAGATTTAATACTAAATGAAATATTGATTAACCTTTTCATTTTTAAGTTCCGTTTAGCATTTTATCTTAAATTGCCACCAACCCACCCCGCCCAATACAACAGGAAAAATTTCAGTCCCTAAGTCCATGAAAGCTGCAGTTGAGCTACTTCACAAGATCACAATTAAAAGTTTATTTGCATTGGACATAATCACAACTCTTATACTCTAAATTATCTTGCAATTACATAGGTACAGGAACTTTTAAAGAGGTATTAAAAGGTTTGAACCTGTTTTATCTCATCCCTCTTACATAATCAGTCAATAAATTAATTTATTGTCAATGACTGGACTTGCCTAAGGTATTCCTTGTCACTTTCTACCCCAACAGTAAAATTCACTTCAACACTCTGGGCATTTCAGATCCCACGCTTTAAAGTCCTATGCAACACCAAGCCCTCATTATACTGTAGAATCCCATCTTTAAAACCCCACAGAATTGCTAACTGAAACCAGCCCCCTGGCCAAGCACAGGGTTTGGGACTTGCCTTGCATAGGCTCCAGCTCCACCTCTAGGTACTTCCATCCACTCCCCACCAAACTTCTTGGAATAAACAATGTGCTGATTACATTAAGAACCTCTCTGAATAATAAACACTCTTCTGTCTTATACTCTTGCTTCCTCCAAGACACTACCTTCTCAAGGCCAGAAAAAAAGAACGAAACAAACAAAGAAACCAAAACCAAAAAAATCCCACAAAAAATAAATTTTGAAATCCTATCAGTCTGTTTTCTGTTATGTTAACCACTGGCTAGTCAACATCCTTTCCTGGCTTTAAGGAGAGCAGCTGCCAAGAAAAGGCCTTCAACTTACTTACACTGCAAAGGTTTTTTTAGAGAATTCCCCTGCAAGAGACAAGTTCCAGTTGGATGTTATCTCATGTTATTCCCATATGTAAAACATATTAAAATATACACGTTACTTTAGCTTTAAGCAAAGTGCTAAAATACAAAGACCAAAGCTTCTCCTTTATTAAGAAGACAGTACATTTGTTCTGCTCATCTCTGCTTTTGTTGAAACAAGTGAAGTTACAGCTCACTTCACATATCCTTAACCACTACTCTATTGCACATTCAAGTTCCACCTTATTAGTCAGACATAATTTTTCCAGGAGAATCTCCCATCTGAATGGGAGCCTTAAACAAGAGGGGGTCCCTCCAGCACCCATCTCCTCTCACCCCCTTCTTGCTCATGGAGTAATGAACTTTCACAGTTCTTATAGTTCCATAATTATGGGTATAAGATATAGGCCTTCCTCCTATTTTTAAATAGTGCCAGCTCATCTCAAAAGGTTTTTTAAAAAATCACCTCATTGTATGCAACAGACTAATAAAAATGCTATGTATCAGCATAACAGGCAATGTGCAGTTCTGACAGTTTTGCTTGTGGAAGAAGTTATGCAAAGCCTCCTGGTGTCAAGCAGCAAGAACAGCTCTTCTCTTGCAGGCAAATCAAGTATTCCAGATATTTAGCACTGCTTTCCCTTGTGTCAGTAGCTCCTGTGAACAATCCATCCAAGCAAAGAGAACACACGCTTTCCATCTCTCAGTGGTGGTATACTTGAAGAAAGGCACACAGGTTTCAGTCTATATGTGCAGACAATAAAATACAATTAGCAGGCAGGAGAGAACAGTAGGAAGGTCACTCAAACAGGATAAAACCGTAGAAACGTTCCTCAGGCACGTCCTTGTTCAGCCATTTTGTTTGCTAGAGTTGTGTTTGTGACAGACTGCTCCAGGCTGGGGGCTTAGAAGGGGTCTGCAGAAGTCTTCCACATTCTAGACATGTGAGGTGAAGAGTTCTCCATATCCAGTCAGCTGAATGAAGGAAATAAATCTCCTTTGACATTGTCTATTTTATAAAATATACACAACAACAAGATCATTGCATCTCAGCAGTCTGTGCTGACACCTCACAGAAACCAGAAGAGCATTCTCAGTTGCATTTCCAGTTTTCCTTCTCGACAGCCTCTGAATGGGTGTGTAGCGAATCCTTTGAGGAGAAAGAAAAAGAAAAAAAATTACCAGAAATTTCTTTTGTACCCACTTCTCCTTCATTCCTTACTGCAAGAGGAGGATCAAAGAATCCCAACCCAGAGGACCAGGTAATGATACACAACCCCAACACTGCCCTGGATATTTTGTCACCAAGAGCTGCCCTGCTACATGTCCTCTCTGCTGTTTCATCTCTCCTGGCACTACAAGTGTTGATCTTGCTTAGGAAGAAAAAGAAAGATCTTGGTGCCCACATCTCTCATCCTGGTTGCACAAGGCAGGCTTTGCTAGCGTGAGATTTTTCTTTACCTGGGTTAGAAGCTGATGACGTCTCAGCTGTCTGTAGAACTGCAGCACAGCAGGATCAGCTCTCACTACTTTGGGGTCAAAATCCAGAACTCGGAGACCTGCAAGGCTTCGGGCTCGGGAGAGGGCTACATAAGCCTGCCCACTTTCAAAGACACGAGACAGGGAGATTTCCACACAGTCTAAAGACATGCCCTATCAACGGCACAGAGAACTTTGTTACAGAGCAAACAAACCACAACATTGTGACGTATCAACACTAACCTGCCATGTGAATCTGTCCAAGGTACCAGCTTTGGTAAATGGTTTTGATTTAAAAAAAGGGAAGTAGTAGAAAGCAAAGGCATTTTTCTACTGTCAGGAAATTTCTACTAGATAGTAGGATCCACTAACTACAGTGAGGCTCTTGTGGCATGGAACTCCATAAATCCCATCTAATCAACACAGCAGGGATAGAAATCCTGCTGGTTTCACTCTTAGTTAACTAGAGCAGGCACCATTCTCAAGCAGTCCTTGGGCAGACGTGAGAGAGAGTTTGGTTAAGGCCTGGCCAGCCCTGTCTCATGGGTTGTCCCAGGTGCAGCAGAATTTACAGCATGGCCTAGTTTAAGCTGTGGCATGGGAACAAAACCACAGGTCACAGGTCTTCTCCTGTTTCACCAGCAATGCAAACTCACCCAGCAAATAACGTTTATAATGGTGTAAAAGTCTATATAAACAGCTGTACAAGAACACCCACCTGACTCTTGTGAATGGAAATGGCCCATGCCAATTTTAAAGGTAATTGCTGACGACTCAGATGAACTCCTGATGGTCCTTTGATGACCCATTTCTCCATTTTTATGACCTGTGTGACCCCACAGAGAAACCGGACCTTAGGCAGCCCTGTAGGAATGAGAGCAGGAAAGAAATACGGACACTCAACAGCTTAGGAACACCTTTTTTCTGCCTAAACAAAACCTAAATCCACAGACAGTTAATAGCATGTCCTGAAAGGATGTTTGACACCTACTTAAGCAGGAGAATTAAAAGCAGATATTTTACCAGTTGAGATGCAGAGAAAAATACATTTTGCAGGTAGCAAAACGCTAGTCTTTGAGAAAAACAAACAAGAATCCATCAAAACATGTTTCAACAGAACAAGCAGGAAATTCAAATGAGCATACACATTTACACACAGAACACCAGAGGCCTACAGATAGCTATAGCTGATGCAGAATATGACATCACAGCTCATGAGAGCCCCAAGCTTGCAGAGATCTCTCTGCTTTCCCTTAAATTATTACCAAGCTGTAAACAAAATTAAGAAGTCATCAGCCACCAATGACAAACTGTTTTGTTATTTTCCCTGCTTTCTTCAACAAAAGATCAAAAGACTGACTTACCCTTCTGTTCACTTTCAAACCCTACGACAACACCTCGCGCCCCATTCACCAGCCCTTGAGACACATCCAGGTTCTTTGCTAACATCACCTACAGCGGAAAAGAAGAGTCTTTAATGCACTGCTTCTACAGCCTGTTCAGCTACCTGCAGCTAAACTTCTCACCAGGAAGCATAAGCACATCAGGCTGATTTGGCCAATTCATTCTATCCTGCCTATTGCAGCACCATCTCCAATTTGATTGGAATTATTTCATAGCCTTTCCTTCCTAGGATTCCTAACTACATCATTTTACAGCACTGAACACTTCACTTGAGCAATTTCTGTCCTCAGCTGTGAGCTCAGATCCAGGGAGCAGTTTCCCCTTCACCAGGCATCACCAGCCTATCCATATACAGATTTTGGGAACAGCTAAGGAACAAGTTTCCAAAGCAAACAGTGCTACTACTAAGTACAATCCTACATCCTTTCCACTCTGACAGCCCTAGCTCAGGTGCCCAGTCCAGCAAACGTGGCAAGCTGTGCCATATGTTTACAGGTGGGGAGGGCTGCTGTACCTGGAGCTGAGACTGCAGGCAAGGACTGCTTGTGCTCTCTGCTACTGGAAAGCTTCTAAATTTGATTGGACACTTGATTGGTCTGTCAAAGTCACAGCAATCACCACTGTCCCCAGGACATGGACCTGAACTCATCCTCTGTCTGGATAAGATTCTAAGCAGATAAGATACAAAGATTAGGATAGAGTCTTCTCTTGGCCTGACATAGCCATTCTAGACTGAACTTGCATTCTATATATTAACTTACTCTATACATTTGTCTGATATTCCTCCATTTTTCTTATGCCATTTGATCTGGTCTATCATGCATGTATGCACACACGTACCTGAGCTCCGAGCTTTAGCTCAACTCTACCACCCACAGGACACTGAGCATCAATTAACTTCACTAGCATTGGGTCACTGTCCAAAGCCTCAAACACGTGCACTTCTCCTGTTCAGGAAAGAAAGACAGAACTTACAACTGTTGAACATATTCTACACAGCATTTTGGGAGGTTCAGCATTTATTTCTAACAGCAATTCCTCTTTTAACATACATTCTGCTCGGCTGCTAGGACATCCTCACACAAATCTTATCACATCTAACAGCAGAGAGCTCACTATTGCCTCTCTTGCCTAACTTCCAGAGCATGAAAAAGCACAGGAATGAAAAGTCAGCAGTAAATAAGAACTGAGCAGACAGCATTTTGAGCAGTTTGGCTCACTACCAACACCAGATCTCCGAAGAAGACTAAGGAAGAATCCAAGGGCCAGCAAGAGAGGCAAAAAATTAAATAGCCTTAATTCAATTCATAGCTGGATAGAGCATGGCCTTTCTAAGATGCTATAGAAAGAAAAAACAGGGGTGTGGAGGCAATAAATTACCCACCCTACCTCACAGCAAGCAATGAGCTTGCTGTCCCTTACAGACCAAATAGTGACATTGTGGATTTTTAAACAAAAAACTGCATTTTTTCCCCAGACACCTCAACTCCAACACACAGAGCTTGGACTGGCACTGCTGTGCATGACAGAACACTAGTTCCACCTGATACCCCCGTGCCCCCACTGCATCCACACAGAGCTCAGCCCCAAAGCCAGCAGTTTCCTCCACCAAGTTCACCTGGTAGCTGCTGCAAGCGTCTCTCATTAGTTATTTCTACATCATCTTTATGGGTGCAGAGCCTGGTAGCCAGGATCCCATCACGCTCAGACCTGTGAGCAGCTGTCTGCATCAGCTGTCTGGTAACCTCTTCTGTGCACCTGGTAGCCAGGAAAAGGGAATTTGACTTTAAAGTGATCAGGAACAGGTTGAGCAGCAGTAACCACACAGCTAGATCAGTCTGTGCAAGCTGCAGGCCTCCAGAGAGGACAGAGAAAGATACCTGCATAAAGTCAGGTGTGCCCCACCCCTCCTCTGGCCACTGCCAGCTAGGCATCCTTTGAATTAATTCACAGAAATTGCAGAGGGTCTCTAGGAATTGTCCTTCCTTACCAGAGCAGCATATATGAAACGTGCCAATGTTAACTAAGGCATTTACAGCTTTTGCCCACAGCTACACATTCCTGACAGAGCACAGAAAAGTGACAAACTGCT
This sequence comes from Illadopsis cleaveri, assembly GCA_013399915.1. Classification (NCBI taxonomy): domain Eukaryota; kingdom Metazoa; phylum Chordata; class Aves; order Passeriformes; family Timaliidae; genus Illadopsis; species Illadopsis cleaveri. Next base: position 436,645 of record VXBB01019078.1, read on the forward strand.
CTTTCCTCTGCTTCATCAGTGGGGATCAGGGATTACAAAGAGAGATGAGTTTCTCCTCACCTGCCTACACGAATTGCACTGAGGAGTGAGACAAAGGCCTTGTCAGTCTGTCTCCGCACTTCAGTCAGCTCCATATTTATGTGGATGCATTTCCTCCAGCTTTTTGCCTGGAAAAATCATTCTCTTGTTAAGAAAGAGGCAGACTTGAAATATGACAATGAGTTTAGGAATGGCTTTGTACCTGGAAGCAGAACTTGGTTTCTTCATTAGCCTTGCTGACTGGGGGTAGCTGTAAGAAATCCCCACAGATTATGAGCTGAATTCCTCCAAAAGGCTCATCCCGTTTTCTGACTGCCCTGGAAGGGATGTAAGAGAAGTTTTCAATGTCTTCCAGAATCTGGACATAGTCAGGTCCCAGAAGTTACTTCTTATTCTGTCAAAATATTCAAACCTAGACAACCTGCAGTGAAAGATGTTTATCCCTAGCTGCCTCAGAAGAGCTCAAATAATTAAGAAATGCTAGTGCAAGACATTAAATTTGCTTTGGTTACCTACCCCAGAGGTCATTACCAGTCTCAGTTCTTTAGTGGCTGTTATACTACAGCTACTTCTCTCTGCCAAGAGAGACATTTTGGGCACAGCTGTATATTCTGGACTCAGTTCTATAGACAGCACTTAGCTCAGCAGATGGAGAGAACCACCCAAACAACCATAGCTGTGAGTGAGCAGCGGACATGACCAAAACCTATCTCATGGTAAGGATTGACACAGATGCTATGATTTCATGCTTCCTTACAGTCCTGTACCAGCAGCCGCCTTGCATCCATTCACAAAGCTAGAGAAAGGAAGCAGACTGGAAGTTTAGGGAAATTAAGTTGTTAGTTTGACCTGACAATTGCTCACCTTGCCACTGCCTCCAGCTTGTCAAAAAACTTGCCATCCACCATTGAGATCTCGTCAATAATTAAGTGCTGACAGGCCAGCCAATGCTGGCGCACCCCTGGCCTCTCTGCCAGCTGAATGCACTGTTCCAGCGGTGCCTTCCCAGAGCCGATCCCTGTCACAGGACAAAAAAGCAATGCTTTAGGATGCTCCTGATTCTTTGGGAAGGGAGAAAGAGCTCCCAGCCCCTCGCCGTCGGGCGGGCCATCACCTGCAAAGGCGTGGAGAGTCGTGCCACCTATGTGACAAGCCGCCACTCCCGTGCTGGCTGTGGCGTAGGTGATGTTCGGAGGGAGGGAGCCTACGATCCTCTTCAGCAGGAACGACTTCCCGGTCCCTTCGAGGGAAAAGCAACAAGTCAACGGCCAGGACTTTTCCCCGGGGAGTCGATGAGAGTCGCCGCGGCCCCTCACCTGCAGAGCCGGTGAAGAAGATGCTCTTCCCGCTCCGCACGGCGCCCAGCACCGCCTCCTGCTCCGCCGAGAGCCTCGCCGGGGGCCGCCTCTGCCGAGGCACCTGCGAGATGGGCGAGGGTGGGATGTGAGGGGAGGGCCGCTACCCGGGGCCGCCCCCTCGGCCCGGGCCTCACCTCCGCCGGGCGCTCCTCCCGCTCTTGGCCGGCGCGGCGGCGGCCGGAGCCGCACAGCAGGTCCCGCTCCTGCACCGGGCTGATGACGGAGAAGGACGGCGGCGGCCGGTCCAGCAGGCGGAGGCGGCGTGGCACGTCCCGCGACCCGGCGGCCACCTTGAGCCGTAGGAGGCGGAGGAAGCGGAGCAGCGCGTCCGGGGGGCAGTCGGACAGCAGCACCTGGGCGCCGTCCGGCGCCA
>VXBB01019082.1:0-18786 GCA_013399915.1 Illadopsis cleaveri
ACAACATCCTTCTGTCTAAATTGAAGGGAGAGGGATTTGATGGATGGGCTGTTGGGTGGTGAGGCACTGGTTGGACAATCACATCCAGAGCATAGTGGTCAATGTCTCAGAGTTCCAGTGGACATCAGTGACAAGTGCAGTCCTTCACGGATCCATACGGGGCCCAGTGTTCTTGGATATCTTCATTAATGACACAGAGGGATCAACTGCACTCTCAGCAAGTTTGATGACAACACCATGCTGAGTGGTGCTTTGACACACCTGAACAACGGGATGGCATCCAGAGGGACCCAGACAAGCTTGAGGAGTGGGTCCATGGGAACATCATAAAGTTCAAGGCCATGTGCATGGTGGTGCACCTGGGTTGGGACAACCCCCAGTACCAGCATAGGCTGGGCATGAACAGACCCAGAGCAGCCCTGCCCAGAAGGACTTGGATGTGCTGGTGGGTGAGAGGCTGGACATGCCCCAGCCATGGCACTCACAGCCCAGAGAGCCAAACGTGTCCTGGGCTGCATCCAGAGCCCCGTGGGCAGCAGGGGAGGGAGGGGATTCTGCCCCTCTGCTCTGCTCTGGTGAGACCCACTTGGAGCTCTGCATCCAGCTCTGGGGTCCCAGCATGGGAAGGACAGGGGCCTGCTGGAGTGAGCCCAGAGAGGAGGCTTCCAAGATGATTGAAAGGCTGGAGCACCTCTTCTACAAGGAAAGTTTGAGAGAGTTTTGGTTGTTCAGCCTTGAGGAGAGAAGGCTCTGAGGAGACCTTATCATGTCCTTCCAGTACCTAAAGGGAACTATTAAAAAAGATGGGGACAGATGAATTGAACAGGGCTTGTAGTGACTGGAAAAGAGGTAATGGTTTTCAATTAGAAGAGGGCAGAGTCACACTAGATAAAAGGAAAATTCTTATGCTTTATCATCAGGGTAGTGATAGACCGGTATGGGTTGCCCACACAGCTGATAAGTGCTCTCAATCCATGGAAACATGCAAGGACAGGTTGGACAGAGCTCTCAGCAACCTAGTCTAACTGATGTCCCTGCTCACTGCTGGGCACTTGGACAAGACTTTAAGGGTTCCTTGCAACCCCAACCATTCTATGCTTCTTTATTTTTATCTTCATCAGAAAGCAGACATACGATGCCAGTTAGATAGTTTAAAGTGTCCATGTTTCTTTGGGGCTTGGCATAAATTAGTAAATCTGTATTGCTGCAGAACAACGAACCTGATGCCAAGTGTTTTACGAACAGAAAAGGAAGATATTTACGATCTGAATAAAAGTCAAGGCTGAGAAAAATCAATCACTGCTACTCAGGTGTGACCCGCAATAGTATTGATGTAATAACACAATGAACATTGCCTTATTTTGTTGTTTTGTTAGCAAAAACATATTTGAAGGAGAACAAGTAATGATTTTCCAACTTGGCTGCAGGTGAGATCTTTTTGTAACCAGCCTTAGCCTGTCTGGAGGTGTGCTGTTGCAGAAGTGGGTGTTCCCACCTGCTCCTTTTGGCTAGCACTGATGTGCACGTGGCTAGGGAGTCAGCTGGATCAACTTGCTGCATTGTGTACAGACAGATTTTCTTGTAGGGTTAGTTTCACCAAGACAGGTCCAGTTGACCCTGCAGCTACTGGAGCACTGTTACTGTCACAAGGGTGATGACATTGTTTAGCTGGATGGTGAGGAGAAGGCATGTAAATTCTCAAAAGATAGGCTTAAGCCAATTGTGAAACTTGAATGTGATTGATTCTCTCTTAGTGACTATTTTTAGCAGAGCAGTGTACTTATGTTGGGTTTCTTTCAAAAGTTACTATGAATGACAAGAATGTGCCCATGACTTGTTGAGAGGACTGTGTAAAGAGCTGGTGCACAGAGCATGTCATGAGCTTTTGCACGAAGAATAAGCAGTCTCTTTCATGCATGTTTTTTGTGCTTTTTAGATCTCCATCCATCCTGCTTGTGTAATGAAAACAGGATGGCATCCTTTATTTTTGTTTTGATTGATTTGTACAATCAACTTAAAGATAGGGTAGGACTGTCTGTTCTTCTGCTGTTTTTTGTGCAGGGGCAGCAGCTGAAGACACAAGAGTCTGTCCTACCTTGAAATGGAATTTCATAGACCTCTTTTTTAATCTTGGTGTTTAAAGTGAACGCTTTTAGTTGAAGATACATGGAAGGGAATTTATCTCCATTGGATTGTTAGCTTTCTGAGTGTTTCTTCTCCCTAAATTATTGTGTCATGAAAGGCAGGTCAAAAAGTGAAAAAACCTCGCAAACCATTTTGCTCTCAGTATTGCCCATAAGAATATGATGAGTTTTGCAGTTCATACACTCATCCTTAGATACTCTGTTCCCTGCCACAACCTTTATATTGGCAAGCAAATTAATGAACTTCCCTCATCAGTGAAGTGAGGTGGTTTCTTGATTAACTTGGTCATAAGCAGGTATGACAGCTAAGAGGACAGCCATATAGTAATGGAGGGAAGCCATTTGCCAAAATGACTTCTCACCACTTCTGCAGGCCAAAAGAAAAGTAAGTGTACAGCTATCAATCTCTGCAAAAATGCAAAGATCATGAAGTTTCATGGCTATGTCAACTGTAGTACGTAACTGTGCTTGTTTGCTTTGATCCTTGAGTGGTAGCACTGTTGCAAGCTGTACATCTAAACTGCTTTTAAAAAGAGAGGGAAGATGGATTTCTCTCTTTCATGTCATCCAGCCTGTTTCCTTGTAAGAACACAATTGTCTGGCAGAGAGTGTGGTAGCTGAGTCTGCTGTGGTTCTTACCAATGAAGTGGGGTCCTGGCACTTCTGGCAGATGGCCGAAGCAGTCCAGATTGTTAAATCCTGGACGTTAAGTTTTTTGGCATACTAAAGACTGACATGCATATATTTTACTAGAAGGAAGAACTGAATTTTGTGCAAAGCTTAAAATCAAGAGACAAATTCACGCAGTTCAGTTATTGGAGGCTGGTGGGGTCCAGCGAAAACATTGTGGGCTGGGTTTTAGTTTTTATATAATTAGTAGCTGGGGAAAAGTTCTTATTTCTGTTTGAGATAACAGAAAATTACCGTATGGTTCAGTTATCAGGACTTTGTCAAGACTCTTAATGTCTACACTGCTTTGAAGCGGTATTGAAATTTTTCTGCACTCTTATGTGTGCTTCTCTTGTTTCTTAACATTTCTCCCTTTTTGGCTTTAAAAGTGTCCATCGACTGTGGCTTATCTTGGCTTCTCTGTGCTGGATTTATAGGGATGATTTCTGCCAGAGGTGCAGCTTTCAAGTGCCAGCTTTTGCTTCCTGTGATGCCCAGGTGATGTAAGAATCTCTGTGTGCAGGCAGTGGTTGCTTATTTTACTCAAGGGAGGTGAAGGTTGTTTTTAAACTGCTCAGTGGCCAAGTTCCTTACCAAGCAAGTGGAGAAGTTACCGCTCCGATCTTTTCAGCCAAAACATCGCCAGTCCCTTATATGTGAAAAGTTTAAGTTCTTTATTTTTTTACTCTGATTAGTTTAGAGTTTAGGTAAAGGTATTTTTCATTAGAGTAAGTTTTTATTAACCAGCACAAGTGTATGACGAGGGTGTCAGAGTAGAGAATGCAAAGGGGTTTTTAATTTCAGTCCTCATGCCAGTTGACCCACACTTCCAAGTGTGAATCTGTTAGAGCTGAAGCACAATGCTTCCCAGTCCATGAACATTCTTAGGTGTGGATGTGTTTTCCTAATTTGTACTCCTGGTGTCAACATTAGGACCTGCAGCTGATACCTGTAAGCTTTAATCCTAAGTACTAAACTATTAATTTTGGTTAGGATTTGGGGTTTTTTCAGTTATTGGATGGAGGTTTTGGGAGGGAATTGGGCATTTCTGCTGGAAAGAAATACTAGAGGTGAAGGGGGATATCCACTCACATGGGAAGGACAAGGGAGGATAAGAGTAGAGAATATTACTGATCCTGATCCTTCAGTGCAGGTGGTTAGGGCAGAGGGATTGCTGTGTGCTTTGTGCTTTTACCAGCTGTCTCCAGCAGTGAAGGCTTTGTAAGGTTTGGAAAGAGTGAGGAGTGCCTGCCTCCTACTAGGCTACACCTCAGCTGTTGCCATACACCACACATGTGTGCAAAATAAAAAATTAAACATGCAAATGCAGTCTCTGTAGGAGTCATCTGTGCAAGGCTGCTGCCTACAATCAGTTGCGGGATGAAGGTGATGCATAATTCTAGACACAACACACAAATAGCGATGAGTGGATTTCTGCTTTCTCTGTGGAATGTGTGTAACATACCATACTTTATCAGGTTTTGATAGAATATTAATATTCTGCCAGTTCAGTACATCAAGTAATAGATATGCTGTTAAATTATCTTAATGTTATTTTTCCTATGCTTTTATTAAAGAACTCTGTAAGAGTTCACCAGAAGCAGCTTCTATGTATAACTTCTCTCTAAGAACCCCTAGATTTATCTTCTGGTCTTCTAGAAATGTCTGACGAAGGATTCAGAACAATTTCCTTGAGGCGTGTATTTTGTAAATTCTGTTAAGGATTTTTGTTGTTACTGTTATCATCTTTAGTTTACTTCCAGAGGTTTTTAGACAACATTCTTGGTTATAGAAGGAACAGACTAAAGATGATGTAGAATTTAATTATAATCCTGGGCTATAAAGTCTAGATAATTTTCCTTAGTGCCAAGTCAGCTTCAGATCCCCCATTTCCTTGCTTCACTCTTGTTCCCTCACAGGAACTCCTCTGTTAGATCTATTTGACTGTCAGTGCAGCTGCCCTCTGAGCACCATCTGTGAAATGACCCAGCCCATGAGTCTCTCAAATGAAAGGGCACTTTGGCACGCAGTGTAAACCTTTGTTCTGGTTTAAACTGTAACCTTGTGGTTGTATATGTCTATATACATATACGTAACACTGAGCATAATGTCTGTTTGAAGAGTTGTAAGGCTTTATAACAGAGTTCTGGCAAGGTGTCAGTGACATATTGCTCTAATTTCTTGTCTTTTTGAGGGATGAGGTATATAGCTAAATATAATATCTTTCTTTCAGATGTTTGCACTGGCAGTAATGTATTTAGTTACTATTCTCTGTTTATCACCAGAAAATAAATTCCAGTTGCATAAAAACCAAAACTGCCAAAGCCAAAACTTCATGTTAAGTGTGTTATGTGGGAAGCGGGAGAACTGTGCTGAGCCCCATGGGGCTTAATGGCTCTTTTGAGGTGGGTTTTTTTCTCACTGTGGTAGGTAGAAATTGAAAAACAATGTTGTTTTGTCATACTGAACAGGGAAACGAGTTTTATATTCAAGGGCTTTTTTTCAAGTGGGAAACCTCCCAGGGCAGATTTCTCTCCTCTCCCTTCCATTACTGTGAAAATGAAATGGGATGATTGAAATAAACCCACTGTAATTGTTACTTAATCTGTTTTAAGAAGGAATTTATGCATTTTTCAGCAATCCTTGAAGCGTTTGTGGATTTCAGCTCAAAAAGAATGTCTGTTCAAAATAGGGAGGATATTTGACCATCTTGTTTTTCGTATCTGTTTGATGATGACATACATGTCTGGGTTTGTTTCTTTTTTTTTCCTCAGTTATTTGTAGTAGATGTCCAGACTGGTCAAATTACCAAGATTCCTATTCTGAAAGATCGTGAACCTGGCATGGTGAACCAGCAGGGATGTGGTATTCATGCCATTGAGCTCAACCCCTCAAGGACCTTTCTGGCCACAGGTGGAGACAACCCCAACAGTCTTGCAATTTATCGTCTGCCTACACTTGATCCTGTGTGTGTGGGAGATGTAAGTGGGAGTATCTGGGGAAAGTTTATTCTGTCACTTAAAAAGTTACTACTTTGAAGTGTGTTTGATCAGAGCAAGGTTAATATTTAGGAGTCTTGTAAGAAAGTAAAGTTCTGAAAGCCTGAAAACATTTCTGATTGAGTTGTCATTTCTGTTGTGGTATCTTAAATATAATTGAGTACTCAAACATGTGAGTGGATTTTCAGGGCTTTGAGTCAGATTTCTTCCTCACCTTCATTCAGGCCTACTTTAGCTTTGTTTTCAGCACCAAAAGTGTAACAAAATCGTAAGTATTAAAGTCTAATTCTGCTGATGACCTCTGAAACTATTTATCTTTTAAGAAATTAAAACAATGTTGCAAATTGTTAAAATTTTCCCCCTTATCCCAGTGCAGTTTATGGATGTATTATTCTAGAGGTGGAACTTGGCTTTGAAGATTAGCTGTAACCCAGTGGCTTGTGGCAGTTTGATGTACTCTGCTACTGGTTTTATTTCTGAAACATCCTGAAACATCCAGTCTTCAAAAAAACAAGCTGGAGAATACAGTGGTGTCCTATGAGTGCTTCTCTCTCATTTCTCCTTTTTATTCAGGACTTCATGTAGACATTAACTGCAACAGCAGAGGTCAGGTCAGAGTTTTTGCAGCAGCAGAAAACCAGCTGCAGCAAGACTTGACTGAAGATTTGCATGGTTTACTCTTCATTTGTGTGACTTTTTACCTTTTAAACAAAACTAGAATCTTACGGTCTTTTTTTCCGCGCCCCATAAGTTTCTCACATGGTAAAGAAAAAAGTCTTGCATTAATCTGTAGGTCATGTATTGCAAACATAAGATTCTGGTTACTTTTTATAGTAGGATATGTGTTTGAAGAAAGAAACCCTAACAAGTAGATACTTTACAGAAAAATGCTGCTTTCAGAATGGAAATTATGAGAATTCTGGAAAATCACAGAATTGAGATTAATTTTTCCATGATCAGAGGCCTGTTTTTCTGACACCTGGTTGCTCTTTATTAATTACACACTTCAAAACCAGAAAAGTTAAAATTACTACTAGTGTTTCAGCTTGATACTGGAATCTTATCTGTGTGTTTTTAATGTAGGTCTGTCCTTCTGAGCTTGGACTAAAAATCAAAGTCAAGAATACTTGTCTGCTTTGAGACTGCTCTTGAGTGTAATGGCACAGAAAAATCTGTCTTTCTTCTTTTAGGATGGACACAAGGACTGGATATTTTCAATTGCGTGGATCAGTGATACTATGGCTGTTTCTGGTAAAGTCATATTTTCTCTCTTGAGGTTTTTTTGTTTGCTTGTTTTTTAAGCTGTCCTTCTCTCGGAATGTTATAGTGATGTACAGCATTTGATAAGTGTTAGGAAAGCACCTCTATCAGGGCATTTGAAAACACTTGGAACTATCTAGGCTATTTAAACACTCCTTGGACTTAGTACAGTGCTTCATTTTATTTTGTTGTTGGGCCTTAGTCCAGATCTGATTTTTCTCATATTAGAATATTACTGTATTTCTAGCAAGTGGAGGTTTGAACACAATGAGTTATTGGAAAGGATTCCACATAAGAGGAGTAATTTCAAGAGGAGTGTTGGTTATTGTTTAATAACTCTGGAATACTTAAAATCAATATCAGTTTCCTGAAGTCATGTGAAAGAGTGATTAATGAGAACTCAGATTGTTTCATCAAGTTCTCAGTACAGTTGTGTGTGTGTATGTATATATGCACTTACACTAGGGCAGTTAATACAGAAGGCTGTAGTAGAGAATCTCTGTTAATGGGTTTTTGGTAACTAGTTGGATAATCAGTGTAACTTCAAAAAGAATTACTTAGGTAAAGGCAAAAACAGTAATATGTTGTTGCATTAATTTAGCAGTTTACTGCCTTTCTGTGCTGACATGGTGTACTATTCTGTACTCAAAGTTGTCAAACTGCAGGTGACAGAAAATCATAACAGCCTTACATTAAAGTCACATATTTGAATTGTTGGTTTAGTTTAGCAGGATTTTTTTTCCAAACCCAAAAAGCTAATCCTGCAATTTAATTTCTGAATTTATTGTAAAACTTGATCCTTGTAAGTTTCTACCCCAGACTTCAGGGGGGAAATGGGCCACTGAATAACCGAATCAATATGATTCCAACAAAAGCTGTTTACTGTTTACATTACAGGCCAGATATAGATTCTAGGTCTACTGTCCACGTGGGCACGCATCTCTGGGTTCGCTAAGCTGCTTCTTCATGGGGCAGGCACACATCCTTCAGGATATCCAATTGGTCAAGCGTCCATCATCACCTTGTGCTTCCCCTATCTAGGGTTTACAATTTTTGCAGACATTTTCTCAGGCTCTCTTCTTATTTTTGATCCTGTTGTTTTCTCAGCAACCTTGATGAATTCCTGAGAGCTCTAACAACAACACTGCAGGTGCTTTGATAATATTACTCACAACCAGTTTGGCTGGTGCATCAGAATGACCTGTTACACAGATACATTGCTACACCAGCTATGTACAGAAACTCTTCCCCATTCAAACTAGTAAGCTTGAAGAGAACAGAACAGATGATTACAAATGTCCAGGGGAAAGATAAGGACCTGATAGAATGCACAGCATGTGAGATTGAACTGTGTTGACTCAGTATTTTCTAAAGATCAGGGGTGGATGTGTGAGTAGAAGTGTTTTCTACTGCCATATTCTCTACTGTGGTGCTTACAGCAGGCAGGATGTAAGTTCCAGTCTCCACCCTTCAGACCAGGGAAAACTTGTGGAAAGCAGTTAGCAAGACTGGTTGCTAAACTGTATTCTTTGAAAGTCACAGACGACTCTAACAAGGAAAAAAAGACAACTAACTTCTGACATGGTTTTAATTTTACAGATTTCAATTACATCTGCATCTGAAAGTGTCAAGCAGAAATAATTGAACTCCAGACATTGATGATATAGCAAGTATTTTTATGGCAAAAGCTCAAGATGAGATGAATAATTCCCAGGATGGCATGAGCTTAGGGTAGCAAATGATACAGTGCTTGGCTTCAGGGCTAACCAGTTGAGCAACATACATGGACTTTTCCTCGGCCTGGGCTATTAAAAGGGACAGCTTCCTCCAAAAGTATGTCAAGAGGTTTAGAAGTTTTAGTGCTGAGTATTCAGCCTCTGTAACAAACAAGATTAGGTGCAATTAAAACCAATGGCATGTAATGGAGTGGCAGGATGTTGTGCTGCTGGATGCAAGTCCCATTAGGATGCTTCTTCTTGTATTTTTCTTTAGTAGGTGATAGTGGCAGATGTCTAAATCCATCTGTGAGGGGGTAAAGCCACCTCTGCTGTGCTGGACCACTCCTATTGCAACAAGATGTTTTGCTTTACTGTCTTTGCAGCTTCTCCCCTGTGAGATAGCAAAGCTGATAAATTTAATAACCTCATATATATATATAGTTTTTTTCTGGTGTCTTCATTATGAATTTCTTTTGACAGAATTTTTCACTTTATGTAGAGAAGAAATTGAGGTACCTGTCAAATCTATCAGAGCTGACTTAGATGGAAATGAGTTGCCTGAACACCAAAAGGGACATGTATAATATCTTGGATTAAGCCTGTGTTGATCAGTGAACCAGAGGCATTCAGCTTTCTTCATCAAATGTTCTTAACATTCATGATTCATATTTTGGATTAATGTCTTCAAATTCAGTAGAAAAATAANCACCAACAGCATGTTCTGTTAGATTAAACTAAGAGTGTCCTTTTTTTCAGACCCTATTGATTAATCTGTTTTTTTGAAAAGAGGAATTCTGTATATGTGGAATGGACTGTTCATGTATGGACTATTTGATCAGGTTCCCGGGATGGTTCGATGGGTCTCTGGGAAGTCACAGAGGATGTATTATCCAAAAGCGATGCCAGGCATAATCTCTCTCAAGTTCCTGTCTATGCCCACATAACACACAGTGCTCTGAAGGATATCCCCAAGGAGAACACCAATCCTGACAATTGCAAAGTCCGAGCATTGGCTTTCAACAATAAGAACAAGGTCAGTAAGATAAGCAAGATAGTTGAGAAGTCCTAAACCTGTCCTTGTGTATTAGAAAAACTAAAAAGTAATCTAAATAGAATATACCAGAGAAGCAAGCTAGTATGTTTTTCTCTGATTCTTTTGCGTCCTTGTCTGGTGAGGCTGAGGTTTTAATCTGTCTGCTTCTGCCCCAAGTGAATAGAGGAGTCGAGAAGAAAAAAATAAACAACCCCAGACATTTTAGAACGCACAGTTTTCCTGTGTGTTTGATTTTGCATCCTAAGCAGGGGAGTAAAGAAACATTTACAAGAAGCAGATAAAGGACCAAAACATCTCTTGCAGCTTGAATCCCATTGAGTGCTCTTTCCACTTTCCTTTGCCCTCTGTGAAGACCAGCTAACATTTAACAGTTCCTGTTTCGATGGCTGAATCCTTTCTGGATTGATCAGCAAATGAGGTGACTGACTCACTGGGAAGGCACTAGTGCTTGTTTTGGGGTTATTTTATTGGTATTTCACAAACAGTAAATATCAATCTCCCTCATCCTGATCTCCTGTTATTAATAGTAGATGTAGCAATTCATCCTTCACACTTTTTTTTCCTCCTCTGCCCTCAAAGAACAGAAAAGGTCTGAAGCAAAGGTGGGTGTGCTGTCAGAAGCACAGTGCTCCTGCAGACTGTATTTTTCACCACAGCTGTTATTCTTCTGTGATGGAAACTTCATGTAACTTTTTCAGTAGAGTAGTGCCTGAAACTTGCTTCAGGATTAGAATCAGTGTGGGACCTGCTGAAGAGAATTGTCAAGTCTAGATTGTAGTGTCTCATAATTCATTATTTGATTGCCTAGCAAGATTTATGGTTTTGAAATCTATTGTTATTTAATCTTTAGTTAATTTAGATTCTACTTGACACCTGAAGTACTATATGGCATTCTATGAAGATCAGTATAAAATGAAAATTATCTTGATAGGGCCTTTACAGGATTATGGATGAGTTCAATCCAGACTGTGCAGCCTGCCTAGAATAGAATGTGAGTTTGCAAGGATATCTATAATACAGAAACTAACTCTCTTCATTTTCCTTCTAATAGGAGCTGGGAGCTGTGTCCTTGGATGGGTATTTTCATCTTTGGAAAGCAGAGCACACGCTATCAAAGGTGCTTTTCTGTTTGTAGGAGTTAAACTTCAAAAACTGCAAGCAGTTAAGGGGGTTCACTATTCTTCATTGCCTTCAAATATTTGAAGAATAGCAGTGTTTGTAAAATACTTAAAAGTTCTATGTAAAATGAAATGTCCTAAAATTTGGAGCTTGAAGAGGAGAGAAGCTCCACACTCCCCTTAATTTAGAGGGCAGGAAGCATTCTTAACTTTCTGCTGGTTTTGGGTTAGCTGAAGTGAACCATTGTGTGGAGTACAGTGGATACTTTATCAGTAGAATTCATAAAGGAAGTTGCACTTATTTAATTGTAGTGGCAAATCACGCCCAGACTTACTTATGCTAGTGAATATGATAGGCTTTTTCAGCTGAGAGCTGGTATTGTTGTGTACCTGCTAAAGAAATAGCAACAGCTTAGAAAGATCTAAAACAATTTATGTCCATTTTTCTTGGCTTTGGCCTTTATTGTCTCAGTTTGCTTCAGATAAGGCACCCCATTGCTTTCAGATTTTTTCGTTCTGGGTCTTATTTTGCACCTTCATTTTGTGTTTTATTTCCCTGCAACTTCCTAGAACATAGCTTACAAAATTGTTCTGTTAACACCTTAGTTTTTTCTTGTAACGGGTTGATTCTTATTTTTTCTGTTTCCAGTTACTTTCCACAAAGTTGCCATACTGCAGGGAGAATGTGTGTTTGGCTTATGGTCAGGAGTGGTCAGTGTATGCAGTAGGATCACAGGCACATGTCTCCTTTCTGGATCCAAGGCAGCCTTCTCACAATGTTAAATCCGTCTGTTCCAAAGAACGAGGCAGTGGTAAGAAACCTGTCAAAGGTGCTTCAAATGGTTTACTTGCAGAAGTAGCTGTTAAAACTGTAGTAAATCAAGCTTCTAATGAACAGGAAGGGCTTTTCTAGTGATCAGCTAAATAATTAGCAGTGTTTGTATAGGTTTGGTTTTGTGATAGTATACCTGGAGCAACCAACAAACCAAATGTGACCGACTCTGAATCTAATGAAGGGCAACAGCACTGCCTTTAGAAGCAACTCAGTCGTAAACCATCCAAATATTACTGAATTTTCAAAAGTGTGCATTTTATTGCTGTGTATTTTTTTTTTAATCATCTCAAAGCAAATGTAGTCTTTTTACCACTATTCATACTGTTCTTGCATTCTTCTCTATGAATTAGAAAAAGGGCATGTTGTCTGCTCTTTTTGGAAGTCTGTGCTGTGAAGGAAAGCTTGCTTTGGAGTTTTAAAGCCATGACTGAGACTCCTGATTTTCTGTGTGATTTGATTGCTATTTCCTTTTCTCAAATGGATGCAGTATATCCAGCTGAACCTTATACCAGGGCCAGGCCTGAGGGCTTGCAGAGTGCATGGTTCCATAAAGTTCTCTCCATATCCTTTACCCTCAGGCACGAAAAGGTACATCAGTGCCATATTAATCCCACACCAATAAGTTGCAGTTCTTACTTAGCTTGTCTCTGGGCTTCCATCTCTTCATCAGGCAGGTTATCAGAGGAGGACATATTTCAGCAAAGATTCGGAAACTTTTATTTATGCAGTTACTGAGCAGTGGTGTCTAGATGAGTGTCAGGGTCTGCTGCTCTCAGATATGGGAGAAATATCTATAATGTCAGGAGAAGTCACCTGAATGTCTTTTCAGCAAGACTGTTTGTCCACACTTGCTGTCAGTGAGAATTCTGTCCAGGTCCTGACCCAGACACTGCAGTGTGGTGCCCAGTGGTGGCTGGTGGTTGAAACCTTCTGCCTCAAGTATGTGATCTTCCACATTGGGGGATAATGTGTGTAGGGAATACCTTGAAGGGTTTCTTCAGTTCATGTCTGGAGAAAGCCTTTTTTCTGGGCTGTTCTCTCTTCTGCAGAGTAGGTGCATCTTATTATTTGGTGTGGTGGTGGAGGCACGTAAATAACAGTAATTCCCAAGATACTGAGTGTTTCCACTTTCTATTGATCTCCCTGGGACTTGGAGCACCTTGGTGTAGCACCTCTAGAAAACAGCATCTTTATTGATCTGTGAACTAAAATCTGATTTCAAGTGCCTTGCAGTGGTACCTGAATATGCTTTAAGTTTCCAAGTGCACCTGCTGAATGTGGTAAGTCCACGTGAACTTGAATTCACTCATGTAGTACACAAAAGCGGGTCAGAGAAAGGTGGTGGCTCAGTAAGGCTGGAGCTGGGGCCGGCTTTCCTCTGCTGTATCCCTGTTTACACAGGAAGGCAGTGAATGCTTTTTAGTACACCTTGTAAGTGTTGCTTTTCTTAGCAGCTGTGTAGGGAAATGCACTCCTTGGATTGTAGTTCTTGATCCACAAAAGCAACTGCTCTCTGCATGACTGGCCTGCAGAGCCATGTTGTGTGCACTTCTCTTCATGTCCTGAAGGCAGCAGAGCTTGTATGACATAGACTCTGTGACTTCTTGTGTAGGACATGCCACTGCATCCTCATTTCCTTCTGGGATCTGTAGACCCTTCCCACAGCATGGGAGTGAGGCTCAACATACTTACCTAAATAATCTAGGTCCACAGGTGGTAGAGGACTGGGAGTATAGAACTTACTGTGATTGGTTGTAGGCACAGGCTGTAGTTTCAGTTTGATGGGAATTATTAATCTGAGATACTTCAACCTCTTAGGAGACAATTTGAAATCCTGCTTTTGAAAGCCTGTTCTAAATATCCTTCTTAGTAGTGGGTACAGCATGGATTCCTTCAGTTAATTTCTTTGGTTAGAGAAGGATCTACAGTTGTTCTGCATTTTATAGCTTTCTATTAATACATGTATTGGAAAATATATGCCATCTGCCTTGATACTCTATCACCTGTTTGTATGAAGTAAGTGTTCTCCTGAGTGGCTTGTGAAGAGCACTTCTGGAGCAAAAATAAGAGGAGGTCCTCTCTTGTGCCTTTCTCCTCTTATCCAAGTGACTATTCATGCTGACTGCTTAAAGTCAGAGGGCTTAAAGCAGAGGGCTTAAAGCTTTCTGTGGGTCTTTGCCAGAGCTAGATCTGTGTGGCAGAGCTGGGGGGGAGGTCTTCTGCTGTATCAAGTGCATTTGTAGCTCTCTGAATTTAAGCAGAGACTCTCATACGAATCTCGTAATCTACTTCAGTAGAGAGACTTGCACAGTGGTTTCCCACCCATTAAGCCTGCAGCCAAGACTTCACCCCATATCTGGAGCAGGACAATGTGGCCTTGCCTTGTTCTGAGTGTGCGTCACAAATGCTGGTGGCTGTGGATGTCACATCCAGTGGCGGAGGCAGAAGGATGAGAACATGTTTCTTGTTAGGACTTCATACAGAGTGGAAGGGGAAACTCCCTGGTTGCATCCGCAGCTCCCGGTTGTCTGCTGTCTTGTGCGCTCCTGGGAATATTCCAGGATAACACAAGTTCTGTGACATTCAGCCCTGCTTGGTATGGTGACAATGCTTGGCATGTGAATGCAGCTGGCATAACTCACTCATTTCCTCTCCTGTTTGAATGCTTGTTTAGGCTGTAATTCAGTGGTACTTGAAAGAGGGCCTAAAAAGCCCTAGGGCTTATAAGCCAGCATCATGTCATGAAGGAAGGATAAGTATGACATGGTAGAGTTTAACCTAGATGGAAGCATTGTTTGGAGCAGATTAGTTACACAGAAGAGTATTTGCACAATAAATGGAGATGAGATGACAGGATGTTTTGCAGATTGCAAATTCTTACATACAGAATCTGCCCAAGACTAATTCCAAGTGATTCTTGATTAGCTGAGACTTCAAATTTAGATTTTGTGAAAACAAAATGTACTCTTTTGTTCACTGTAATGGGATAACTGAGTTGTGCTGACATGTTTAGCTTGAACTGTACCTTCTCATGTACTGGTGGAACATGGTGTTGTTTAGATGGCAGGAGTCCCATTCTGTGTCCTATCCTGGCTGAAGTGCTAAAAATGCCAGCTAAAAATAAGGTGTGCTAGTTTGAGAATACTTGAGTGAAGACAGATCAGGTTCATTTAATAGTTCTGAAGCTATCTTAGCAGCAAAGTGACTAGTGATTCTTACGGTTACACTTGCTTACAGCTAGCCTGTTGATCCGCACAATGCACTTGGTGGCAGCTGGGACTTACTTTTCTCAGATAGTCACTTACTGCAGGTTGGCAGGTAGAGAGGGTGTGAGTTTGTGGAGGAAAACAGCATGATGTTCTTCCCTCTGTCTACTGCCATGTACTCGCTCTTGGTGTGTTCACTTAAAAGCTTGTGCAGGCAGAGCAAAGTTACTCTGGACTCTAAATGGCTTATCTGGCACACCTGAGGGCTAGTGAGGATGAAGCTTCTTACTGTGCACCAGTGGTGTAGCTGATGGTCTC
Source organism: Illadopsis cleaveri (assembly GCA_013399915.1). Classification (NCBI taxonomy): domain Eukaryota; kingdom Metazoa; phylum Chordata; class Aves; order Passeriformes; family Timaliidae; genus Illadopsis; species Illadopsis cleaveri. The sequence goes on from VXBB01019082.1 coordinate 15,322, forward strand.
GAGGGGTAAGGCAGTCATGTATGCAATCAAAGCTGCTGTTTCAATAGCATCAGTGGGATTTGTCTGCACTGCTCTGTAGGGGTGGGAAAACTTGGGTGTTGTGGAGAATACTAGTCGGTAATACTAGATATGAAGCAACAGCACTGCAGAGCCAAAGCATTCCTCTTCCTTACTGCACTGTCCGTCGCTTCTCTGTTTGACAGGTATCCGCTCAGTGAGCTTCTACGAGCACATTATCACTGTGGGGACAGGACAAGGGTCCTTGTTGTTTTATGATATCAGAGCCCAGAGGTTCCTGGAAGAAAAGCCCCCCCGTGCCTGCTATGGACAGAAGCAGAAATTAGGAGGAAGTGAAATTTTGAAGTTGACAACTGGGAAAGGCTGGCTGGTAAGTAGTTTGTAGCTGTGATAGAGGTGGGAGGAAGGAAACCCATTATTCAGGAGTGGCGTAGAGCTTGAGCCAATTCTTTTTGGACCTGTTGAGTGAAATGTCAAACAGTATTCATGTGACCAATAACTAATAATGAAGAGCAAGAAGTGCTGCAGAATTGCTTTCTACAAAAGCTTTATGAAAGGGTACTGAAGGGTATTTTCTTGAGTGTAAGGTGTAGTGATTACAGTTCTTATGCACTAATTCATAAATAAACTAAATTTTATATATTTATGTTTTCAAATGTAATCTAACTTTTAGTTTTCAGAACCTCAAACAGAAAATAAATTGTCTTTCTTTAAAGCCAATGTAATGTGGTACTTGAAGCAAGAGAGTTTTAATTTAATTGTGTACAGTTTTAGAAATTGTAGCTTCCTGAGGTAATGCCACAGCAGCCATCTGAGTTTGGTTTCCTGTATGTTATCATAAAGCAGTTAATGGCTTTGTTTAACTTAGCTCCATTACTTTTTGTATCAGCGCAACATCCCCCCACCTCCCATTCCAATGCTTGACCTAAATGTTCTCAGAAAAAGCTTCAGGACAACTCAGGTATCTTTTAGTTGACCTGTATAAAGCTTCAGGATTGTTAGGAGAAAATACCCCTTTTTAGGGAGCTGGAAGCTACCTTCTGCTTTTGTGAAACAGGGTTTTGGGTTTGTTTGGCAACAATAACAATCTAAACTTTCCTTTAACAGAACCATGATGAAACCTGGAGGAATTATTTTTCTGACATAAATTACTTCCCAAATGCTGTTTACACCCACTGCTACGACTCGTCTGGAACGAAACTCTTTGTGGCAGGAGGCCCTCTTCCATCAGGACTTCATGGGAATTATGCTGGTCTCTGGAGCTAATGATAACTCTTCATTCTGATGCTGATCTTTACACAGATTTCCACTTTTCTTTTCCTTTTTTTAACAACAAAATTGTGTGATGTCATTAATTCCCGATTTAAACACAAGTTATTTTTTGGCAGAGTTTTCTGTTGGTTTCCAACAGTTTTGTACATCTTTTTGAACTAGTTTTTTGCTTTAACCTCCTAGATCCTTTATATGGAGGGGTTTTTAAGTCTTTTTTTATTATATTTACTCCAAATGACTCTTCCCCCCATTTAGGCTGTCTTGGCCATGGGTCCCCTCCTCTACTTTGCTGTGAGGTAGGATTTCTTTCTTATAGAGCGGTTGCTCCTGAGCTTTCTGTGAAAGTCTTAGAGCTGCATGTGTGCAGGTACTTTGTGTCAGTTACATTACCTGGAGTGAGGACTACTTGTAATTAAAAATTATTAAAGATATTTATAAGAGATAAGCTACTACTTTATCTGCAGAGCCTGGCCCTGGCCTGGGTTGATCGTATTTTTTAAAAGTACAAGTCTAATGACACTTTATATAGAGAGAGATATGGTGATTTTAAGCTGTACTCATTGGAGTTCAGGGATGGATTCCCTAGGGGTATTGCCCATCAAATCCAAATTGCGGGAGTTTTTAAAAGTGCATTTGTGTTCGAATGGTAGTTTTCAGCAGTGCTAAGAGCAAAAATTGATCTGTTTCTTCACTGCTTGTCCCAGGTATTAGCTTGCACAACTGGAGTTTGTATAGGCTGTTCTATAGCATGGCTGTTGTAAGGTGACATTACACTGAGGGCTGCAGAGATGCTGGGAGGAAATGGGGGCTAGTTATTCAAAATGAACTAAATCTATCTGTTCTCCTGATGAAATATGGTTTCTTAAGTATGCCGTTAGGGTAGCTTATAAACTCTTCATAAACTGCCTAACACCTAGGACTTTTTTTATCCCAGGTTGTGGAAATTTTTCCTCTTTTTGCTGTTCTGATTGGCGATCTGCTCAAATAAGCCAATGGAATAAACTATTTTTTTCTCCAAGATTAAAGAGTACATCTCAGACTTTACTAATGCAAGCGAGAAGCTTTCTGTGAAGGAAGATAGCTTGGTGTTCCCTCACTTTGTGCTAGCATATGGTCTAGGAGAGGCTCAGGTGTTTTCAGAATCCCCTGCTGCCTTCTGCATTCAGACTCCCTCCAACTTCACCTGGGACTGGGAGGGGAGAACGGGTCCAATGCTCTTCATGTCCAGCTGTGAAGTGTGTGCCTCCCAGGATGATGGTCTTACCCAATGTCAGCTAAAATGCAAGACTCCAGGGTATTCCTCCTTTTGGCAGGCACCAGACTTTCAGCTTGTTGGTGATGGCTCTGTCTTCTGCTGGAATTAATGCCTTTCCCCTGACACTGGTGGAGCAAAGTGTGCCTATACCTCACAGATTTGGTGCCAAACGTGCAGTTGGTTGAAACTGAGAGGAAAGACAAGGCTGGGACATGCTGTGTTCTCCAATCTCTGTGGGAAATCACAGCTACCACTGCAATTCCTGCCCACAGCCCAGAGCTAATCTGCATGTGTCTTGGCAGTCTCTCTCATCTTCATACTCAGTATCTTCATCAGTAACACCAGGCAATCAGCATCAGACTTAAGTCCCAGCTGGTATGGAGACCTGGATGGAAATCCTACAAGGAGTGCAGGTCCCTCTCATTGGGGTGGAAATTCTGCCAAGAGAAGAACTCTTTCCCAGGTGTGCACCTGTCCCAGAAGTAATTAGCACTGAGCATTAACACAGATGCTTCACAAGCAGATCATCTTTCAGTATTTCATAATACTTCCCATTATGGCCTTGCTTAAACTGCATCAGTTCAAGCTACTGTGTGTATGGCTAGACAGGCTTTTCTCTGAAAAGGTAAAATTATATACCATGTGGTAGCTTTGGTTATTTCAGGGGCTTAAAAAAGTGGAAGTATATAAAGAAAAACAAGCCTTGGAGAAGAATAGCAGGATTTGTATTTCTACAACTACTGTGTAAGATCATTCTGTCACAAGGAACATGTTCTGCTTTGTTTTGTTTCTTTAAATTGGTTTTTAATTTTTTTTTTTAATTAGTTTGAAATTTTTTGCCTTTTTTTTTTTAAAGAAGCTAGACACTTTAGTCTACCTGAGTGTCCTCCAGTTCTGCTGAAACAACAGGTAATAGCTGA
>VXBB01019082.1:21186-34783 GCA_013399915.1 Illadopsis cleaveri
CCCTTGTACATATTTGACTGATATGATTACACAGTAGCAGTCTGTTCAGGGTGGGAAACATACTCCGATTTATCTGGATTGAAGGAGAGAACTTTCAGCATGTTTTCAGACTGGCTGCTATTGACTTCTCAGTCGTGTGGGATCTTTTGTGCTACCAGTAAGTTTAGGAAGCAGTTAATTTTACTGCACAGCTTTTTTCAGTAGACTACTATGTTTATTTGGGTGGTTTTGGGTATTACATTTTCAGTATTCATGACAGGTAATCAAACTAGTGACTCAGTTATGGGTTTGGTAATACCTAGCTTGTAAATACTGGGTAGCAACTCCTCAGTAACAGCTGGATGTTATGTCATGGGACATTCTTGAGGAATCAGAAGCTACTTTATAGCTTTGCAATGTTGGCTTGAGCACAGGAATAAGGGTTGTGCTCACCCTCTTCACTAAACACCTTACTCCTGTAATTCCTCCAGGTTTCTCCCTTGTACAGTCAAGTCTTGTAGGGAGAATTGCTAGTCCTCTCCTCAGGTGCTTTCTGGGATTGCAGTTTAGAAGTGACTCCATTTGTTTGATTCCCTCATCAGTGCTTCTGGTGTTAGTTTGAGGTGAGTCAATTACCAAAGAATAGTTGACAGTAGGTTTATGTTCCTAGTCTCAGTTGTTCATTCTCCTCACAGATCGATTTTTAAGATCATTGCAAGAGTGCCCAGTGATCTTGCTGAACTTAGTCTGTTCACAAAAGTTAGACTCATACTGTGGGTGACTCTTGTGGCTCTCTTCATGAGAGGAACTCCTGAATTGCATTAAGGAGTTTATATTTGCTGCCTCCATTTTAGGTCTTTGGAGCTTTTTGTATCTAAAGGACTAAGATACTTGGGGATCATTGTCTACCGTAACTTCATCCTATTCCTTCACTGAGCACTTGCTTTGTCTGTAGCTTGCAGCTGCAAAGTTAACAGATAAAATTTATGATCCAGCTATGTCAAGTGGAGCTTTGGTGTCTTAATTTGTGCCACTCAGCTGAGAGGCACTTAACAGGCCTTTTGAACTGCTGTGCCTCACCTGGTGCAGGTGTGAAACAAAGCAGGCTTACCTAGACCCTTTAAGAGGTCACTTGTTTGCTTTGTTTGCAAGAAACCAAGGACAGGTGGGCTGTGAGTTACTGCATGTGGGAAAGCAGCAGCATCTTTCAGCTGGTGGGAGGTCTGTTTGTAGTGGCCTGTTACTCTTATTTTCAATAAACACACTTTTCCAAGGTGTCTGGTATCTTCTTACTTAGCTGCTTTTGCAATTGCTGCTATGACTGAATTATTGGACTGGGGTACAGCTTGTTCCTAAGGAACTCTGTTGCAGAGCTGTGTGTCATGCAGGTGGAGCTGATCCCCTGAGCAGCCCATGCTGAGCCAGGGACTCCTGAGCTACCAGGCACAAACCTTTTAGCTTAAATCCAAGTGAAAATCCCATGTGCCCTGCTGGCCACCCAACAGTCTGAGCCCATGGTGTGACTTCAATTTAAAATGCATTTCTGAGTGTTTATGGTGCCCTCAGTTATTTGAAATACTGAAGCAGACACCCAGGACAAGGGAGAGTGGGAAAGAGAACACAGCCACATCTTGTGTGAGGTGCTCTCCTTTGTCCCTGTACATGAACACTTTGTGCGGTGAAGATGGACAAGGAACACCAGAGAAACAGTAAAAGGCAAACAGTGTTTAGTATGGCTCTTGAGACTCCTGAAGAATTAAAAAACTGGAGCGGATACGTCAATGCTTAATCAGAAACATCTTTTGAGAGATCAAGTATATATGCCTGACATTCCTGATTCTCTGTGTTATTTTTTAAGGATAAAATTAGGAAATATCTTTTTGCTTGTGATGTTGGGTTTTTTCATTAAAAACATGTGGTACTTGGCTAATTAAAAAAATGCTCTTGCAGAAAGGAATCTTCCCATTTCCTAACAGCCTTTCCCACTAGTATCCTGGTGGGAGCAGTATGGTCTAAGAAAGTACACACAGATTTAAAATGGAGTGGTGGGGTTGGCAGAGTTGGGAAAATGTGGGCTGACTGTTTCTATATCCAAAAACTCACCAACACTTGATTGTATACAAGTTGTGGTTGCTGTATTGAAACTGAGAGGGTGTATAAAACCCCTTGCAATACAGTGCAATGTCTTTAATCCAAGATTCTTTTGAATGGGTTCTTTTGCTTTCAGGACAAAAAATTTAGGAGTCAATACAGTGTTTTCTTAGGAACTGCTTTTCTAAATTCCCTTACTAAAACGGATAATTCAGGTGCTGAATCTTACAATCTCATTAAACTTGTACTTCTTATTTGCCCATTCACCTGGTCTCTTTTCATTTTCAAGGCCTCCCACAATCTCAGGGTATAAATCACTATGACTCATCCAAATAGTACCGAAACGGACCAACCAGAGGTTAATGTGCCTTCCTCTTCTGGTACCTTGATCTTTATAAAGTTGTCTCAAACTTTTCACCGTCTTAGGGCTGGGTACATGCATTGTCTTTTTCTAAGATGTATGTGTTGAAGTTGCAACAGGTTTGTACTGTTACTTGTGACTTGTTCCATTTGTGTCAGGATGTGGTGTAGACAAATCAATGCCCTGGTTGGTCTTGGTATCAGTCTTGCCAGTGACACCTGTCAGTTCTTGCTTGTGTGTTCATGTGTAGATAAATGCTGGATCTTCCCCACTGCCTGTGGTGCATAAGATGCAAAAAATACACAGGGTGTTTTAAAATGCGCAGTGATCATAACTTGTTGCCTGAAGGTAGGATGTCCTACAGTGAACTGTTTTTAATGTTATTTTTCCAAACATTTTTAATAAGATCCAAAGCCTTGAGGAAAAAAAAAACTAACCAGGACTTGCTGATACTTGATGGTTTCTGTTCTGAATCCAGGGTCTGATGTTTGTTAACAACTCCTGCAAATCCACCCATTTAACAGAGCTTTTCTCAGCTTGCTGTTTCTTTCATGAGCTGTGTCAGAAACAGCACTGGATCCTGAACTATCACAGAAGCTGTCAAGTGAAATAGTAACATCTATCTTCAAATATTACAGTGCACATTTTTTAACTGTAAGATAAATCTGTTCCAAGTTATTGATGCAGCTTGCAAATGGAACAGTGGGAAATTGCAGATAGTATGTGAAACCAGCCTGTCTGCACATGGTGCTCAGTGTTCTGTTAGCTTGCAAATGATTTCTCCTCTCTGAAAAGGCTTTTTTTGTTGTTGTTTTTTTTCAATACAAAGACATTACATTTGGCTTAGTTTTCTAAAGATATATTTGTTTACAAACCTCAAANTGTCTCAAACTTTTCACCGTCTTAGGGCTGGGTACATGCATTGTCTTTTTCTAAGATGTATGTGTTGAAATTGCAACAGGTTTGTACTGTTACTTGTGACTTGTTCCATTTGTGTCAGGATGTGGTGTAGACAAATCAATGCCCTGGTTGGTCTTGGTATCAGTCTTGCCAGTGACACCTGTCAGTTCTTGCTTGTGTGTTCATGTGTAGATAAATGCTGGATCTTCCCCACTGCCTGTGGTGCATAAGATGCAAAAAATACACAGGGTGTTTTAAAATGCGCAGTGATCATAACTTGTTGCCTGAAGGTAGGATGTCCTACAGTGAACTGTTTTTAATGTTATTTTTCCAAACATTTTTAATAAGATCCAAAGCCTTGAGGAAAAAAAAAACTAACCAGGACTTGCTGATACTTGATGGTTTCTGTTCTGAATCCAGGGTCTGATGTTTGTTAACAACTCCTCCAAATCCACCCATCTAACAGAGGCTTTCTCAGCTTGTTTCTGTCATGAGTGGTATCAGAAACAGCACTGAATCCTGAACTGTCACAGAAGCTGTCAAGAAAAGTAGTAAGAGCTCTCTTCAAATATTACAGTGCACATTTTTTAACTGTAAGATAAATCTGTTCCAAGTTATTGATGCAGCTTGCAAATGGAACAGTGGGAAATTGCAGATAGTATGTGAAACCAGCCTGTCTGCACATGGTGCTCAGTGTTCTGTTAGCTTGCAAATGATTTCTCCTCTCTGAAAAGGCTTTTTTTGTTGTTGTTTTTTTTCAATACAAAGACATTACATTTGGCTTAGTTTTCTAAAGATATATTTGTTTACAAACCTCAAACTGACATCTGGAATTTGGGCTGAGTTTCTAAACTCTTATGCAGACAGAACAATTCATACATTATGTCTCATAAGAGCATGGAAACAGGAATGTATATATCTTCACTTGATGTGGCCTTCCATGGACTATGCATAATTAATTGTGAATTACAGTACTGCACTCTATTGATCCATGAGGCTACCTTTGTATTTAAATCAGCACAATTAGTCATTGGTGTATTTGACATTAATACATGGTCATGGAGATCTAAGTCTGTGTGTTTTCTGTGCTAACTGTATCTGTTCTCTCTGTACCTGTTCTGTCTGCAGTGCAGACTTACTGTGGAGTTCTTTTTGCTTCATGCTAATTTCAGAGTTCCTTTAAATTCAGTGAGGTGCTGGTTTTATGACAGTCACTTTACTGGGTAGAAAAAATGGATTTAACTTAGTTTTCTATCTTCTTCTTCTCTCATTTCTTCCTAGTTCACCAGTAACGATCAGTTCAAATCTGTCTGCCTACTCTGAAAATTATCAAGTCATAATAAAAAGAAAACCTGTAGCCCAATGTGACAGGATTACTCTGTGCTTTTACCATAAACATCTGTGGCTGGATGCCTGTCTTGCAAGTGAAGACTTCATCCCTGCACAGTCTGCAGAAGCTGAAATCCTTTTGTGTCCATATTGTTCATGGATATCAGCAGATCAGGAAGTGGAGGTGCCCTGTGCCTTTACCCATTGTGTTTGTCAAACTGATCTGTAGTGGTTTAGCCAGAGAACCGGCATCTTCAACTGCTACTCAAAGTCTTGACTAAAGGTTTCAGTCGGGGCAATACCAGGAGGGTGAGTTGCTGACTTGATCTCATATAAAGGCTTCCTCCAGAGATTTATTTTTTGGGGGGGTGGAATTATAAAAGAGTAGGGATATGAGCAAAACAATAACTCCGTGCTCAAAAGAGGAAAGTTATTCTAATGTACTTTGGCCAGCAAGAGTGACAAGGGCTGACTATGCTCAGAGGTAAGCTGGCAGTGGAAGGGTAGGCCTTGAGGATTTCTGCCATCACGCACTGCAAATTAGTTGCTCCAAGAGCTTTCAAAACTGGTGATCATACCCCTTCAGATGAGATGTGAAGATGACATGCAGAAAAACCAGTTTCCCCAGTGGTCACTCAGTCTTCCCCTCAACATTCAAGGTTACCAGTGCACTTGTCTTTGTTTTCATGAGTGACTATGACTAATGTGCTTCACAGCTGCCACCAGCCCCCTCCCCTTGCTTTGTGCAGGGATGATGGAGTGAAAGGGCCTTGTCTGCATTGTCCTCCACTTGGCTGGCTGTTGGCAGTGCAGGGATGTAACAGGCCAGCTGGTTGGTCTGGGCTTCTCTCACATTGGAAAGAGCTGGGTAAATATCTTCTGGTGGGCTTTGTCTCTCATGTTCAAAAGGCCGTCTCCAGTCGCAGTCTTTTGTCCCAACCACACTCACATCTTGTCACACTGCTCCTTGGGACTTGAGCAAGTTCCCTGTTCTCTCATGGTGTACTAGTTCAGGTACCAAGTTCTGCAAAAGCCTGCGGGCACCTGTTAGAGCCCTACCACACTTTGAAACTTCTGCTGGCTTAGGCAGTGATTTGCTGAACTTGTACCTTGCCCACAGTGTCCTTACTCTCTTTACTCAGCTCTAGGTATCTTCTTGGACTGCCAGTCCAAAAAGGTTTGCTCCAAGGTCACTACTGCTCCATGGAGTTGATTCCTGTACTGCTGGTTATTGCAATTCAGTGGCTTTTTTCCCCCTTGTTTTTATTCTGGGGATCACTGCAAATGTACAAAACCATATTGACTTTCTCAACTCCTCAACATAGTACAGGACCCCATCCTGAGGCATCAGAATGATTTGTCTATTCCCAAGGTGCACAGAAACAAGGATCTCTTAGACAAACAAAGAGGAAAGCAGCTGCATATACACAAGTAGAAAGGTATCTTTGAGTAGAATAGGTGAGGGAGCAGCTTATGAATTTTAAGTATAAAATCAGTAATTGAGGGGGTTTGTTTCTTTTTTAAAATTTGTTTTAACAGGAAGTTAGGTGATGTTTTAAATCACAGAAAGTTGATATGTAAACAGATTTTCTGTTCATCAATGTAAAATGTGCCTCTCGACTATAATGCAAAATCAGTCTCTGTTGCTCTCTTGTTTGCAGTGGAAGAAGATTATCTGAAGACTGATTTAATGTGTTTCTTGCTCTTACTTGTCATCACCCACACAACAGTTCTTGCTGGTCTTTCCCATGCACTATTCAGCACTATCCCTATTTAAAAACAAAACATTGAGTAGTGGAACCTAATGAATTACCTTGGTTTGAGAGAGACCCTGGAGATAAGAGTCCAGGTTCTATATGTTTTAAATATAACTTTAAACCAATGCAGCTATTCTCTCAGACCAGCGCAGCTTCCTACCTTTCCCTCCATTTACATGGGAATTTAAAAATAAACCCAGCAATACATGAGCCAGTTGATGCCCTTGCAGGTGGAACATGGTTTTTTTTTAAATTTGAAGATCGAGATTTCTCTTATGGAAGAATTCATTGTTGGTGCAAGACTGTGGAGCTCAGATTACAGGTCATCTGCCAGCTTGTTAAATGCAATTAAGTATTCTGGACTCTTTTGAAGAAGACTCTGTAAAAGCTGTGAAGGCATAGACTGGAACTGATAATTTTAAATTTTAGACCATGTGTGTGTTGCTTGACTACATGGACAATGTAACAGTGATTTTTATAGGTTGGTTTCCATGTGTCAGTCACAAATAGTTTGCTGTTTGGAGGAAAACTTTTAGTAGATACATTTCCAGATCAAATTACAAGCCTGTTTTCCCTCTTGCATTAACTGGGTTACTGTGTTCACATGCCAGAAAGATGTTGGTCTTTGAAGAAGCATGTTAGTGTATGTGGCAATGCCCCATGCACTTTTTAAATACCTAGACCTGTACATTCTCATCTGAGTATCGTTAACTGTGCTGTAGTCTGACAAATGAATCTTTTACTACTGCCCTGTTACATAGATAATTGTAATTAACTGCAGTTTGGGGTTTTTTCCACTACTTGAAGTCATGTGATCTGAAAATTGGTGAACAAAAAGTATTTGTGCATCTTACTATGGATATCTCTAAATAAAATGTATTTGTATAGTGTGTTGGCTTGGCTAGTATTTTCCCTTATTTGCTAATATCCCATTGCAAGTAAATCCAGGGCAGTTTAAAAGCAAGTGGGCTTGGGTTTCTTAACACAACGGTCCAGTCTTCGTGTGGGCATACTGATTCAATGAAAACAGAGTGAACTGTTCTTTTTTCTTCACCAGTGAGTGGATTGATAACCCGAGAGCAGAATCTCAGCTTATTTTTGGTTTTTTATGGCCTGAACATCAGTCTTAGTTTTCTGTACAGCTGTAGTAATACTTGCTACTTCCATATGAAATTTATCTATTGGCAGAGTTGGGACTGTTAGACTTCAAAGCATCTCCTTCCTGTTCTCGTCATCTGATACCTCATTTGCTCTGAGGCAAGAGTTTCCTTTCAACCACTTTATTTTTCTAAGAAGGACCTACCTCTTAGAAGTGTTGAACAGCATGGGTAAATGTAGCTGGACAGTCAGGTACAGAACCACGGGTTTTAGGGAGATCTTGCATCCCAAAACTGCATCTGTAGCACTTCTGCACAGGAGAGCGAGGCCTTCACACAGCTGTCCTATTTCACTGCCTGTAAGCGGAAAAGTTATTTTTTTCAGAAGAGGAATGTAAGAGGTCTAAATTTTATGCTGGAGGTTAAAATCCTGTGCCTAAAATCAGCTTCTGCCTCCCTGTCTTCACCCTTGCCTTCATCCTGAGAGACTAGTTTCCATGATCATGGACAAACTGAAGCTTTGTAACTAAAGGTTTTTAAGCTGGGTGGGAGACCATGTCTTCAGCTGCACCATCTCTGCTCCCCGTAGTAGGTATTACTGATGCTTGTGAATGCTGGAAGGGCAGACTTTAAAAAGACATAGAAACACTAACACTGTCATTCCACTGAACCTTCTAACCAAACTGTTTGAGAGATGCAAAGAAAAACCAAAGCCTTGGAGACATACAGAAAATGATGGGTTAGAGAGGGCTCTGGCAACCAGGGTTACTGACTCCCCCCCTGCCTCAGATGCTCCATTGAGTACATCATTCAGATGGTGTTGGGGCATGTCAGCTGACTTACAGGACCAAAAATGAGCTCACAAATTCCCAAGCTGTTGGTATTCATTGAGCTCCTCTTACATGCATGTCCAGCTTAAATCTCAGCAATAAGTCTAAATTGTCCCCAAGCAACTAATTTTAGCATTCATCTATTTTGTTGCATCACCTGTTCCTGCAGGTCCCCTTGCTTTCCCATTCATAGTGCAGATGAATCAGTTTGTTCCCTTTTGTAAGGCAGCTCACCATTTTTGGGAGAAGAGATTTTTAACTGTTTCATGGCCAGAGTCTTCACTGCCAGAGTCTTCTGCCGAACAGTTGTGGATGCTAACAGCCTGGTCAGAGAAAAATTTTCAAGCATCAGACAGTGGCAAGGCCTGTGAGAGAGAAAGTCAAATAACTTTCCCATACACTGGTTTGGGGAGCTGTGAGAAGTTCAGTGAGAGAATTCAAAACAATCCTTGCACCTGGTGTTCTGCACTTGTTGATTTGCAAGATGTTTACAAAGTGGTGTCATTTCTAATTAGCCAATGATGGTGAGGGGTGTTAATTAAAGGACCAATCATGGCCAGCTATATTGGAACAGTCTATAAAAAGATGTGATTTCTAATAAACTGTGCTACATGCCCTCTGAGAAGATGGGAGTCTGTGTCATTCATTCAGCCGTGCCTAACTCAATAGCGACAAACAGTCTAGGTTCCGTCAGTGCTTTCTCACTGGCCATGCTTGTCATGTGCATGTGTGGCCATTGTCATTCCTGTCTGTGGAACCAAAATGAGATCCACTGCACTCCTTGGCCTGGAGCCTGCATCTGGTCTATGGTGTTAACAACTATGCCTTCACTGTACGCTACAAACATGTGGCAGTCGACATTACCCCTTTCAACACTCAATCTGCTGTCTGCCTCCAGCTCCAGCCCAGCTGCTGCAGGTTTCCTTGGCTGTCATCACTTCCCTTCTTGGGTGTATTTTGTTTCTGATCTCTGTGACTTGGGGTCTCAGCTCTTGCCAGCTGGTGGCACCACTATCGCTCAAGAAGGAAGCCAAACCAGGACAGGACTCAGAATAGTTTCACTATTCTGTTAATCACTATTCACTGTTCTGTTAGTTCTCTCTAGCCATAGCTGTACTCATCCTGTCTGTTTCTGAATGGAAGATCAGGACAGTCTTTCAAATACAAGCCACTTTCAAATCCAGTAAATGAATGAAGAAATAAAGAGATGCCAGGACATAGTGCTTGAAATGTTTTTTGGGCCCATTTTTGAGAGATCAAAAGTGAGAAAGTTCATCGTGTATTAGAAAACAAGAATCTCTGTGCTTTGTCTCCCAACTTCCTCAGTCCCTTTCAAGCCTCCTCTGATGAACAAATGTCAGGAGGGCTTCAGCCCCCTACCAAGTTCAAGGGACCATGTGGCCAGCATGGCTTTTGGGAGTTATGGGTCAGCTGCTCCAAAATACTGCCCTGCACAGAGAGTCGTATTCTTTCCTCTTCACTGAAGTGTACCGTGAGCTGGCAAAGGTGAGAGAAAAGCTACAGGATTCAAGTGCAGTGCTGCAATCAAAAGGTCAGCTAGACATTGGTTGAACTTTTTGTGCCAAAGACAGGGTGAGGGTCAGGTTCCAGGGATGCTCAACTGTCAGCAGAAAGATTTGTAACGCCTGTTATCAGTGCCTGTAGTTTTTTTTCCCCTGTGCTGTCAAAAGTTTTCCTGTCCCGGAGGTTTCCTCTCTCTACAAGCCCACTGCAGTGCCTGATGCATGTTGAATGTGAAGCACACAGACTAGGCTACAGCAGAAATTTTACAGATTCTAGACAACCGGAAAATGTGACTAAAGGTTGTCTTTGGGGAGACAGATTGACACTGTTGCTGTAAAACTCCACCCCAAATAATTACAGTGTTCTAGGCAAGTATTCACCTAGGGAGCAATTTTGGCTAATTTCTCCATGTATATGAGCCCCAAGAAAGGTGCCTTTTGGAGCCAAAAGTATGAGGAAAGGTTGGTCAGTACTAAGGCAACAACATTCACTTCCTCATGTGCTGTGGTAGCAGCCTGTGTTCTGCTGCTGAGGGCTCCTGGGCACCACACTGCAGCCAGCCAGTGAGGATGCCAGCAGAGCAGTATTAAGCTATAACAATTTATGATCTTGCCACCTGATAAAACCACTTCATGTAGACTTTTTTTCTTCCTGGAAATAAATTCTAGGAGTCATGATGACTTGCCATGGGTATTTATAGGAGCATTGTTCCTGTTAATCGCAGAAAGCCAACTTCAGCTTTTTAACAGCCTATAAATAGGCTTTGACTAAAAAACCCCACTGTCTCTGTTACCTTGTACGCTGTTGATGTTGCACTTGGAGTTTATTTGGTTTTGCAAAAAGCTTTTAGACCTGTGCTCTGGCCTGCTTAACTTGTTGCTTAAAGAGAAGGGAAACCTCTGGAGCTTGAATATGGGTTCCAGGACCTAGGTCAAAACACAAGTGCCTAGATTCAAGCTGGACTTTGTGCCAGTGATCACAATCCATTGAATCCAGCAGCTCTGCAGTTCTCAGTCCAACTCACTGTCCATAAACCCAGCCTGTAGTTCATCAGTTTGTCTATGACATTCTTTTAGCAAATACCACTGAAAGCTTTGCTCAAACTGAGCAGCATCTCCCCTCATTTATCAAGGCAGTAATTTCATCACAGAGGGTTACCAGGTCAGCCCGACATGACTTCCCCTGTGTAAATCCATACTGACTACTACTGCCAATCACCTTCTTGTCCTCAGTGTTTGAGGCTTTCAGTACTATCATCTTTGCTGGGCTGGGTGGAGGCTCTCAAGCCTGTAGCTCCCTGGGGTCTCCCAAGCTCACTGCTTTGTTCTTGCCATTGCCAGTTGCTGATTCTACAAACAGCCCTTTTAAAACTGAAAACAGATGCTGACATTTAACCAGAGTTGGCAAATATCATGGACATGCTATTCAAAACATTCTCCTAAAATATCACAGGATAAAAATGCTTGTAATTTATCCTAAGATGAAGTTTGGGGGAAAACAGCAAATGGTGCAAATCCAGCTTCCACTTTACAACACTATTAGTTTGTTACCATTCATTGCAGGAATCTTTATATTATCTGGAGTAAGGGAGGGTTGGGATTCCACCAGGTTGTTAAAATCCAACCCATAAAGGCAGATGGTCTGTAAGTGCTGCAAGAGGCAGCGCGCAACACCGTGCAAGGATGTTTAAAAGACCTTCAGTGATCATCTACTGCAACTCTGCCCAACCAAGTTCTTTAAGAGCTTGCCAAGGAAACTTCTGGCTTCTTAGAGATAATTTAATCTCAGGGAATTTTAAGAGGCAGAAAGCATGACATTTTTAGACCAGGGGACAAAGTGACCAGACATCTGCAGACTACTTTCTCTGATGTCACAGACAAAATAATGGAAAACTGATAAAGGACTAAATAGATAATTCAAGGCTAGATACACAGCTAACGCCAAACAACAGTGTTGTATGGAAAACAAGTCTGTTTAACAATAGCCTGTTTAATTCTTAGAAACAGTTTGTCTGGTAACAGTGGGTAGGGACATCAGGGAATTAAATCAGGGAATATGACAGAACAAACTCAGCACTCACCATTAGAAGAGCATGCACTACACAGGTTAGCCCCTGCCAGCATCCTTCCAAAACACATGTTTAAACAAGGTTCTGCAGGATCAGTATCAGGCTCAGATATGTTAAACCATCTCGTCAATCTAGAAATAAATACAAATTCATATAAAATGTTTTCTGGAAAAAGTTGAAAGAACGGAAAATAACAGTAGGGTTAAGGTAGTTGTGCAGAACAATTTCAGATTCTGGTCACGTGAAAATGCACCACCTTTTTCATACAGTCAAACTACAAGGTAAGAAAACTTGGACCAAGGTCTGCAGGGACCATGCACTGACTCTAAAGAATGGTCAAGCAGCCCAACACAAATTTCAAGGATGATGCCGAGACACGATGGACTAACGCAGCCCATGGATGTTAGGAATTTAGTTACTGTGAAAATGGGTTGGAAGCTTCAGGGTATTTGGTGGTCTCCTTATCCCCCTACAGCCCACACCTGCTTCTTGACCTCATTCCTACACCAGTGCTGTGTTGTGTTGTGCTTCTCTCCAGGAGCCAGGGCAAGGATGTCTGTCCCAGGAAAATGCTGCTCTGCCTCCATGTGGCCCCTTCTCCAGCCACATTCTGTTCATTCTCCCAGTGTGTTATTGCTAACAATCCTTGGCTGCTGGTACCAACAATCTTTGGTTGGCTCCAAAACCACCCAGCTATCGGTGTTTGAGATTAGCTCCATTGTCTTCTGGGCTTCTACACAGATTCCCTGCAAACTCAGCTCAAAGCTGAAAGTCAAGATTTGTTTCTTTAGATTGAGCCTCTCTCTTGCAGAGCTTGTGTACCTGGATTATGTTGACTCTCTGAAGCTAGTGCAATATATTTTAGAAAAAGGTAGTGCTGTCAAAGTAGTGTCATCAGGGTCAGGGCTGTGAGACCAGTTTGCAGTGAAGAGCAATATTTTATTAGACCAAGTGATGTAAAAAAGAAAAACAGGGCACAAAGAAAATAAAAACTTCAGAATAAACAGCAAAAAACTGCTCTGAACTTCAGCTCAGTCAGACCAATTGTCCAGTGTGCCTGAAAGGGAAGAGTTGGTAGTGTGGAAAGTGGGAGAGAGCATTAGCAAGAGAGAAGATAGTACCACCTGAGCTTGTCGAGATGGTTTAATTGCAACACAGAAGTAGAGCAGACTCCTGAACTAGGAACAGGGTGATACTCTTAACACAGGCAGTTCTCCCTCACAAATGTGATAGTACAAGGAGAATGCCAAAGCACAAGAACAGTGGTATCCAGCCTGCAGTATGTGAACTGCAGCCTATTTCAGAAATCTGAAGAAAGTGACTGAGAAAAACAATTCTGCAGTAAGCTGAAATAGCCTATCTGGATTTGCACCTGCACCAGACTGTCATTTACTGGCTGGAAAACTGAAGAGGTTGCAAATCCTTGTAACAGCAGATAAGAATCCTGACACAGTGTCCTGGGGTGACTTTATGATGCTTGTATCCCCAGTCGTCTGTCCTGTTCATGCTGGATATTAAGCTCTGCACCTTTAAGACTGGTTTGGAGAGTGAAGTGGGGAGAGAGAAGAAACTGCACTTGCTACCCGGCATCCTTCACACCAACTGTGTTTTGTCTGCAGCACTGACAGACAGCAGGAAAGAGCTCTCCTTTGCTTTTAGTT
>VXBB01019083.1:7415-20605 GCA_013399915.1 Illadopsis cleaveri
CCTGGTGGGGCTGGTGGAGGTGACGCTGAGCCTCCTGCCGCTGGTGCGGCGGGCGCGGGGCCGCGTGGTCAACGTGGCCAGTGTGATGGGCCGTGTGTCCTTCTTTGGTGGTGGGTACTGCATCTCCAAGTATGGCGTGGAAGCCTTCTCTGACAGCCTCAGGTAAGTCTGCCCCAACCGGCTCCATCCTGATTTTCCAGTTTGTTTTTCTGGACTGTATCAGTTACAGTTGTCAACCCCCATCCTCATGCAAACATGACTGAGCACAGCTCGGACTTGTACCTTCTGCTCAAGTGTGAACAGCTCCTGTTCTGGCATGGAGCCTCCCCTATGGACATTGCCCCTGTCCGAGATCCTGCAGGACATGGCCCCGCTGTCCTGAGCTTTGCTTTGTTCCCAACCCATCCAGATATGGCAAATGTTTGCTGACACGCTGTCTCAGCCATGTGCCGGGCTGGCACAGGGTCCAGTGGTGTGGTCAGGCTCCACTCCACACCTCTGGCATGAGGCTGCATCCCATGAGAGATGTGGGAATGGACATGCTCTAGTGCTGCTCCCGTGTCTCACAGGACTCAATCCCTTCCAGGCTTGAGATGCGCAACTTTGGGGTGAAGGTCTGTGTGATCGAGCCAGGCTACTTCAAAACAATGATCACCAGCGTTGAGAACCTGGAGAAGAACTTCCATTCCAGGTGGCAGAAGCTTCCAGAGGAAATCAAAGCGACTTATGGGGAGGGTTACTTGAGGCAGCGTAAGTACCTCCCCCAAAGGCTGAGTGATCCTCTTTCTCTCCTGACACAAGGCACATCTTCAGGGCCACGAGGGTCCCATGGGGATCCCACTCCCTCAACACCCCATGGAACCGCTTGGCTCTGCTCAGCTTCAGGGTCTCAGCAGCATTTTCTGCCTCTGCAGTTGTGGCGATGCTCAAGATGATGCAGAAGACCTACAACTCCAACCTGTCACTGGTCACCAACTGCATGGAGCACGCGCTGACCAGCCTCCACCCCCGCACCCGCTACTCTCCTGGCTGGGACGCCAAGCTGCTCTACCTCCCCATCAGCTACCTGCCCTCAGCCCTCACTGACACGCTGTTCACCTTGTTCTACCCCAAATCTGTTGGGAAAGCCTAAGGTGGGGATGCAGCAGGCACTCAGGACCAGAGTGGGATCCGATGACGCACGGTGGGATCCAGAATCAGCTGCTGCCAGGACCACACTGCAGTCTCTGAATTTGTAACTGCATGTACGTCTGCTCCCTGCTCAAGGATGGGTTTGTCCTGAATAAAGACCCCCTGTCCCCTCCTGGCACACCATGGTGTAACTCTCTGTGGCATTGAGCCTGTGCCTGGAGGCTCTGGCTGCTCCCCTGAGCACCTGCTGCGTTCAGGATCCAGCCCCTGACAAGTTGCCCAGGGACTTGCCCAGACTGGCACCCCAGGTATTGACACACGTAAAATAAAACTCAGACCTGTTCCAACCTGAGCAAATTTCCCTCTAGGCAAAGGATCAAGCAGCCTCTTATAGAATTCTCCTCCTCTGCTTCTTCCTTCTCCTCCTCCTTTTGCAGTGCTGGTTGGGGGGAGCTGTCCTGTTCCATCCCATATTTGGGGACATCATCCCCCAGCAACACTGGGTAAGAGGGAAAGGTCCGGAAAGGTCCAGAGTTGGTGCTGCTGGTGGTGTCTGGAGGGTTCCACCAAATCCAGCTCTGTGGGGCACTGGGATCCACCTGCTAAGGGCACAGCAGAGCCCCAGGCACAGGGAGTGGTGCAAGGCAAAGCCGGGAATTACAAAAACAAAATTCACCCCGGGTGCTGCTGCAATCTTTGGCTCCATAAATGCAGCCCGCACACGGCTGGCACGGGCTGTCACCACCCACCGGTGAGGATGTGGCTGTACGTGGTGGTTTTGCTGCTGGGGCTGTTCCTGCTGCGGCGCTGGCACCGGGAGCGGCAGACGGTGCCGAGGCTCTCGGAGAAGCACGTGCTGATCACAGGATGTGACAGAGGCTTCGGGAACCTGCTGGCGCGGCAGCTGGACGCGCGCGGGCTGCGGGTGCTGGCCGCCTGCCTGACCGAGGCCGGGGCCGCGCAGCTGCGGGCGGCCACCTCNGCTGGTCCAGCAGCCCCAGTGTTGCCCTATTCCCCAGGGAGCTTGTGAAATGCTGACCACAAGCAGGCCAGGAGCGTAGGCAGGGCTGGAGCTGTGGGTGTGCAAGCAGGGGAAGGGTTTCAAGGAGCTCTAGAGCAAAGCACTAGAGGGATCTTGGGGTGGGGGTGATGGACCTGTCCGGGAGGTCCCAGGATCCTGGGGTGTCCCAGGGTCTGGGGTTCTGAAGTCTGAGGGAGTCCTGGGGTGCTGAGATTCGGGGAAGTCCCGAGATCCAGGAATGCTCTGGGGTCTGGGGTGGTCCCAAGCCACTGAGGTTCAGGGGGATTCCAAGATCCCAGGATCCAGAGGGGTCCCAGGGCATGTGTTGGGAACCAAGAGGGTCCCTGGAGCAAGGACAGAGCTCCCCTGTGCCCATGACGGGATGCCTGGGGGGTGTCACAAACTCTCCCTCCCTCTCCCCCCACTCTCTGCCCTCCTCGGGGCAGTAGCTCCCGCTGACGCCCCCACCCCGGGCAGGCGGGAGCTGCGTCCCTTTGGGGTTCAGGTCTCCATCATCGAGCCTGGAGGCTTCCAGACGGGAATTATTGACGCTGCATCGCTGGGGAAGAGCTTCGCCCTCCTCTGGGAGCGGCTCCCGGCAGAAACCCAGGCAGCCTACGGCCGCCACTACGTGGACAAATGTGAGTCCATCCCCACATCTCACCCACACCCCCAGTGACCCCACCTCCATCGGGCTGACCCCCTTCTGCCCACGCAGATGCCAAGATCACCGCCCTGATGCAGCGCCTGATCAGCTCCCGCCTGTCACATGTCACCGATGCCATGGCACACGCGCTGCTCTCCTGCTGCCCCCGCAGCCGCTACGCCGCCGGCTGGGATGCCCGGCTCATCTTCCTGCCCCTCAGCTACTGCCCGTCCTGGCTGTCTGACACCATCATTGGCTTCTTTCTGCCCATCCCGGCCAGAGGGATGCCCTGATGATGGCCGCCAGAGTGGGGACGTGGACAGGGCACTCCTGGGTGTCTCACGCCTTTGAGAACGTGCTCAATAAAGTCTGGGACTTTATTTAAGTGTGCTCAATGCTCGGACTCCGGCCTCGGAGGTGTCCAATGGCTAATTGGCCACGGTGCTGGTGGCCAGTTCCACCCGGGGGGCCTGTGGCAGGATCCCGGCTGCTGCCTGTGCCCAGAGCAGCCGTGTATCCCGGGATACCCCGGTTTGGCTGGCAGGGAACGAGCTGGGAAAGGCAGCACGGCGTTTATCTCCTCTCTGGGCACGGCATATACAGGGTATTCCGTCTGAGCTGACAGGGAATCGGCTGCGAAAACCCGCGCGGTGTTTATCCATCCCCTGGGCTCGTGGGCGGTGGTCCCTGCGTCACTCACTGAGCTAATTAAGAGCTGATTAGCGGTCAGTAGCTGCAGGGCAGGCCTCTAAGATTGTGCATTTGCCTGCGGGACCAGAGCAGCGCCAACGCAGCCGCGCTCCCCCCAGCTCTGGCCGAGGCTGAGCCCACGCTGGACTGGGACTCCCAAGATGTGACGGGGAGGGCAAGCGGGATGAGGAGGACTCGGGGCCTTGCACAAGCTGCGTTCAGCTCTCCGAGCTGTTTCCCCAGCCAAGAAAGCTTCTCCGAAGTGTTTTCTTTGGCTTAGAAAGCACAACGTCCCCGGCAGCCCCCGCAGGTCGCGTTCGGGGCCCGCGTGTCCCCAGGGGCCGGGATGCGGCGTGCCAAGTCCCCGGGAGCTCCTGCCTTGGCTGTACCTGCCGGGGTACACCTGTGCCCGCGTCCCTCCAGCAGCATCGCGGGCCCATGACGCTGCCCGGGGAGGGAAGGAGTGGGAGAACGGCAGATCCCCGGCGCTGCCTCTGCCTGGAGCTCACCTCTCCAGACCCTGAGGGAGGCTGGGGGCTCCTGGGCACACATTTGGGGTGCTGAGAGCCTTGGGGCGCCCCAAGCGTTGCGGCAGGGATGGGCTGAACAGCCTGTCCCAACACCGCGGCTCAGCTGGTTTGGAAATAAAACCGGCTCCCAGACCTCGCTATTCCTGCCAGGATCAGCAGCCCCTGCACAATCCTTGACGGCTCCCAGATGCTGCCCAGCCCCAGAGTTCGGTGTGGAAATTCCCTGACCTAACAGCATAGGTTAAATAGAACCAGCAGACCATTGCTTTACCCTTGGGTGGAGCAAAGCCCCCCAGCCCCTCGGTGGCAGAGCAGCCCCTCACCACGGCCCCAGCTGAGCCAAAATGTGCCCGGAGCCAGCACGAAGCTGCCGAGTTCCTGTTTGGAAGTCGGTCCTGCCGGGGTTGGTACCTGCACACGGGGTCACCAGCTCTGGGCTTGTTGTTGTGAGCCCCGACTTTATCAGTGCCCTCGTGCTTCCCCGCTCCCCGTGTCTTCCTTCCGAGCCAATTGTTGATCCCGCAATCTTGGCTGAGCTGGAAAAAAGGAGATTTCCTGCAATTGTTTCGCAGGACTTGCAGCCCGATGCAAAATTTTCTGCCTATCAGCCCCCTCTCCAGCGCCGGGGAAAGGCTTGAGCCCCCTCGCTTCCCCTGCCAGACCGCGGGGCAATCACGGCTCTGTGATTAATTGCTGCCTGGCCAGAGGTGCTTCTCTGGCGACATCCATCTGCCATCGGCTCCTGCGGTAGCGCCGCCTGGGCAGAGAGTTCAGCTTTCAGCCCTTTGTCCCCGAGAAGATCCCTGAGCTCATCCTGGTATCGAGGTGGCATCAGGGACAGTTTTGGCAGCTTTGTTATAACCCACCCCAACCCCTCAGGATTCCCAGACCTGGGATGTATTTTCTCCACAGAAGGATCCAGGCAGGATCCGAGCTCTGAGCCTGGCGGGGTGACGGTGGAGGGGACACTCAGGGGAAGCCTTGGGGACCCCCATCCATCCCCAGGCACCTGCACCCCATCTGGATCCGGGAGGTGATGCTGGATTCCACCTGGCTCTGGGGCAGCTTCCTCTGCCGCTTCACCCACTTCTTCTACTTTGCCAACACGTACGCCAGCATCTTCTTCCACACCGACACCTGCCCGAGGCCTCCCTGTGCCCGTCCCCATCCTGCGGCAAAATCAAATGGGAGGCGAGTCCCGGGGCTGGAAATCCAGTCAAATGTCACCCGCGCTGGGCTGTCTCAGGATGTTGTCATTTCCTGCCCAGCAAGCGGCCACCAAGCCCACCCGATCTCCGCGCCCAAAGGAGCGTGAGCCGCCGAGCCGAGAGGATCCCCGCGCTCCCGAGCAGCCCCCGCGCAGCCCTCCGGTGAGCCAGCGCCGCCCCTCCTCCCTCGTGTCCCTTCTCCTGTCTGTCTGTCCCCTTTACTATCCATCTGTCCCCTCTCCCATCCGTCCGTCTCTTCTCCTGTGTCTGTCCCTGGTCCTGTCCGCCTGTCCCTTCTCCTGTCCACTTATCCCCTTTACCATCCATCTGTCCCCTCTCCCATCTCTCTGTCCCCTCTCCCATCCATTTGTCCCGTCTTCCATCTGTCTGTCCTCAGTCCCAGCGGCCTCTCAGGACCTGCAGCACAGAGAGGACGGGAGGTTCAGGAGCCCTGGGGGTGGCAGCTCCAGCCTCTCCCTGGTTTCGGGGCCGGTGGGTGTCAGCCTGGGTGGGTGCCACAGGGATGATACTGTCAGGGGGACACTCAGTTGTGGCTCAGTCCCGGCTTGCCAGGCTCCAAGTGAAGCGGGAAGACCCCTCTGGAAGGGCACAGTCCCCCAGCATTCCCAAGGGAATGGCTGCTCCTGAATGCTTCCATTAGCATGAGGCTGGATGGGATCCACAGTGCTTTCGCTGTGCAGACGCAGCTGTGCTGGCATCAGAGCTCTCACTTGGGGAAATAAGAGGATATTCAGGTCAACTGCATTTCCCTGAAACTTGTAATTTTGTCACCTACTTGGATGTCCTGATGACCCTCGGCAGAGTGAGGGAGGCTGGCAAGTGACCACACCCCGAGGGCTCGGGTGGGAGCAGTGGCTTTACTGCTGGAGCTGAGTCTCTGGGACAGAGTCACCGGCACCTGCATGTGTCCCAGGCCAGGCTCTGGGACAGGGAACAGCCTCCACATGTGGTGACTGTTTTTTGTGGCTGGCATTTGTCCTGAGATGTGAGGGGATCACCTGGGTGGACACAGCATCTTTTGAGGGTTGATGTAGGGAGTCACCGTAGGAGTAAAAATTGGGTTAGAAACCCCCAGAAGGATCTTTTTGAGCCTCCCACAAGGACTCTGTGTTTCAGGCTGCCCAGCTCAGTGCTCTCCTTTTCCCTGCAGCCACCAGGATGGCCGAGGTGACCACTGTCCCCACGGAGACACACTCTGTCCCGAGTGAATATGGGGACTACCACAACTTATCTGAGCTGTTCTACCTCCTGAACCACACCTACACCTACTGCGAGTTCAGCCTGGATGAGAACGTCAAGCGGGTGTTTCTCTTCATCCTCTACCTGGTCATCTTCGTGGTGGGCTTGGTGGAGAACCTCCTGGTCATCTGGGTCAACTGGCAGACACGGGGCCACAAGAACTTGGTCAACCTGTACATCATCAACATGGCCATCGCCGACCTCGGGGTGCTGCTCTCGCTGCCCATCTGGATGCTGGAGGTGATGCTGGATTACACCTGGCTCTGGGGCAGCTTCCTCTGCCGCTTCACCCACTATTTCTACTTCGCCAACATGTACGCCAGCATCTTCTTCCTCACCTGCCTGAGCGTGGATCGCTACGTGACCTTGACCAGCTCCTCCAACTTCTGGCACCGGCACCAGCACCGCGCGCGCCGTGTGGTCTGTGCCTGCAGCTGGGTCCTGGCCGCCACCATCCCCGTCCTGGAGGTGGCTCACATGCAGCTGGTCAACACTGGGGAGCCCATCTGCATCTTCATGGCCCCCTTCGAGACCTACGATGAGTGGGCCCTGGCGGTCAGCTTGGCCACCACCACCGTGGGCTTCCTCATCCCCTTCCCCGTCATCGCGGTGTTCAACGTGCTGACGGCGCGGTTCATCCGGCGCACCAAGCCGGAGAGCCGCAAGCACTGCCTGCTCATCTACGCCTACATCGGGGTGTTCCTGGTCAGCTGGCTGCCCTTCCACGTCGTGCTGACGCTGCTCACCCTCGAGGGCAACCACATCGTCCTGCACTGCACCTTCGCCCACTTCCTCTACTTCTTCTACGACATCATAGACTGCTTCACGCTGCTCCACTGCGTCGTCAACCCCATCCTCTACAACTTCCTCAGCAAGAACTTCCGCAGCAAACTCATCTCTGCTGTGGTCAAGTACATCCCAAAGGACCACGGTGGCCAGAAGGGCTCTGGCGACTCCTCCTCCAGCACGCAGCATTCCATAGTCATCGCAAAGGACAACAGCCCTACAGTCTAAGGGGGGTTGGACTCTCCCACCAGTCGTGGTGGCTCCCTGGGGACAGTGGGATCGGTTTTCCTGTCGCTGAGGACACAGTTTGCTTGGGCACAGCCCTTCTTGGCTGGGCATCTCCCATGGCAGGATGGGGTGCCAGGTTTGAGGAGAGCCAGAGCTATGGACATCTTGCCTCTAGAGTGCTGCTGTGTCCAACCTAAAGAAAAGATAAGAGAAAATTTTATTCCCTGTTTGATAAGTGAAACCCTTGCAATAATAAAGTCTGTTACTACGTACACTCAGTGTCTGACACAACCCAGCTCCGAGATCAGATCCTCATCCTGCCCCAAGCTGTGGGGTTGGAGTGCACAATCTGCCCCATCATGGGTGTTCCCGCATCCCCAAACTGTCCCTGACCCCAGCCCTGGGCACGGCACTGCCTGGTGAATGCCATCCCAAATGAGAGAGAAAGAATCATCCCTTTGGAACACAAACCTCCCCTCACCATGTCCAGAGCCTGATTTTTGAGAGATGAAGGCAAAGCAGCCCAAGGGGCTGGGCAGGGCACAGACCTGAGGGGAGGAACAATTTGGATTTGAGATCAGCCACTCCTTCAGAGCAATTTTGCAAACCCAGTGATAAATTAGCGATGGCTAAACTGGATTTGACTGGGAAGGGCACCCCCAGACTCACTTTGGGTCCCCCATCCCGTTAACTCCAGCCTCCTCTGGAGCATCCCCAGGCAGGTTTTTATGGCCACTGGGTGCATTTCTCAACTCCATCAGGCTCCAACAGCCCTTTCCCTTCTACCAAATTCCCTGCGGGAGCACAAGCATGTGCAGAAAACCTCACAGCCAGAGCAAGGGCTGGGCTTGTGCTGTGCAAGGAACTGGAGCATCCGGAGAAAGTTCATCCTTGTCTGGATGCTGATCTCAGTCACGTGCTGCGGGTCAAGCCCTGGCTGGGCGAAGGTGACAGAGCCACAGGCGCCGGAGCCCATAAATCTACCAAAGGCCTTGAGCTGCTCGAGGAACGTGTTGTGAAAAAAGCAAAGCATAAGCAGTTCTGGGGACAGGATGCTGGCACAGGGGGGTGGGAGCAGGATGTCTCAGAAGAAACCCATGACCAGGGGTTAAGACGGATACGGGGTTATCGTGGGGCTGGCTGGGAAAGTTCTGCCAGTTTCAGGGGTCCCTGATGGGGTAAAACCCTAAACACCTCCTAGTTCCTTCTACAGGGGTGTTCCTCTGTATCCCAGGACACAGCACTGAGGGAACAATCCAAATCTACATCTTACACAGAAACCCTGGCAAGGTTCCAGCCCCCACACAAGAATTTTGTGTTCAGGGCAGCAGCTCAGGCTGTTCCTCTGTTCCTCACACCTGTGAGTGCAGAACCCCAGGGGCTGTGAGACCCTCGGGCGGAGATCTGCACCCACAGGACCCCACTACCTTCATTCCCTGATCCCAAATCCTCCCTGAGCTTCCCTTTGCTAATTCCCTCCCATTCCAATGAAGAAATGGATGATAAATACACAACCAGTCACTCGCCAGGGCAAAAATATATTCAATATTTTCAAGATACTTAAACATGTAAAATTTGGTATTTCGCCTAATAAACTTAATTTTTAACTGTCTTAATTTCTCTGCACTTTTGTCCATAGACCTTAGGGCCAGAGTGGCCTCAAATAAACTGTCACCCATGAGGTGACCTGGGCTGGGGCACCCTTTTTTTGTATCCTGCCACCTTAATGAGAAGTTCCTCCTTGTGTCGAGGTGGAACTTCTCATGCTTTCATTTACGGCCATTTATTGCTCCTTGTCCTGCCACACCACTGAAAAGTCCTCTTGGCTCCCACCTTTGAGGTATTGTTATGGATTGATGCCACCCTCCCTCTTAAATGAGATGTTTACATGGATATCTGAGATATTTTTATGGATTGATAGAATCCCCTCTCAGTCTCCTCTTCTCCAGACTAATCAAGCCCAGCTCCCACAGTCTTTCCTCATCACTGAGCTGCTTCAGACCCCTCCATACCATTGTGGCCTCTGCTGGACCTACTCCAGTAAATCCTTGTCTTTGCTGAGCTCAGCTCCCAGCCCATGGAGCTCCAGTTCCTGGCTGGCAGCACAGGAAAGGCTCATCCAGGCACACAAACCCTGGGATTCCCCAATGGATAGGCTCTGGTCCCACCCTGATGCTGCACCCCTCACTCCCTCCTGTTCCTGTATCCCACAGGAATGTCCCACCCTGTTCCCCTGAGCCACTCCCAGTCCTGGAGCCACAAATCCAGCGGGAGCATGACACAGGAATGGCCTCACCTGCTTCCCAGGCATTCCTGGGAGGAACATGTTTTATAAAGAAGCAGCTACAAGAAGTCAATGTTTTCCATTTTATTATTCTAAATAAAAAACACACTTTGTGCTGAACAATGGAGTAGAAAAGAACCCGATGTACAACGATTTTAGACATCTACGATTTGGGGTGGGGGGGGAGAAGTTTACAAAATATACAAAACTTTACAGCAAATAGATAGTAAACACTTAAATAGCAGGAGGTCAGTACCTACGATTAACTTAACAAAAAGGTTAGACAGCAAGTTCAACTCTTGTTCTTCCTTCTTCTGATCAATTACTCTGATGAGAGACCTGGATCCACTGAGAACAGGGGAAGCGAATTTTGTGTTGGGGATGGGGGTGAGCCTGGGCTCAGAGCAGGGCCCTCAGAGGGGATTCCCTGTCTGGGCTCCTCAAGAGGCTCTGTGACCTGGACACTGCCAGAATTTCCCCTCTGCAACTCCCTCTCCTACCCCAGGATCCCAAAGCACTTTGCAAACACCTCAGGCTGCCCCAGGAGAGGTAGGTCGGTGTCCCCACAGTCACCAAGGGCAGTGGGGACAGGAGAGAGCCAGGTTTGCCCATGGTGGTAGAGAAGGAACAAAATCCAGCACAGAGCGACTGCCCTGACTCTCCCAGTGCTGAACTGGAGCTCCCAGCCAGGTTGGCTGGACATGGGGACAGGGATGACATCCCTGCCAACTCCTGAAGGCTCGGGAACACCCAAGATCCTCCTGGGGGGAGCACTCAGGTCTCTGACCCCTCTGGGAATCATCCCCCAGGAGTTAGCAGCAGCAGGTCCAGACGCATCCCTGCAGCCCCTCCATTGCTGATTTTGGGAGGTTCCATGTGGGAATGATCCATTTTAACTCAAGCAAACAGAAAACCCCTGGATCAGAGCCAGCAGCAAGCAGGGGGCTTCTGCTTTCCCCTCCAGGGCCAGGAGTGAGGGCTGGCTGAGCCTGTTGGTGTTTCTGTGTAAAAGCTTCTCTTTTTTGGTTTATGTGCACAAAAGGCTTTTGCTTTTCAGCTTAGCAAGATCCGGGGCTGCAGACTCTCCCTGAAGCTCACCACAGCTTCTGGAACATTCCAAGAGGGTCTCAAGGCTCTCCCAGCCTTGTCTATCCCTCACATCCTTCACAGCCACCTCCAGAGCAGTGCAGGTCGTGTCCATCCCTGTCCCTAGCCCCAGCCTGTCATCAGCTGGGCACAGCCCTGAGTTCTGCACTCGAGGGGATCCAGCACGAGCAGGGGGTGGGACTGGGTGACCCCTGATGGTCCCTTCCAGCCTCATCCATCCCACAATTCCATGACAGAAACCCCAGAACCCAGAGAGCAGCTCAGAGGAGCCCACAGCGAAGCTCACACGTTTCCCAGAGCACCACACCATTCCCAAAATCACCCTTTCTCTTGTAAAACCCAACACAGCTCAACACGGCTCCACAGTGATCCCAGGACCACAAGGCCAGTGTTCAGAACTCAGAGATGCAGCAGTCAGGCCAACCCAGAGCTGACCTTGGCTCTGGTGCCTCCCCTCCTCCAAAGCCAGGCTCCGGGCACCCTCCCCGCTCCTGGAGGTAGGTCGGTACCACAGGAAGTACCACCCTCATTTTACAGATGAGGAAACTGAGGCAAAGAGGTGAAGTGACTTGCCCAAGGCCACGGCGGAGCCAGAAGAGAGACCCCCGGGTGCTCTGAGCTCTCCAAGTCCAGTCCCCACTGCAGGATGGCCCTTCCTGGGGGTCCCTTCCTGGGGGTCCCTTCCTGGGGGGGTCCCTTCACAGGGAGGGGCAGCGGGGTGAGTTTCCAGGGTTTGCAAATCACTAGTTTAGTTTAGTTAAGTTTAGTTTAGTAACAGCAAAACTTGACAGAAGCGCCGGGAGCCGATCCACGACCACCGAGGCTGGAGAGCCCCGAGCACTTCCATGTTTGTGAGGTAGAATGAGTTACCCGAGGGCAGTCCCAGCTTGGAAATACCTGCTCCTCCCCACCTCTGCCCCACAGCAGGGTAACATGGGGAGAAGCTAATCCGTGCCTTTCCCAGTGTTAATGCTGTTGGCACCAGCTGACCTTGCCGGGGTGGTCAGGAGAGACCCCCAGGAGTGGCCAGGAGAGCCCCCCATGCTGAGGTGGACCTGACACAGGGCCAAGAGAGACCTCTGTGCCCAAGAGGGCTCCCTGTGCCAAGGAGAGCCTGACATGTGTCCAGGAGAGCTCCCCATGTCCAGAAGAGCCTCCTGCACCAAGGGGCACCGAAACGTAGAGGGGGAGAGTCACCCACGCCCAGGGGAGTCCCCCACGCCCAGGAGAGTCCCCCACGCCCAGGGGAGTCCCCCACGCCCAGGGGAGTCCCCAGAAGTGCCCAGCATGCAGCCAGAGAGGCCAAACCATCACCGTGGCTCCCACTCCATGAACAAACTCACATCACTCCAACCACACACGTTTGCCACCGGAAAACCTCCGGGATGTGGCGATCCAGGACGTGGGAGGGGGAATCCCTTTGGCAGGAGAAGGGTCCCTCCTCCTTCCAGGGAGTTAAGGCAAAAGCTTCATCCTGACTCGTCTGCCCAGGGCACCGTGTGAGGCAGGGGCAGAGCAGAGCCAGGAGACTCCAGGCTCTCTGTGGGCACCACAAATCACCTCCCAAGGAGCACAGACCTGCTTCCCTTCCCTCTCCAGTCCTACAGGAGACCCCTGTGCTCACACAGCCACAGGCTCTGCAGGGAGGTCGTGTGGCTCCTTCATCTCCTCCTCCAGGTCTCAGGGCATGAGCGAGTCCCAGGCACAGCAGAGAAAACACGGCCTGGGAATCCGTGAATCCCCTGCTCCTGGTTTCCTGCTGGGATTCCTCCTTGTTTACACACTCAGGTGCTTCCTGTTCCTCTCCCCAGCAACGCAGCAATGGCCAATCCCAGAGCACACTTTGCCCATCTCCTGGCAGTAGCAGCAGAACACCAGGGATGCCCAGAACGTCTTTTGTTTTTTTTTTCCTTTTTTCTTTCTCTTTTGCTCCATTCCTTCAAGTCCAGCACCTGCTCTGGCTCTGTCCCTCTCCACTGAGGTCAGGTGTGAATATCTTAGCAGCATCAGTTTGTGGACAAGCTCAGGGTTAGCCTGGTCAAGTGGGCTAAAAGGTTCAAAAAAAAATAAAATAGAATCTAGACTCAAAAACTAGTGAGAAATGCTAAAAGCACAGAACTCGATGGCCTCTAACAGGACAAGAGGTAAGTAAACACGACAGACTCCTTGAAACAGTGATGTACCTCACGTGCTGTTAATTTGTACAACACCACCAATCTAAAAAGCCCTAGGAAGGCTCCTCCAAAAAAAAAAAAAAAAAAAAAAAATAAAACAAAAACAAAAAAAAAAACACCATCCC
>VXBB01019083.1:34439-45949 GCA_013399915.1 Illadopsis cleaveri
ATGCTGGGAAGAGGAGTGTGGCACGGAGAAGAGGATCAGGGTGTTGGGAAGAGGAGCATGGCACTGGGAACAGGATCAGGGTTCTGGGAAGAGGACTGGGGTACTAGGAAGAGGATCAGGGTGTTGGGAAGAGGAGCATGGCACTGGGAACAGGATCAGGGTTCTGGGAAGAGGACTGGGGTACTAGGAAGAGGATCAGGGTGTTGGGAAGAGGAGCATGGCACTGGGAACAGGATCAGGGTTCTGGGAAGAGGACTGGGGTACTAGGAAGAGGATCAGGGTGTTGGGAAGAGGAGCATGGCACTGGGAACAGGATCAGGGTTCTGGGAAGAGGACTGGGGTACTAGGAAGAGGATCAGGGTGTTGGGAAGAGGAGCATGGCACTGGGAACAGGATCAGGGTTCTGGGAAGAGGACCAGGGTTCTAGGAAGAGGAGTGTGTAGCAGGCACTGCCGGACCTTGCCGGCGTAGTGGTGGATGCGGAAGCAGCGCGCTGGCAGGCTGGTATCGGTGACGTGCCGGGCGTTCTGCGTCTCCTTGCTCTCATAGTGCTTGTGTGTGGCCAAGAGCTGGTTGAGTTTGGTGAGGAAGGTGTCCTCGTTGACCACGCCGGGCCGCAGGCACTCCTCATCCAGCATGGCCAGGATCCCAGTGGTGCTCTGTGCCGTGATGGATGATGTCACCCCAAACCAGCCCCAGCAAATCCCAGTTTGGGCTATGTGGGGAGCTGGAACCCCAAGACCCCAGCACTGGGTGGGCAACTCACATTCTCAATCAAGTTGCAGATGATGCTGTTGTCAAAAAACTCCACTGGGGTCCACTGGATGCCCTGAGAGTAGATGTGGGTCAGAGACACAGATAATAACCCAGATCCTGCCCCGTGGACACCTCTAGCTGATGTGGGGCAGGAACCGGACATCCGGCCACGGGGATGAGGATCCCGAATCCCTTCCTGCCATTGAATCTGCTCTCAGCAGGGAGCGGGGAGAAGGAGGGACATGCAGTGGAGCCGTCTCCGGCACTTCCCCATCCTGGGGGGGCCAAAGCTCTTTGGGGCTGTGCTCTGGCAGGGACTGGAGGTACCTCTCGGACATATTCCTCCTGTTCCTCCTTCAGCGTCATCAGGATGAAGATCTGCTGCAGCTTCTCGTTGCAGTAGTTGATGATGAACTGCTCAAAGCCGTTGTCCTGCAAGAGAAGGGTCCTGTATGGCAGGTGCTTCTCGAGCCTCCAGCCCTACCCCATGTCTCAACTGCTGTTCCTGACCCCCTGAATGGGACCTGGTGGTTCCTTCCCTCACCTGGAAGATCTCAAAGCCATAGATGTCCAGGACACCCATCACCTTCCTCTGCTCGTCTGACTTTACCTAGGGAGATAATGGGGTGTTGAGCCCTGTGTGGGGTGGGGGTCCAGGGTCCTGCTGGGGCTCCAGGATCCGCTGGAGCTCACCTGGATGCTGGTGTTGATGCGTTTCACCAGCCAGTCAAAGAGGCGGCTGTAGATGTTCTTGGCCAGCGCGTCCCGGCCGTAGTAGCCCTGGGGAGAGGGGAGAGGGGCTGGTGCCGGCTCATGGGGGGCTGCTGAGCACCAGCCCCATGGCTAGGGGTGGTCCTGCTCACCTGGGGGACAGTGAGGGTGGTGAGCACCGTCTCATCCCGCGCCTTCACCGTGCGGGAGCACAGCGCCTGCTCCAGCGTGCTGGGGTCCAACCCAATCAGCTCGCAGATCTCACGCAGCTCTGTGTGGGGAGATGGCAATGCCAGAGCTGAGGAGAGGCTGAGGGGGTCCCCACACCCCTCCTCAACCCATCCCTATCCCCATCCTACCCTGGGGCTTGGTGATGCTGCAGGCCTCCATCCCGCTGGCCTGGAAGCTGCTGCTCAGCTGGACGTTGCCCAGTTTGAGCACCACGGCCGTCACCTCCAGCAGCTCCGTCACCTCGGCGGGCGAGAAACCGATGACCCTCATGGCATCCTGGGGATGGACACTACAGCTCAGGGGATGCGGTGGGCTCCAGGATTTTTTTGGGGGGAGTACTGTCTTCCTGTGAGTACCTGCATAGCGTGGAAGTTGGCTGCATCGTCCATGCCGGGCAGGCTGGAGCCCTCCCGGTTCAGGTATTCATAGTGCCCACAGTCCTGGCGGAGCTTCAGCTGCTCTGGTTGAGGGGAGAGGAGGTGGAAGTTCAGCCATGATCCCCCCCAGCTCCTGTTCCACCTCCAAATTGCCCACACTGTGGGGTCTGGACCTACGGAGCAGCTGCGGAGAAGCCCCAGCCAGGAGCTGGTAGAAGATGTGGAAGTTCCTCTCGCCCTTCACGTGCCGGACAATGCGGGATTTCTCCAGCAGGTCTGCGGGGAGGGGTCAGTGCCACTGGGGACTGTGGAGTGGAACCGTCCCCCCGGGATGGGTGGTGGGTACTCACAGTTGCTGATGACCCCTCCCAGGGGTTCCCCCTTGAAGTCGAACTCAATGTCCATGTACTTGCCCTGGGGGAGGGGGTTGGGTCAGGGAAGGGGGTTCTGGTGGGACTGGCAGCTCCACTCCCCACATCCCCATCCCCTCTGTGCTCCCAGCCCCATCAGGGCCCACGTGGCCCCAGCAGGGTCCAAACCCCCCTCCCCAGATCACTCACGAATCGGGAGGAGTTGTCATTACGGACAGTCTTGGCGTTTCCAAAGGCTGCAGGAGAAGAGGAGGGTTATGGTGTGGTCAGGGGGACAGTGCTGAACCCTGGCAGGTCCGGGGTGCAGGAGCCAGGGCTCAGGATGTGGGGCACTCACCCTCCAGCACAGGGTTGGACTGCAGGAGCTGCTCCTTCACCTTGTTCACCTCCTCCCCTTTGCTGCTCACGGCTGCCACGTAGGACATCACCAGCTTGCTGGCCTCTGCCGGAGAGGGGCCGGGGGTCATTGGTGTGGGGCTGTGGGTAGTGGGGCTGTGCCCCTCACTCCACCAGCCCCTCGCAGTGCCCTGAGCCCGCCTCGCAGCCCTGGCTGTACCTGTCTTGCCGGCGCCGCTCTCCCCGGTGATGAGGATGCACTGGTCCCTGTCCCGGTCCCGCAGCGAGCGATAGGCATCGTCAGCGATGGCATAGCTGGGGGCAAGAGGGGTTGGAAGGAGCTGGAGTCAACTGCAGGCTTCAGGAAATGCCAAGACCTCCCCCTTGTGGCTGTGGCGTTGCCCCAAGTGGATTCCCTTGGACCCCCTCACCCCGGGATTGCCTGGGAGTGATGCCCTTGGCACAATCCAGGGGACCAAGGGCACCACCAGCCTCCCCATGCTCACATGTGGGGCTTCACAGCAAAGAAGCTGCAGTTGTGATATTCCTCCACCTTCTCTGGAGTGTAGATGGGCAGGGACTGGTACGGGTTCACCGAGATCACCACATTCCCAATGTATGTCTGCAGAACAGCAGGACAGCAGGGATGAGGGGCTGGGAGGACTCAGACCAGGTCCTGGTGCTCCCCACTCCCATCCCAGATCCCTGACCTCATCCCAGATGCCAGATCCTGCTCCACATCCCAGAACATGCAGATCTTCCACTCCCCATCCCAGACCCCATATACTGCTCCCCATCCCAGGACTCTCTGTTCTGTTCCCCATCCCAGACCCTGCATCCCTCCTGCTTCCCAGATCCTTCTCCTCATCCCGGACCCCAAATTCCACTCCTCACCCTCAACCTTGCAGCCCTCCCACTTTGAATCCCAGGCCTCATACCCTGTTCTGCTCTGGACCCCAAAGTTCTCCTGGTCCCAATCCCAGACCCCATATCCTGCTCCCCACCCCAGACTCTGCAGTTCTCCCATTCTCCAGATCCTTTTCCCCAACCCAGACCCCATATCCTGCTCACCTTGAAGCCTTCCCATTCCCCATCCCAGACTCTGCAGCCTTCCCAATCTCCATCTCAGATCCCATATCCCATTCCCCATCCCAGACCCTGCAGCCCTCCCAATCCCCATCTGAGATCCCATATCCCTCTTCCCATCCCATACCCCATATCACATTCCCCCATCCCAGACCCTGTATCCTCTTCCCATTCCATTTCCTGCAGCCTTACCTTTTCTCATCCCAGACCCCATATCCTCTTTCCATCCCAGACCCCATTCCTCATCCCAGTCCCTGCAAGCCCTCCCAATCCCCATCTCAGACCCCATATCCCACTCACACCCCAGCAGCCCCTGTCGCCCCCCCAAGCCCCCCCGTCCCGCTGCTCACGTAAATGTCGCGGCGGCGGAATCGCTCCTGCAGCGTCTGGACCAGCGACTCCTCTGTCAGCGGGTCCAGCAGCACCAGGTCCGCGACGGCCTCGGCGTCCAGCGGCGATGAGGTGCCTTCCATGGCCGGGCAGCTCCGGGGCAGCTGGGACACAGAACGGGAGGGCTGGAACCACGGACACGCAGCCCCTGCCCCAAAACACCCTGCCAGCTCCTCAGCAGTCTCTGGGATCTTGGCTGCTCCACCCAACCCTGGGGACAGGGGACAAGGCACCCACACACGCACAGAGGCACGGGGAGCACCTTCCCAGGGTATCTCGGTGCCCAGGACCCCGTGGTGGAGCTGGGGACAGGCGGATGCTGGGGAGAAGCGGGGACCCGGCCAGGAAATGCGGACACCTGGATCCTATTCTTGGGGCAGGGATTAATTCAGCCTCCACTTCCTCCCTCCTTCCTGGCAGTGGGAAGCCGGGGCAGGGAAGGGAGCCCAAGCCCCTCGACAGGTCACCCCCGGGAGCTCGTGTGCTGCTTCTCCCCGCTGTCCCTCATCCCTCAGCTGCCTGTGACAGCACAGTCACGTTCCCGGAGCTGACCTTCACCCCCGCTTTACAGCTGGGGCGCAGGGCTGTAAACCCAGCCCCACTTATCTGTGCCCTGGGGAAAGTTCAAGAGCGAGTAGAAGGTGGGGAAGGATGGGGCAAAAAAGGTGGTGCAGCTTCTAGAGATGGCAGAGACCCCCAGGGATCTGAGTCGCCCGTGCTGCTGGGTTGAGACCCCAGGGTCAGCAGCCATGGGTGGGAGTCACAGTGAGAGCCCCCCACAGCTCCAGGGCAGCGCTGGGCTCACGCCGGTCCCCATGCCCCGTGGGATGCAAGTGCCCTGGGATGAGGGTTATGGGGACAGGGTACCCCCATCCAGCTGAGGATTGGGGGGCTCAGTCGCCGTCTGGCAGCAGAGGGGCCCCCGACTCACCTCCCGGTGGCAGAGCAGCAGATGCTGGAGTGGCTTCAGCTAGAGCGGCTTCAGCTGGAGCGGTTTCAGCTGGAGCTGCCCCGGAACCGGCGGGGCTCAGCCCAGCCCAGCGCCCGGTACTGGCCCCGTCCGGCCCACGGAGGGGCGGGGGGCCGCAGGGTCCTCCCCCAGAGCTCCCAGATGGGGAAACTGAGGCACCAAGGAACAGCCGGTGGGGATCGACTCCGAGTGCCGCCGGCTACAGCCCCTGCTCGGCCACTGTGAGCCTTCCCCACCCGGCAGCTCAGAGCAGGAACAAGCAGGGAAAATCCTGGAGCCGAGCAAACAAAGGGAGCTTCCTCTGCTGAGCTGCGGGAAACGGGCAAGGTACAGGGCTGGAGAACAGGGACTGCCCAGGGGTGCTCCATGGAGGACACCTGTCCCCAAGGAGGACACCTGTCCCCAGGGAAGCATGTATCCCCAGAGAGGACATCTGGTCCCAGCCCAGCCTGAGGCCACGGTAGGTCCTGCCACAGGGACTGTGTCACCCAGGGGCTGTTGTGTCCCCACACACCATCCCCAGCAGAAAGACCTCCCACAGGTGGCTGAGCCCTGGGGTCACAGCGGGACGACCAAATGAGGCTCAGCACCTAAAAAATACATCTTTATTAAAAATATAATCAGTCATTCACCACGCTGCGGGTGGGGGGGACAGTAACAGAGTCTGCTCACACCTGAGCAGGCAGGAAAGTGCAGCGAGGGCTGGGGAGCAAAGGGACAGACCTGGGATTGGGACAAACTGATGGCAGAAGCTCCAGGTGAGGTAGGGGCTGGGCTGGGGGTCCCCAGGGAAGCTGAGACACTGCAAGAAGGTGAGGGCAGCATTCTTGCTTAGGAAGTTGCATAGATTGGGGTGTCCCCTCCAGCTTTGTGCTTTGGCAGAGCTCCCCAGCCAGCACTGGGAGTTGTAACATTGGTGGGGTCACCCTCAGTCCCTGCCTGCACCCACTGGGAGAGGGGTAACAGCAGAAGGGCAGCGAGGCAGGGAGGAAGCACATCCATGCTCATCCTCAGCTCTGGCGTGGGGAGAGGGGGTTGAGCACGGCCTCTACCCCAACATCACATCCAGGGGCAGCCAGCAGACCCTGAGGCTCCACAACTCCATCAGGGAAGCCCTGAAGATTTTTTGGTATCCACACGGGACTGAAGCCAAGGCAGAGGAGTGGCCCGACCAGCTGGAGCCCTCTGATATTTGTAACAGGAGGAGGAGCAGCAGGTCACTGGCAGCTCCCTCATCACGGCTCCAGGCAGGTGCTGAGCACACAGGTACCAGCAGGACAGGTCCAAAGTTCCTCTCGTGTGTGTCACCCTCAGGCACCTGCACAGGAGATGGAGGGGAAGGTCCATC
Organism: Illadopsis cleaveri; assembly: GCA_013399915.1. NCBI lineage: Eukaryota > Metazoa > Chordata > Aves > Passeriformes > Timaliidae > Illadopsis > Illadopsis cleaveri. The sequence goes on from VXBB01019083.1 coordinate 41,016, forward strand.
CCCACCCCAGGCTGTCCAGTGTCCAGCAAGGGGAAAGGGGCTCCTTCTGCAGCCCACAGCTGGTTTGGGAGAGGGTCCCTGCCCTGGGGGTGTCACCCTGGGAGCTCACAAACATCCACTGCAAAAGTTGGGGTGGGTCCAGGCTGCCTCCAGCACCAGGTGATCTCCCAACCTGGGGGGGCTCTCATGTGTCCCACCCCCCCAACACCCAGAGCTGTGCTGACAACAGCATTCACACCTTACAGAGGAGCTGCAGGGGAAGGGAGGTCAGAGCCCTTTTTTCCCTGTCAGAGGGGGTCCATCCCCACAAGGACCATCCCCACCACACCTGGAGCAGCCCAGGAGTGGTTCTGCTCCTTGGCCCCAGGGCAGCTGACCTCACTGGACATCCAGGTGGTTGTGGGGCAGGGAATCACTCCTGTGATTCCCAACAAAGGAGTAATTGACATTTTCCTCCTCTTCATCATAATCATCATCATCATCCTCCTCCTCAAAGAGCTGCTCGTCCATGCAGAGACTTGCCAGGCCGAACTGCTGCTCGTGGGCTGACACCTCGCTGGGGGTGACATGAGAAGCACCAGCCACAAAGTCAGCAAACCTGGGAGGAGACATGGAGCAGCACGTTGGGCAGGTGTGCCCAGTGCCCCTGGAGAGACCCTGACACATGCAGGTAAAGCATTTTGGTGCTGGGACCTGGTGTTACCCATCCTTTCCCCCCAGCACTCTGTGCCCCCACACACCACAGATGTGTGTCTCTAAGGACAGAGGTGACAGCACAGAGGGACACAGGGTGGCCACCCCGAGCTGGCTGACAGGGATGTTACCTTTTGGGAGACTGGATGCGGGACACTGTGCTCCAGGCAGAGAATTCTGGGCTCTGGCAGACACTCCTCAGCTCTGCCAGGGCCTTTTGGGTCTCCACCTCTCCCTGGAGCCGATATTCCTCCTCTGACAGCAGCCGAGGGGGAGTCGGGCCCAGCTTGGAACTCTGCACCCTCCTGCCAGGGGGGCAACACCAGGTAATGCCTGCCTGGATGGGCTGGGACCCCAGAGCAGGACCCCAGGGATAGGAACTCTCAGGACAGAACCCCTGGAGCAAGACCAGCCCCCAGGGCAGGAACTCTCAGGACAGAACCTCTAGAGCAGGACCAGCTCCCAGGCAGGACCCCAGAGCAGGATCCCTGGAGCAGGAACCCTAGGGCAAGACCAGATCCTGAGGCAGGACCACCTCCCAGAACAGGAAATCTGGGACAGGACCAGCTCTTGGGGCAGGAACCCTAGGGCAGGACCGCCTTTGCCCCACAGACCAGCTCCTGGAACATGAATCCCTGGGGCAGAACCAGTTTCTGAGACATGAATCCCTAGGGCAGCCTGAGCTCCCAGGACAGGACCAGCTCCTGGGCCAGCTGGCAGTGAGGAAAGTGGAACACACCCCTCTAGCCTCTGTTCCTTGCCCCCAAGGGCCCTCTCCTGCACCAGTCCCAGGGGAAAAAGGGCACTCCCAAACCCCAGTGAAAACAACCCCGTTCTGTTGCCACAAGCTCCATCCAGCAGCTCATCCCAACCCAGCTGGGAGCTGTGAGCAAGCTGGAATCCCACAGGCCTCACCTGTAGGCAGCAAAGGCCCATTGAAGGGGGTAATCCAAATTCTTGGTGCAGACAGCGACGAGCACCAGGGCCAGGGCGATGGGGTGGATCTGGATGCCTGAGTAGAACATCAGCAGCCCCAGGAGCTGCAGGGCCCAGGAGAGGAGGTTGATGCTGCGCTCGTTCTCCAAGGGGCCGTACCTGTAGCACACGGCGAAGCTCAGGAGGCCCACGAAGAGCAGGTAACCTGTGGGGCAGCACAGGGATGGGGCATGAATTGGGGGCTCTTTGAGGATGAGGGGTGTTGCTTTGTTCTTTTTCAGCCTGCTCACGTTTGGGTTTTTGTAGTGGAGTTTCTCACAGGTTTCACGTAAACAAAAGTGATGGAATGTAAACTGTCCTTCCTGTTTATCCTTCCTCTCTTGAGGAGGGACAATTGATGGACTTCTAGTTTGAGCAGTGTGGTTGGAGAGGTGGCAACCTCATCTTCCAATCCATGCTCATTGTCCAAAATCTATATAAACCCAAGTGAAAAAATAAACTTCTCTCCTTTTACCCTAACAACTGGACTGTGTGCATACTGCTCGTTTTGTATCCTTTAACAACAGAGGGGGAACCTGACACCATCCCCTGGGAGCACCAGCAGGGACAGAGAGCCTCAGCATTGCTCCCCAGCACCTTCCAGCTCTGTTAGGAGCTGGACTTTCACCTGGCAAACTGGTGAATCCCAGAGCTCCCACCTACCTAACAGGTACTGCCAGTAGGACTTGCAGATCTCCCGCAGGTTCTTGAAGATCAGCTGGAGCAGGTACAGGGAAAAGGACCAACCTCCGACCAGCAGGAAGTACACAGGGCTTTTCTGGGGGAGCAAGCAGGCCATGGATACCTCCAACAGGTGCTGAGCTGCTCTGTACCAAACCCAGTCCATCCCAGTCCAGGTATGGAAAGGGCTACGAGGCCTCTGAGCCCCTCAAGACATGACACCTACCTTGGGCATGACCTTGGACATCATGTAGACGAGGACAAGCAGCGAGGCCAACAAGCCAACACTGATCCCAGCTGAGTAGTAGAAGATCTGGCTCCTGCAAGGATCACACAGGGAATCAATCCCAGCAGGTGTTTTATGGATACCTGTGCACAAACACCCCCCACCCAGGAGCCACCGGGCACCACCCACCTGCCCCAGCCCCTGGGGAAAGGAGGAGACTCACCTGCTCAGCGTGTCCCCACAGAAAAACAACAGCAGGCCCAGGAAGGAAACAAGGAACAGCTTAGGATCAAAGCCTGGAAAGAAAGTGCATCCCAGTGGAGAGGGGCATGGTGGGAAGCTGGGGACACAAGGACGGGGATGGGGCAGCATCCAGGTGAACTTCCAAGTGCCCCAAATTCCTTCCACAGACCAAATTCCCTTCCTGAGGAAGGAACAGCTCCTTGGATCATGAGTTGCCCTGTCCTGCTGTCCCCTGGGCAGCCTCAGGCCGCCTTTGCCCCACCAGGGAGGGGACGTACGTCGGAAGAGGACGACAGAGTAGATGGTGCCGGGCTCCAGCAGCTCGACCTTGAGGCAGGTTTTGTTGCTGTAGAGATCCACGTCGATGCTGGTGTCGTTGAGCTTCCCTCGAAGGAAGGAGAACACCACGTTCCACACGCTGAACTTCTCCAGCTCCTCCTCGCTGTCCACCTGGGTGACGCGGATCATCCGGGTGCTGGTGACGCGGATCTGCGGGAAAGCCAAGGGGGGGAATGGATGGAGGGGCTGGGGCAGGGAGGATCTGCTGTCACCTCTTCCTCCTCCTCCTCCTCTTCCTCCTCCTCCTCCTCCTCCTCTTCCTCCTCCTCCTGCTGTCACCTGTGTCCTGGTCCAGATGTCGTTCCATTGCGGGACGCGTGTGTTGGTGTAGCAGAAGCGTTGGGATTCCCTGTGGTGGGAGGTGTGGCCCTCCTGGAGCGGGATGATGGGATCCTTGGTGCCTGGGAAGTGCAGAGGGAGAGATTCAGGCCCCTCTACTTCACCCACCAAACCCTTTCCCTCCCCGGGGATCCTCCACTTAGGCGTATTCCCCATGGTCCTTCTGCTGTTTTCCTTGGAATACAGCCTCTGGTTCTTTTTTGGGATAACCCCGTGCCCTGGGCTGACAGGGCCCATCCCTGTGTCCCTTCTAAATCGACTCCTAGTTCCAAAACCCGACCTCAGGGACATAAATCCGAGGGTGTCTCCTCGCCCCCCGAGGTGAAGCGGTTCCCGAACCGCACGGGAAGCCCGATCGTACCGGGGGATCGGAACAGCGAGACACGAAATCCCGGTGCTACCGGGCCGCACCGNCGAGACACGAAATCCCAGTGCCACCGGGCCGCACCGACCCCCTGAGCGTGGAAGCCCCGGGAAGCGCACAGAGGGTTCTCTGGGGGCGCAGGGGGTCTCTCAGCGGGCACCGGGAAGTTCCCCGTGGCCCAGGCCGCTGGTCCCATTGTCCCGCCATGCTGCCCCGGGGGCTGTCGCCGCCCCGCTCCCCACCATGACACTCCCCGGTCCCCTGCCCATGGACGCCGCTGCCCCGCTCACCTGTAGCTTCCAGGGGACGGAAGGACAGGAACACCAACAGCAACAGCAGCACGGGCAGTCCCGGGAGCCGCCGCCGCCGCCCCGGAGCCGGTTTCATCCCTCCCGCCGCAGCTGCACCGGCCACTTCCGCTTCCGTCTGCCTCGGCCACAGAGAAGCATCCACAGCCAATAGGTGAGGAGCGCACCGGGCTTTGTCTTCGATTGACAGCTGACTTACCCTATCAAACATCACCTCCTAGCTCGCTGACGCCCCTCTGTTGCCTGCTACGTTGATTGACAGTTAATTAAACCTATCAGCAGTGCGCGTGCAGGAAGCAGCCGTGTTCCCGCCCCTGGTTACCACGGTGACCAACGGCCCCTCCGCTATTCACGCAACAGCCACGCCCCACTCTGGTAACAGCTCTGACAGACACGTCCCTCGACCAATCAGAGCACAGGCCCGGCCGGTCAGGCCCTCCACCCCCTCGTGTATCCCGTGTGATTGACAACCGCCTCCGCCTATCAGGGCGCGGCCTCGCGTTGTTTGTGTGAATGGGTCAAGCGTAGGGGGCGCGCAACACCCGCCCCTCGCCGCCCCCCCCGGCAACCGAACCCGCGGTCCCGGGCCCCGCGACCCGGGGCTGTGCCAGGGCGGACGTGGCACGAGGGTCACCGGTGACCCGCGGCGCCGACGGGTGTCCGCATCCCACAGGACAAGGGGCGGTCCGGCTCGGCCGGGGGGCTCCGGTTCGCCCCGCTGCCGGCACCGTCCATTCCCTCAGAGCGAGGCTCCCCCAGCCCCGGC
>VXBB01019086.1:12031-23874 GCA_013399915.1 Illadopsis cleaveri
TTTTTTTTTTTTTTTTTTTTTTTTTTTTTTTTTTTTTTTTTTTTTTTGTAATTTCATTGAAAGAAGCAAAATAAAATTTTCCCTGATTGGGGTGTGGGGGCATGGGGAAAGTACTCTTACTTTGCAATCCCTAAATGGGCTTGTCTGCTTTTGTCCTTTAACAGACAAATATTGATAGTTGACTCTCTGACTTACACATTTCCTTCTTTAGTACTTATATAAAGTTTTTCAGCAACAACGATTTCTTTAAGACAATTGTAATGAACACTTGTTATGTTTTCTCTCTCTCACAATGAGCTCTCATAATTGCTGACTGAATATTTAGCTGTTATATTGAATTCCTACAGTGAAAAGGTAAAAGAATGCTTTTTTCCTTGCTTTGATCTCATAATTGAAAAGAAGTTAAGAGCAGACTAACATACACCTATTGTCTACAAAAAAAAAGTATTGAAAGTTAAATCACTTGAAGTGTTTCAAGGAGAATTTTTTCTTGTTTTCCTGTCAAGAGCTTAGATTTGTTTTGATTACTAATAGCACTCTACTGTGCTGGGTCAGAGGACAAAACCATTGAAATTTATGTATGATTTGTCATATCTTTTCTTTCTGTTACCAGGAGAAAACTTCTAAACCTATAAAAATATTTACAAGTGATGCCAGAAGGTCATCTGCTTCACTTTCTGTCTCAGAAAACATTCACTTTCTGTCTCAGAAAACATTCACTTTCTCTTTTTCTCTTCCAGTGGCAGTAGACTTTGCAAGTTTCACAGGCATTGTTTCACTGCTATTCTAGCCTGATGACTGCCTTCATTTTCTTCTAAAATTTATCCAATGCCTTCCTTTCTGCAGGTTTTTACAATTCTACATATTATTATTATTATTATATTTAATTTCTTGCCTTTAATTTCTTGCCTTTAATTTCTCATCCTGTTTTGTCCTACCATGTCCTATCCTTTTCCCTTATGNTGATGACTGCCTTCATTTTCTTCTAAAATTTATCCAATGCCTTCCTTTCTGCAGGTTTTTACAATTCTACATATTATTATATTTATTTTCTTGCCTTTAATTTCTCGCCTTTAATTTCTCGTCATGTTTTATCCTACCATGTCCTATCCTTTTCCCTTATGGAACAGAGAGCAAAATAGACCCTACCTCTTTTCAACCTATTGCATTACTGAAAATTACTTTCATGCTGTCATCCCTTCCTCATGTTCTGCAGACTGATCAAGTCATTCTGCTGCAGGTAAAAGGTGTTGCCCATTAATTTCTTTTGATGTTCTTTCAGTTGGCTCAGACCTTTCCTGAAGTGAGAAGTTAAACAGAAGGAAGACTGATATTGAGTCTACAGACTCTGAGCTCACTTTTCTGTACCTTTTCACAGTATCTTCATTCTTCTGAAAGAGGAATCTCATGACTGTCAGTAGAATAATTTTTGTTAATCTCACCAGAATTTTTTTCAGAGCATTAAGGAGCATTTCTCCTTAACAACCATTTTTTCATTCCTTCATCTAAACACAAGAGAGAATATTTTCCTGCATGTTTTTTTCCTTTCATTCACTGCTTTAGCTCCTGCTCCTTTCAGAGTTTTCAAGTGTGTTTCATGATTGCACCTCTATTGGTGAAGTATTCAATCTACCTGCTGATAAAGACATCTTTTGATTTATCCACACTGTATATAAATTTCAGAATGCAAGGCTTCTAATATGCAGCCTTAATATTTATAGGCATTTTCCTGAAAGATGCTGAACATTTGCATTATGATTTATTTCTGTTTCAGTGAGTATTAATGATACTCAAAACTGCAGCAGCTACTAAACTTTTTCGGGATTAAGCCAAGTTGATTTTTCTTAAGAAGAACACAGCTAGTGAGACCTAGAGTGTACTCATAGTTGTGAAATAGTAAAATAATCTTGGTTTTAGTCAAATAACAAGGATAAGACAGAGAAATAAATTTTACATAGTTTATGGGCAATGAATTTATTTTTTTTATTTTTTTATTATAACACTTTTTATTATACAACTTTCATTTTTATAATTTTATTTAGCAAAACCTTTTCTTTTCCCTCATTCAAATCCTTTTAATAGCTTCCTTCTATTACTGGTAGAGGTTTTAATTGGAATGAAACATTTGAAGTAGTAATTTCCCACTCCCATTTAACTGCAGACTCTCTGACCAAACTTACTTTTTTTAGCTCATGCATAGTTGACATGAGCCAGCTACTGAGGTCCTAACTTCAGCACTGTTGAAAATATAATGCATTATAAACTAAAAAGAATTTCCAGAACAACCCTGAAAATGTTGCCCTTTATCTCTTCTCTTGTGCACCTCACTAATATTGAAACCCAAAGTCTGAAAATGATCATTGAACAATGAACTCATTTTATTCAACATTGTGCTTAAGCATTTTTTATGGTTGAGGGTGAGAAAATCAAATGTACAAACTATTTGAAAAACAGTCTTTCCTGCATTATTCCATCCTGTACAATTTCAGACTCAGTGCCCACATGCTGCAACAGCACTTTTTTTTGCTATATACTGCCTGAAACATGACATTTATTACAAGTTTTGGTAGGAGAAGAAATGGCAGCTATGTGTATTCAGTTTGCGCTTATTTCTCAAGGTTACCAGAAGAAGGGCAGCCAGCCATTTACATACTTCACTTATAGAATAGCTCATACAAGCCGTTTCTCAAAGCATTGTGGGAGACAGAGGTCCATCTCAATTCACTTTGGTAAGATGAAAGGACTGCAGATATTCCTAGAAAATTATTTTCTGTCTCTGACAGAAGCCTTTGATAAGTGCTTTGATATTGGACTGACTAGTAATATGCACTTTCAGCAGATGGTCAGGTCTTTTTTTGTTGTTGTTTGAAGAAGCCATGAGGAGTTCAACAGAGAAACTTTTAACTCACTCATGAAAAAGGGGGTCAAGTCAGCCATATCATGTCTGAAGAGCAACAGAATTTCAAACCTGATAAATTACTTTTGCAGTCAAAGGCTTAGCTGATTGTAGAGATATTTCCTATCATATTCTTAAACTGGAGCTGCTCTACACTCATGTGCTTGCACCAGATGCTACATATTATCAGCAGTCAAATGGAAGAGTTTGGAAGGGGCTGGTCAGGATGCTAGAGGGTAGTAAATGAGCATTGCAATACAACATAAAGTTATTCTGAACAATTCAAAAATGTAGCTCACTTCAAGCACTGGCAATCCAACTGTGATGAATATAAGTCATTGAGTCTATTTAATTATCGTACAAAGTACAGCAGTGCAACTAGTATTTACCTCCAAAGAAAATACCTACATTCTTCTTTCATGGGATTGAAATATTCTTGTCACAAAGCTGGAAGAACTTCCAGCAGTGGAGCAGTATTACAAAATGCACAACTAAAATATCTGTCTTGAAACTTCTGTGAGGACAAATTTCTCCATAAGGTGTAATGTACAGATGAACACCCGTTCACAGACTATACGTTAGCACCCAATAAAAGGTGTGCTAGAACATTAAAAAGTGTACTACTGGAGAACATCTTCTTAGTGAACTTGAACTGACACATCTGAACTGGAATTAAACACTAAATTACTTGTCACTATCAAGAAATAAGACTCTCCCTCATCAATAATTCATGACTATAGATATTTGAAACAGACAAAAAAAGTGCTGAAAAAATAGTTTCTCTAGACTTTAATCAACTTTTTAAAAGATTCTTCCTTACTTTAGACTTAAAAATGAAATTGAAATAAAATTTGCATTCAGACTTTACAAAATTTGCAATGTAATGCTTCTATGTCCAATAAAATAGAAAGTTTCAAGAATTAAAAGTATGCAACCACCAAAAAAAAAATTCAGAGACAGAAGTAGAACTCAAGATGGTGTATATCAATTTTTTCCAGAATAATGATTATGTTTATATTTAGCAAGTAGATTTGTTATAGAAAGTTAAAGAACAGATTCCACCAATTTTTGAACAATTTGAACATTTTCAAAGAAAACCTGGAATGCAGAGCAATGAGGAAATATTAAAACCAAGTCAAGAATACAGTAATGTAGAGAGATTATCAAAGTAAGGATAGGGAGACTAATCTAATGAACTAAGAGAAAAAAAACAAAAAAAAAAGTTTGTGATGTGAATGAATAGTTACCAAACTCTTTATCTAAAATGTGCCTCTTTTCTCACAAGAAGTTCCTTGCACTGAGGACGGTGAGGCATTGGAACAGGTTGCCCAGGGTAGTTGTGGATACCCCATCCTTGGAAGTGTTCAAGACCAGGCTGGACGAAGCTCTGAGCAATCTGGTGAAAAATGTTCCTGCCCATGGCAGGGGGCTGGTCCATCCCAACCCAAACCATTCAATGATTCTATGATATTCAATGAAAAAAAAAAAATGGATAAGTAGCAATATTGCTAAATATTTATATCATTCTATTGAAATTCAAGCAAACAGGGAAGATTGATCTAGAGAAAGGCAAATAGCTCATTGAGCTAGGTAGTTTGTTTCCAAAAATACCAAACCACTAATATATTTTCTAAAATTTATTTTGCCCATTTTTTAAACATATCTAGTGTTTTTAGACAAGCCAGTTCTATCCTTTGATGTAACTACCCCTATTTTGTTTAGCATGGCTTCATGATGCTGTGGCTCTACAGCTAGAGTTGACTGAAAGATATAAGCTTTGTAAAAATAAAATTACTGTATTGTGAGAAAATGTAATGCCATTTAGAATTTCAGAATTTTGAGTTCTTATAATACAGGCTGCAGGGCACATGTTATGTGAATCTGATATTCCCAGCAACAATTTTATCTTGAGTAGAAATACTAGATTGGCTACCTATTCATGATTTTCAAAGCAATGAATGGGATTATTGCCATATGTATAATGCTGAAATATGCTTTTGTTGTCACATTTTCCAAACATATTCCCAGAGTTTAACTAAAGCATAAAATTGAACCTTTTTTTCTGCATTTCATTTATAATTTCCTTCAGTACACCTTAGTTTTTCTTTTCCTAGAATGATATATCTTCATTAATTTTGCAGAGTTGATTGATAAACTTTCCCAGAAATAAACTTTTTTTGTTGTTGTTTTTTGGGGGGGTTTTTTGGTTTGTTTTTTTTGTTAAGAACAGAATATGTTTTAATCTCAGAAACCTGTGGTTGGTTTGGACTTCTGGTGGGACAAGGAATGATAGTAGAATCTTTCAAGGAAGTTATTTAGATGTCAGGGAGGTGTCTCAATCAGTTTTGCAATGCTAAATCACCAAGCATGGATTGGAGTTTAGGCATTATTTCCTAGAAACCAAGTGACCACAAGTCTTAGAAATGGCAAAGAACAATTGTTATTTGAATGCAGTTACCTGTTTCTACCCACCTAAATCAATATTTAAGTCATATTCTAAGTGTGTGTTTTATTTTATAGACTTTTCTGTGCAATGATTTTTCAAGAGAACAGTGTATGCTAATAAGGAGAGTCATCTGTATTTGTCTATGAGGTGAAATTCTACATCACAGAAAGCATTTGAACTCTTTAGCCTGAACCTGCACTAAGCATGTGTCTGTAGCCTGAGTCATGGGAACTCCTTCCTGTTCCTGACTTGAGCTTTTAAAGGCTTTTAAACATAGTACACTTGGGTGTATGTCAGGAAAAAGAGGATGGTAGCTGCAATTTTGTTCATGCTAATACAGTAGTGTCATTCATGCCTTAATGTGTCTTGAGAGGAATAAAAAAAAAACTGTTCAAAATGTTTTTTTTGTGTAAACTACATAAACTTAAAACCCTCATCCCCCAATCTGTGTGTAATCCTATCGTAGTTTCTGAGCTAGCAGGTTGTTTACTTCCACTTACCGTGAGTCATTACTGTAAGTATTTCTGTCAGTTGTTGCAAAATATGCAGAGGGACATCATTGACAGCTATTACAGAAAAAAAAACCAAAAAAGATAATTTATTCTTTTATTGTAACTGTCATTTTTTTTTTTTTTTCTTTTTTCCAGGGTTCCATTTTTTTTTTNTTTTTTTTCATGTTTACAGTGCTACATTATTATTATTTTTCACACACACACACACACACACACACACAGAGAGAGAGAAAACGATAATGAGGGAGATGCTATGAAGGAACAGTGTTGAAGATTCCTTCTGGTTAAGACAAAATGAGCTATTTCTTGCTAGTACAAACATATCTGTACTTACCTGAATATTCTAATGTGTGTGCTCTAGCCAGAACAATTTAGGATGAACACAAACATTAACTGAGCAGCATTATCATTGATTAGAAAGGCTCATTTAGCATCAATGTAATGGTTATTCCAATTCACTTGTACTAAAATCCAGCCATAATATAACTATAAATTGACCCAAAATTTGCATTCAGTTTTTTATCCTGTTGTTGTTACTACTAGTATAATATTATTACTATTACTATTGTTATTCAACTGTGATGTTCCAAGAACAAGGTTTTTGATCTACCTAGTCCAATTGAAGATGAGGCAGATTACTGCAGGGGAGTTAGACTATGATGACTTTTGAAGGGAAGGGATTTTTTTAATATGGGTGAATTTTGACAGAACAATGGGCAATGGTTATAAACTGAAAGAGAACAGGCTTCGATTAGATGTATTTCTGGCTCAGAGAGGTTGTGGATGCCTCATCCTTGGAAGTGTCAAGGCCAAGTTGAATGAGGCCCTGAGCAACCAACTCTAGTGAGTGGCACCCTTGTCCATGGCAGTGTGATTGGAACTTTGAGGTCCCATTCAACCCTGACCATCTTATGATTCTATGAATCTAAGTAGGATTACAAAGATTGAACTAATTCAGAGCTGTTGTTGAATGACTTTGCTGTCATACTTACTGTTCTTTTTAGCCATGCAGTACAAGCTAAGAAAAGATCTATCACCTTCAATTTGTTTAACAGATGTAGTTGTGTGGTTCTTATCTATCTTAAACAATACTTTGAATGTCCACAGGAGAAGTGCTAATTTCAAAAATTACTTGACCTTAGACTGCCAAATTAAAATATGGAGAAGTTGAAGAGGAACAAAGTCTGTATCTAGAAATAATAGTGATTTAGCAATGGCATAGAATGGAATGTAGAATAGATGACTAAAAGGATGTGAATTATTGTATTATTCATTATTTTAGCCAAGAAGATTGGGACAAAATTTAATTAGCAATTTCAAAATATCTACTGAAAATATAAGACAGGTCTATATATTTTCTTGATACTTAATGTCACTGTTTCCTTCATCATAGTAGGATTACTATGATTTATAACAAAAAATGTTTGTTGTCAAAAATGTGATCTATAAGAGAAAGAAATGATATAGCCTTGAATGATACCGATTTAATGAACCCTCTTGCATTGATGATTATTCTTCTGAATGTTCTTGAGGACAGGAATTCTCTCATCACCACCACCACTGTGAAAATATTGACAAGAGACTTCCTTTCTGAAAAAAAATATTGGCATAGATAAAGTGATCTACACTTTTACAGTGAATGTAATCAAGCATTTCACTACATTTAATTCACTGAGTAATAGTGTACATTCTCCATGTGTGGGAGTATTTGCAACTGGTCTTCTTCCTAAATAGCACCCCAGAGTTAATTGCAAATTACTAAGCATGAATTGAAAAGATAAATTCTAAGGCTGTACCATATAAAAAATCAGTGACTATAATTTTCCTTGCTAGAGAAATAATACAAGAGAGGACTGTTATGAATACACTGTTTCTATAAAAGCATATCTCTAATATTATAATGCAAGCAGAAAAAACCACATCAAACATCAACTGGATTTGCCAAAGAATTATTATAACTTTGAGGATGAAGAATTAAAAATTCAAAATCCTCCATCTAATATTTTCAGCTTTATTTCAGATACCTATTATTCTACTTCTTTCACTGTAAACAGCTTGAATATTTAAGCTAAGAAAACATTTTCTATTAATATGGTTTTCTAGAGTCTCCAAAATAAGCATGACTTTAAACATGCTTGTAATCATTGTAAAAAAATTAACTATCATCTTGTGATACAGCTTTTGGAAATTTAAGCACCCATATGTGTTTTTGAAGTGTGTCTTAAAATTTTCTAGGTCATTCAGATTTTGAAAACTAATTGATTTCTGTTTTGTCCTTTCCTTGTCTCTCCTTAGAAGAATAATAGACTCTTATTATAAATTAAGAAGACAACGGTCTGCAAGGCAGGTATAGAAAGATTCAGTCTTCTGCTGCTCTTAGTGTACTTATGCTTGTTGTTATTGAAATCAGTGGATGTTTTGAGAATGACTTTCAAAAGTATAGGAGGAGGAAGAGAAAAAAAGAAAAGGGAGGGATGGAGGGAGGTAGAGCCAGAAAAATAACATGCCCATTACTTTTATGTCCTCATCTCCAGTTTCATCATTTCTCTGAAATTAAAGTTAAGGCTTTCAGACATAAAAAAACTCAAAGCAACCTTGAGGAGACCTTGACTCAGACTAAAATATCACATCAGTGCTACTGATGTCAGGAGTAACTTACTTGCTGGCACAGTATTTTTGAATGGCTAACCATTACCATTCACATCACCACTGACTTCTGTTAGTGTAATAAGAATGAAATAGGAATAAATTTCTCTCCTACTTTTTCAAAGATAAGTGATTTTCAAATAATGAACAGATGGTAACAGTCTATAGCAGTAACATATCAGATCCTTATGGAATTTAGGACTCAATGAAATGGAATGTCAGGAGCTTTCAGACTGGACATTAGAAAATGGTCTTTTCTAAAAGCATGGCCAGTCACTGCAACTGTCTTGCCAGGGAAGTGGTCACGGCAGCAAGCCTGTCAGGATTCAAGAAGCATCTTGATGAGGCTTGCAGTCATACTGTTATTTTTAGGTAGTCCTGGGAGGAACAGAGAGTTTGACTTGATGATTTATATGGGTTCCTTCCAACTTCACGTATTCTTTGTTTCCATGAAATAGAATCAACTGTATACATATTGAGCTGAATACACAGAATAAGGTTTAATAAAAAAACAAACTATAAATGTATTGCCTTATTCTGGGCATTTTCACCTAGGTGAAATTTTCAAGGCAATGTCTAACTCTTAGGATGGTTTGTCACTATAAAACTTCAAGTGTCTTGCAATACAGTTTACAGAAACAGCATGAGGAAGAAAGTAACAGTGAAGTGATAAAATTATAAAAGCCGAGGAGAACATCTAGGGAGGTTTGCCTTAAATATATTTTATATTTGGAATTTCAAAAATTTAATCTTATCCTAAAGCACTTAAAGTAGATTAGATCTTTCTCTGTTACTGAAGGCATTGCACAATCTCTATTAAATTTCGTAAGATGAATTATTTTTCTGAGACAAGATAAGGTTTCTATATGGTTGATTTTATTTCCTTTATTATCACTTTATAGTCTGAGCTATGTGGTATTCTCAGTGAAGTTGTCTCAGTCTTTTCTTACAGAAGCTATTCAGGTTTGCATAAATATTTTCATAATTATTGGAGCAGAAACTAAATTGTAAACATCCCAAATGTGCCTTCAATTCTTTACATTATACCCTCCTTGTTAAAACCCTCCAACACCTACAAACAAACTGACAACCCCACAAAGCAACCAAAACAAGAAAAAAACCAAACCAAAACAAACAAACAAACAACAACCCAGACTTTAATACAGAAACTGTTCTTGAAAGAAAGAATTCAGGCCAGATACACCCATATTCATTTTAGGTGTGCATTCTAAGAATTAAAATACGGAATCATATATTCCAGTGTGTATTCTATTCCATTTAAAACAGCTCCAAATGAAGAACACGAAGTAGCCCATATTATTACATATATACATTGCTGAATAGATAAAATATTTTTCTGCTTTTCCAAAATCCAAGTTCAAATCTGCTCAGAGTACGATAATTCAGTTATAATACAATCTGTGTTCCACACATTTGTTGAACTGTGGACATGGTGTTATTCTTGAGGAGGGTCCTGTGCAGGGCAAGGAGACTCAGTGATCCTTGTGAGCTGCTTTCAACTCTGCATATTCTGTGATTCTGTGTTTAGAAAGCATTAAAAAGATGTCAAAACTCCGCTCTTATTGTCTCAAGGGATATCAAGGATATCAAAGGACACATAGCACACCTAATAGCCTACAGGTTGGGTGGAAACTTATTCAATATTTAGTAATTTTTCTGCATTTTCAATATTAGACACACAGTTGTACAGAGATGTTAAACTGCTCCATACCTCACTCAAATGACTAGGAGTTTATTGAATACTAGAAACTAATAAATTTTATATGCACATGCTTATATGGGCATGTCTAAACTTTATTCTACCTTTGGAAATAACTATCAAATTGCAATGTCACTGTGAGCATACCCCCAACTGTATCCTGTATCACACAACTTCTGCCACAATTATGTCTTTTCCTTTCTCTTTCTCCCTTTATTTCTCTAATATCCATGTTCTCTACTTCTCAAAATGTGTCCTTCTACATCTCTAACATTCATTAAAAATGCTGATAAAATGCCATTTCTTTATCTCACTTTTCATGTAGATAAATTACCTTTCTGTTTTAGATAGCCTATAATGTAAATTAGATTTTTAAAATATTATTCAATTACTTAATTGGAAATACTTTTGGTGCATCTAAAGAAATACAAAAAATTCAAGTAAAATTACTACTGCATTAATTCAGAAAATATTTTTTTTTAGGTGGCTTAACTGGTAACAAAAATAATTGAATTACATGGAACACCATGAATTAGATAAGCGGTGACTGTTATTAAGAACTTTAAACATAAACATTTTCAATCAAAATAAGTTTTCTCTAACCTTTATGATACTTCTGTAATTAGAATGCATTTAGATTATTGAAAAAAATACAGAATACTAAGTTGGTGTTTGTGGTACTATCTATACTCCAGTACACACATATTTAGAACGCAGATCATTCTGAAGGAAATGCATGAATTTGTCCAGAGACACTTATGCACTGTTGGCAATGGAGTATACAGTAAAAAATAACATACTGATTTTTTTTTTAAAGTTACAATAAATCACTCATTATACAGACTACATAGTATAAATTTGCAATAAAATAATAATGCACTTGCAAGTGAGAAAAGCCCTAGAATATATACTGAGATAGCAAGTGGCCAATTTTAACTTGAAGAATAGAACATGTTAGAAAGTTTTCACACATGATTCTTGATAACTATGATCTGTACCCCATTTTGGCCAGGTTGCAGTTTTTTTTAAAAAACTAGTAAAAACTGACTTTTTTTGAATAAAAGATGGGTTGGGACATAGCATTCAAACTCTCTTTCTTTCCTCATTTTTTTTTTTTCCTTGAGATCTTTTATACCTAAATTGTCCCCTCTTTTAAATACTTAGTTGAATAGAATATCCATACATGTATATAATCAGTCACACAGGGTGGGTTTGTATCTTTGAAAGCTCCTTTTATGAAAACCCAGATCACCAATGCTTCTAGTTAAATAAATTGATTACATTTCAAATATGATAGTAGGGAATAAATAGCCACTAAGTTTATATATATCATGTTACCATATTTTGATGTTAAACTGCATTGCTTGTTATCTGGTAACTTTGTCACTTGATGTAATTTTAAGGCATGACATCAACATGTCTAGTAATTCCAGTAGTACATGAATCTGGGGAGAGACACCTCATTTTGTCATCCTACATCTCTGCAGTACCTTTGAACTTTAGAAGGTTTCCTTGGAATTTTTCTTAATTTTTACAGTCAAGGAGATCGTAGATATTATTTTGATGATCCAAATAACCCAAGATCTCTTTATATAGTAATGGTTGGACTTTTTTTTTTTTTTT
>VXBB01019086.1:24519-42298 GCA_013399915.1 Illadopsis cleaveri
AAAAGGATAGTGGCCTATACCTCTCTGTACAATAGATGGAGACAAATTGAATGTGCATAAACAGTTCTTTTGGCCTTTGACTGTATGGAGAACTTGGACAAGTAATAAAAAAACTTAGTCATAAGTTATTTGCCTTTTATACTTTATATTTACTAGGTAATTCAAGGATAATACAAATATGAATCCTTACAGCATGAACCCAGAGTATTATAAAAATATCCCTTCAGGAAGAAAATAAAAACCAAACAGTTGGCAATGCGCCTAATTTTTTCACTGTATTTCTTCTTTATATAGCATAAATTAAGCAGAGAGTATGAATAAAATGCCTATGCTTGGATTCAAACCACTCCAGCACTTAATATTAATTGCTTTGACAAAACATGTGTCAGAAAAGAACAAAATAAAGCAAAAAAACCCTGACTGAATATCTTTTGTTCAAGTCCCAGCTCCACTAAATCTTCCAGACAGAATTTCCTTTGTGGAAAATTTTAATTCCCACTATTCTCTTTAAAACATTAGATGTCCCTTACACGAGCTATAACTTTTGCATAATTGGGCAGCCTAGGACTCTTTCCAAATTTTCTATGATGGGCATAATTTTTCATCAGCACATCTGTCATAAGTTTGCAAAATTCTAGGAACAATTATCCAAAGGAAGTAAATTATGATTTATGCAATGCCTATAAAATGTGATGGAGAAAATCTTGTCTTTTTCTCTCTATTCAGAAAACATTTCTTTTGTCAGTTTGCATTTTAAACACCTCCTAATAATTTATAACACAGGCAGCATTCTGGTGTTTCCTCATGCACTACTAGTTTATCAAGGCAAATTTGTAGTTTCATATGGAAAACATATGGCCTTTTTGGAAAAAAAAAAGCACTCTATATTACTCTAAAGAATAATTTATTCGATGAATAAACTGATTTTTCCTGCATGGGTTTGGCAAGACAAAATGTAGAAAGAGATTTTTGTAGCTGCTTTGTTACTCATATGTTTAAGTTAAACTCGAGTATGACAAATATGAATGCTCCTCTTGCTTTGAGCCGACATAGAAACTCGGTGTGTTTTCATGGTGACATTTTGGTTCAGATTTCAGAAAATAAGTAGGTACTATAAGGTGTTATTCTTGTATCACCTGCACTACCTCAAAGGAACCTCAATTACTACTTTGGCTTTTGAATCTCCAGAACACAAGAAAGCAAGTAGTTAACTAAGTGTAATTGAGATGCAAATGAAAAGAGAAGCATTTTGGACACTGACAAAATTATTCAGTCAAAGTCTTACCTATCATTGTTTGAGATTATGATGTTTTTCCTTGTATTAGGTTCCTGATTTGGTATGAGAAAGTGAAGATTTGTGATTTTTTCTATACTGTGGAGAAAATGCTTTCTGCCCCAATTGAAGATATATGTATATTGATTAATATAAGGTAGTCTGTAGTAAATGTTGCATTCTTTATTTAGAAACACAGGGACATGAGTGAGTGGCTTCACTGAAGACTGCAGGTGACAATCAGGTTGAACTATAAGAGTGAGATCTATTCAATCACTGTCATGGTTTAAGCCCAGCTGGCAACAAAGCACCACACAACTGCTCACTCAATATACTCCCCTCTCCTGTGGAATGGGGAGGAGAATCAAAAGTAGAACTTGTGGGATGAGATAAGAACAGCTTAATAATTGAAAACAAAGAAAAGAAAAAAACAATAAAATTAAATAAGTAGAAAAAGAAGGGGAAGAAAAAAAAAAAGAAACAAACAAGTGATGCACAATACAATTGGTCACCACCTGCTGACTAGTGTCAGATCCCCCTTCCCAAGCCCATATCATCCACTCTGCTGGGTTAATCCCTCCAGTTCATGTACTGGGCATGACATTCTGTGGTGTGGAATATCCCTGTGGTCAGTTCAGGTCACCTGTCCCAGCTGTGCTCCCTTTCCAGTTTCTTTTGTGTTCGTTCTCACTGGCGGAGCATGAGATGTGGTAGGGGGCAAAAGTCCTTGATTAGGACAAACAAGACTTAGCAAAAAACCAAAACATCAGTGTGTTATCAACACCATTCTCATTCTGAATCCAAAACACAGCACTGTAATAGCCACTGAGAAGAAATTAATTCTATCCCTATCTATCTAGATGAAACCAGGACAATCACTCTCTGATTAAGGTCAGTCAATGACTTGGCAGATGGTACAATAACCAAAGACAAGCAAAGACTCAGATGCTGATGAGATTGAAGACACAAACACTCACCAAAGAAGGAGTCCAAATCATCATACTGTTAGATGAGTTAATGCTGTTAGAGTTCAACTTTTACCTTAAGAGTTGTTTTATTTTATTTAGTAAAATATATTTTCTTCTAGCACAACATAGAAAGGGAAAAAAAATAATAGTGGGGATGCTTGTTTTTTTCCCTAAAGGGAGACCTGGGTAGAACTGAAGTATCTAGTGACAACAAAAATTATCAGAAAGCAAACATTTCAGCAGCCACCAACATTGAGTCTCATATATCTGTGTATTGCTGGCAGTCTGAATCACTACTTTCAGAATCTACATTTCTATGTTGAAACATAATATAGACTGAGGAACTACAGGACGTCAGAGGGTATCAGATTTTGTTATGATCTATTTAACAGTGCATATACTTTAGGAAAGGTAACCAAGTTTCTACAAATATACTGTGTATTTATGATTTCTCAAGGGCTTTCTCTGGCTGTCAATACTTCAGTTAACTTCTCTAGGCCTTACCTGCCAGTTAAAAAAAGAGATATAAAACCTTAATAAGAGTTATAATATTTTACATAAAATGTATCAATAGTTTTAATCAATTTTGTGTCCTTGGAAATAAGGAATTTTAGCCCTCCAGAGCATAGTTGAAGGAATAAGAAATTTCCTTGGTATTTTTCCAGAAAACACTTTTTGCTTAACTTTCCAGACAAAACACTTTGCTCTAGTTGGAGTTGACAGTAATTTTTATGACAAATAAATTAAGTCTCATCATGATTATATTTTACTGTTCACAGAGTTCCCTGCAGACTGGCTGCAAGTTGTTTATCATTTAGCAGAGCTGATTTGACATCAGTCTGAATTCCATAACAACCAGCATGTCATTTAAACCACTCTTGACCAGAGTGACTTAAAGTATCTTCAACCTGAATGAATTCAGGAGTCTTAACACATTTATTCAAAATCTGTTTTCTGGAGCAAATAAAATTAATGACAATTAACTAAGCAAAAATTACTAAACTAGCTTAATTAATCAGGAAAATATCTAGGGCAAAATTAAAAAGAAAAAAGTTAGAAAAATAAAATGTTCTGCACCAAACTTCTTTTAATACTACAAGTATGTCTGAGGACTCTGGATTTTGTTTTGCTTCTTTTTCTAGGGCATTGTATCAAAAAAAAAAAAAAAAATTCCAGCTAATATGTGCTAATTGATATATGCATTTTTATACAGCATCATAAAGGAGATAATTTAAGTTAGAATAATTTTCCACTAGTTCTAACACAAAAGTGGAAAAAAAAAAAGAAGTCTACTGTGAATAGATGTTTAGCAGATGTGTAACTGTCATATATAATCTATAGCACTTTATATCAGCGACAGGGCCCTTGTTGATAAAATGAACAGTGTCGGCCTGGGCTTTAGTGAAATGTCCCAGTTCTGCCAATTACAGAGCAACAAAGTTAATTCCCTTAAAGTCAGTGCTCTGAAATACATGAACACCATTACAACCCATTCAACTCCACATTCCCTAGAAGGACACAGAATTACAATTGGATTTCTATGTCAAGGACTGAATTTTGCAGTGGATCTAAAATGCCCTATGGAAATTTGAAAACTGGGTGACTGAACATGACATGTCCCCTTATTAGAAAATGCCACCCTTTCTAGATTCTTACTTTAAAGACAATTGATAGAACAGCATATGTTGACTCATAAGCTGGAGTGTTTTTCTGATGTCAGGATGGAAACTAAGATCCTTGAAGATATATATTTCAAATAAATCATTAAGAAAATAAATTGAAATAATTAAATCTTGAATTCCATGTAGGATCCCATAAACCTACTATTCCAAGTTTCTGTAATTTTTAGTGAATAAAGTATGTACCAGCAGCCTTAGTTGTCCTAGATGTCTTAGTCACTACCATGCTGATACATGGTTCTCTGAATTTCAAAGAAAACAGAAATATTAAGGATTTGGTGGAGTAGACTGAATATCGCTTCTACATAGAATTTATCTTAAGTACATGGATCCCTTGGTCAAGCTTTGGACTTAGCCACAGCTGAAGTAAAGTGGAAGAAGTGATCATGAGGGTCAGGGTGGATAAAGAGCAGTGAGAAATCTAATCCAGAAAGAAAAAGTGTGAGATCATGGGAATGAGAACAGAGTAGTGGAGAAGAAAACAAGGATAGAGAGGGGAATTAGTTTGGCTGTAATGTTATAATAGCAGAAGACAAAGTTCACTAGTGTCAATTTTATTTTTTTGCAAACAGATCAGCAAAATTAAAGAAGCAAGAAGGCTAGGGATAAAAAAGAATTGAAACATAAAAAATGACCCAGGTTAATATGAGCAAAATTCAGGCTTTACCACAAACTAAAGGTCTAAAGGTTTGTTGGTTTGGTTTTTTTGTTTGTTTGCTTTTGGTTTTTTTGTTTTTTTTTTTTTGTTTTGTTTTTTTTTTTCCTATAGATGTTAAAGAATATAGGAAACTACTGTGATTACTTGCAAAAATACTCATTTTAGTAAGGACAAAGGAATAAAGTTAGCCCCTGTTAACTTCAGTGTTACGTACAGGATTATGGTTTGAACAGGTGGGAAAAAAAGTTCCCCTTATAACTAATTATGTATGTATTTTGCCATGTGTGCAGATATGTAGATAAGTATTGGTGCAGGTAGTTGACTGAGTTATTGATGAAGAGAACTAACAATACTTTGAAGAAGTTGCTCACTATATATGTGCTTACACATACATGCCACAAAATGTCAAAAATCTGTTTAATTCCAAGAAGTTAGGACGTAAAATTAGCATTCAAATGTGATCAACCATACAACAAAACCTAGAGGCACTGAGAAACTAAAGGCTGGATGTGCCAAGAAGCCAGATGCTGCCTTTGGAATAATATTTTTCAGGGCTTGGCATCAAAAATCTGTGATGCCATCCAAATGATTCCCACACCCTATAAAAGCTGTTTTCTTCTAAAAAACATATTAGTTACATTAAATATCCAGCTATAGAATAAAAGTAGATGAGGGTTAAGAACTAACCATTGTATTTGAACTTATCTTACAGGAAAGGAAATTAACACACTTATAATACCTGAGAATGTTTTTTTTTTATATGGCACTTAAGAAGATGAATATGAGAAAGTTAGAAGACAACCATTTTTCTCTGTGCTCCATGAGTCTGATTTTCTCTTTCTAATACGTTGCCATGAATTTCACTCTGCAATATTAATAATAAATAAAATCTAAGACAACAATCACAAATGGATCTTACCAAGCCAAGCTAATTAACTATAATCATTCTTTCATGTTATTGCTATTATGAAAGGCCAGCTTTTTTATTACAGGAATTTTTGTTCTAGGGATAGCTACTGAGGTAATGGGAGCTTTGCTCTTAGTTCAAGAGTGTTGAGATTATGTCATGAAACTCTCACTGTAAGGTTTCACTGGACTTGATTTTTGATACACCTTTAAGATCTTTACTGAATAACTTCCACACAGCTCACAGTTCACAAGTGAGAGCAAATCCCCATTGGAAATTCTAGAATAAACAAGGAGGCAGAATGTCAAAGAGGTAAGACTGGTCCAGCAGCAGCTGTGTGAACGGAGGAAGCTTGTTATTCTCCTTTCCTTCCCCGGCAGCTCAGCTCCAGTCCCCAACATCGCTCATCACCTTTCTGATTTTTTAGCTGTGTGGTAGCTCCCTAAACAATTTCATTTCAGTTACCAAATACTTGCTGTTTATACTGCTTAAATTAACTTTGAGTTGTTTCTCCTGAAAAAGGTTAAAAAGAGGTTAAACAAAGAGCTTAATAGGTAGCTCTGACTCTGAGTAGCAATCAACAACTGGGGCAAAATGAAGCCTCTGGGTAGCAATTGCTTTTCCTGAAAGTAGTACAGGTGGAAGATCTATAGGATGAGATTTTATGCTCAACTATTCTAGATTTATAACAACAGTTGGATAGGAAAAAAAAAAATACAATTTCCAAAGAATGGTGAAATTCAGTACAAACGTGTTTTAACAGAATAGATTAATTCTGATTAAGTCCAGCCTATTTTTTCAGTCCTTTCAGTCTTCCCTTTGTTTTCAGGAAATACATCAAAGGCCGTATCTATAATTTTTCTTTTTTTTTTTAATCAGGTATGAGTGTATTAAGAAAGATTTACATTAATACTACTCAAGCAAGAGTATTGTATTGTGTTGTATTGTCCTGTACAGAATTACTACCTGTAAGGATACACTACAGCAGCATTTGTCATCAAAATCAGCATTTACTGATATTAAGTGGAACAGCTCTTCTCACTATAAGAGAAGTCCTGTCATCTGCAGAGTCTACAGTCCATTTGCACAGTTTCCCACAGAGAAGTTTACTCCTAGAAATAATCAACAACAGGATAGTAATTTTCAGTTAAAACAGTTGATTTTCTTATGGAATGTCAGTGCAAAAGAGACAACTATATCATGTTACCAGAGTTCTCCATTTTCAACATGATTTCTCCCACTTTTCTGATGTGTTCTGACAGGAAGTGGTCTGGCTCCATCTGCTCTATACAATTTCCATGGATAGATGGAAATAACAGTAAGATCTCCCTTTAGAGTTATTTTCTAGGACCGATCACACACAGATTCTACTTGTACAGGTACTCCAGTGCCCCGTCTCAGTGGCTACTGTTGTGCACACTCTGTGTATCAATATGTCTTGTATTGGTAAGTCCAAACAAGGATCCAGAACTTCAGGTGTGGGTTCACAAATGCTACATGTAAGGCAAGGCTTTCCCTGAACTCCTTGGATCTGCTGACTACTCTTCACAATATGATCTAGTGTATGGTTGGTCACATAAGGTCAATAAATATATCTCCCAAAGTTTTTATTGTCTGACTTGAGAACTCAGTGACATGACTGGGGAAAGGGTAAGACTAGAGCCTGAACCCAAATAGTTCATAGGTATTATTTTACATAGAAAGATGAAATAAATATAAAACTCTTTTTTTTTTTTTTTTTTTTTTTTTTTTTTTTTTTTTTTTTTTTTTTTTTTTTGAGGTCTCTCCATTTATCACCTGTAAAATGGTATCACTCCACCTCCCTCTCAGGGACGCTGCAAAAATAAATTAATTAATGTTTACAATATACTCACATTCCTCAAAGGAAAAATTCACAAGAAAATAAGTAAGTCTGTCTTTGAAGGAACATTTGATTAGTGTCCAGAAGTGAAAAATTTTGAATAGATACAAAATAGATTGTAAAACTGCTTGGTAACTTAACACCATACAACTTGGGTACTGAATAAGAAGCTAGACCAGGTTGCTCAAAGGTCCGTCCAGCCTGGCACTGAACTCTTCCGGGGATGAAACATTCACAGCTTTTCTGGGCAACCTGTTCCAGTGCCTCACCATCCTCACAGTAAACAATTGTTTCCTAACGTCTAATCTAAACCTATTCTCTTTTATTTTGAATCCATTACTCCTTGTCCTGTCACTATGTGATCTTGTAAAAAGTCCCTCTCTATCTTTCTTCTGGCTCCCTTAAGACAAAGGAAGGCCAAAATCTGGTCAGCCCTAAGCCTTCTCTTTTCCAGGCTGAACAATCCCAATTCTCTTATCCTTTCCTCATAGGAGAGATGCTTCATTCCTCTAATCATCTTGGCAGCCTCCTCTGGACTTGCTCCAACAGGCCAATATTCTTCCAGTGAAAGAACTGGATGCAGCTCTCCAGGTGAGGTCTCACAGGAGCAGAGCAGAGGGGCAGAATCCCCTCCCTCACCCTGCTGGCCACACTGCTTTGGATGCAGGTTATCCTGCCAGAATACAATTGGCTTTCTGGGCTGTGAGTGTATATTGCTGGGTCATGTCTAGTCTGTCACCCCCAAGTCTTTCTCAGCAGGGCTGGTCTTGATCTGTCTATCCCCCATCCTGTGTTGATACCAGGGGCTGCCATGACCTGGGTGCAGCATCTTGCACTTGGTTTATTAAACCTCAGGATACTCCTATGCACCCACTTCTTGAGCTTGCCCAAGTCCCTCTGGATGGCATCCGATTCTTCAGGTGTGTCAACAGAACCACTCAGCTTGATGTCATCAGCAGATTTGCTGAGGATGCACTTGATTCCTTTATCTGTGTCATTAATGAAGTTATGATATTATGCCAATACCAATATAGACCCCTGAGAGACACCACTTGTCACTGATGTCCATTGGGACTCTGAGCCATCAATCACTGCCCTCTGAGGAAAGGAGTGAGGTTCAAGTTATTAACTGTGAATAAAATTTAAAAATTCTAATTGCTTAACTTTCAATTGGAATTCTTCAGAAAATGTTATATACAAATAAGTATTGTTCTTAAAAGCAGAAGGAAAATCCATGATTTAAATGTTAATTTGAGCATATCAAGTTGTCAATGTGGCACTAAATAATTTTTCTAGTGCAGTAAACTTTATAGACACATACCTTTATGTAATCATGCACAACAATGATAATTAACTTTTTGTGCTTCTACCAACCCTGAGTTAGAAAATTTTGTCCAAAGAATAATTTCTGTTCCAGATAGCTGTATTTCTATGTTGAAACACTAGTTCATAAATAAACTCAAAGTCTCTATTAATGTAGACATTAAAGATTACCATAAAAAAATACTCTGCTGCCTAATCAGTGAATCAGAGATAATAAAATATGAAGATATATGTTTCAGATATCTTACACTGAGACTTCTCACAGAGAATCTCTAAATTGCATTACTGACAGTACAACAGGCAATATTCTCATAGAATTGTGCTGGGTTTGAGTGGGGTAGAGTTAATTTTCTTCCCAGTGGCTGCTATGGGGCAGTGTGTTGGATTTCTGCTAGCACAGGGTTGATCATATAGAGATGTTTTTTTGTTATTGCTGAGCAGTGCTCACATAGGGACAAGGTTTTTTGTGCTTCAACTCATGCCATATTGGTAAGGGGGTTTGGGTTATATGGGAATTTGGAAGAATACACAGATGGGAAAATGGCCCCAGCTCACTAAAGAGGTATTGCATATCCTATGACATCATGCTCTGTACATAAAGCAGAGGTGAGATGGTGGGGAGGAAGAAGGAGGAAGCAAGGGATGTTTGGAGTGATTGTGTTTGCCATCCCAAGTCACTGTCAAATGTTACGGAACCCTGCTGCCCTGAAGACGGCCGAACATCTGGTTGTAACTGGGAGTGGTGGATTAATTCCTTGTTTTGTTTTGCCTGAATGCATGGGTTTCACTTTATGTATTAAACTGTCTTTATCTCAACCCATGAGTTTTCTCACTTTTACTCTTCTGATTCTTTTTCCCATCCCAGTGGTGGGGGAGTGAACAAGCAGTTGCGTGGGGCTGGTTGCTTGGTGGGTTTAAAGCACAAAAATAGTTCAAAACTAGACTATCTTATACAAAGAGAGAGTTTCCGTTCTAGGTCTCTTTTAATAAGCTTGAAAAGTACACCATTTGCAAGTATGGCAGCAGCACATTTCAGTCTTTTGTTTGGGTTTGTTTGTCTCACTTTTGTTACAGAGAGCTTGGCTAGGAATGAAGGCCAGGAAATGGACTGATCCTGGTCAGCTGTTAAAGACAACTTTACACAAGGCCAGTGTTAGCTGCAGGATGATTGTAGCTTGCCATCATATTGCCCAACCAAACTGCATAAAGGCAGATATAGCTTGTGTTATTATTATCCACATGAACATGCAGCAGAGGTAGGCAATATGCTCATAATATACATGGATGAGCAGACTGTGCCAAAATATTTGGCCAAAGCATTTTCATTTGCTACACAGCTTCACTTAAAATACAATAACTGTCTGTAACTTGCAAGCCGGACACGACAAGGAAGGCTGAATCTGGGCCTTATTTCAATGTTCACATTTAATGTACAATAAAGTCATATCCATGATAATTCCTTTTTGAATTTTTTGCTTAAAGATTCATAAGCTGATGATTAGAAAAGGTTTGGATTTTAGCTTGTGATTCCTGTATGTCTTAATAATATTTGTGCTCAGTTTCTCAGTAGGAAATGTGGGAAATTGGTCTCAAAATACAGCTCCATTATTAAGGGTGCATCAGTAGTCAGTGTAAAGTATGGCAACACCAAGAGATACAACAATAAGCAGGGAGCCATGAAATCATGATTGTTGTTTATTTCTTTGAACTCCAAATCTTCTACTGGTATGATGCTGCTTGACCTTAGTCATATTAAGTCTAGCTCTAACTGCTTGCCTATTTATCATCTGGAAAGAGTGCCTGGTTGACAATGTCCCTTCAGAGGAAGTCCTTGAAAGGCAAAGCAGTTCAGGAAGGATGGATATTTTTCAAGAAGAGAATGTTAAAGACATACAAGTGGGCCATCCCCATGTTCTGAAAGATAAGCTGGTGGAGAAGACTGGTCTGGTTGAAGGGAGATTTTTGGTTGAAATTCAGAAAAAAAAAATAGTTCATGCAGAAGCATGAAGCTCATGAAGAAGCAGATTATTCAAGAAGACTACAAGGATGTTGTGGGGATATGCAGGGAGAACATGATAAGAGCCAAAATACAGCTAGAACTTAATCAGCTGCTGCTATAAAATACAATAAAAATATTTATATAAATGTATAAACAGCAAAAAGGGAGATATGAAGAATCTCCATCCTTTATTGGATGCAACAAAGGATGAGGAAAAGGCTGAGTTACTTAAGGCTTTCTTTGACTCAGTCATTAATAGTAATAACAGTTGTCCTCCCATTTAGTATTAAAACAAACATATATTTATTCATATTGTTATTTTGTTGTTTTGGGCTTTTTAAATTTGATACTTGATTTTACAAGTATTCATTATCAGCATGTGAGTGTTATTTTATATTGGTATTCAAAAGCTTATACTGTTGCCCTAGGACCTTGCTGTGGTACAGCACTGTGCTCACCTCAGAAAACTACTGCATCAGCTGTAGTAAAAGTCAACTGTTTTCTAAATGGCAGTAGTATAAATAAAATGTTAAACAACAGATTCATGCAAATTAACAAGACTGGGGAAAGCTTACCGATGTATCTAATCTAAACTTGCAAATCAAAAATTTTAAAAATGTAAAACTTATTTATGAATGCACAATAGTTGCTTAAATTATATTTTCTAACATGCCAGGAGACATTCCTTCCATTTTCCCTTCTGTACATAACTTCAGCTGCTGAAAAGAAATATAAGAACTGTCTTTTTGAGCTGTAACAATGTTAAGAAAAATCTTTCCTGAATGAACAGTCCATATATCCTTATGTGAGCAAAAGATATCAAGGAATATTTAGAAAAGAGAATGTTTTTTTGTTTTTTTTTTTTTTTTTTTAAATTATGGCATTAGTGTGTCACCTGTGAATATGAAGTTAGTAGTCATTGCCAGCAGAGACCTGGTGGGACACAAAAAAGAATTAAAGTGTTTGCTGAGTTTTCTCTGAAAGTACAAAATCTGAGTAACTAGGAGACTAATTACAGACACAAGTGCATACTTTGCTTGACTCAGATCACATATTTGGATTTCTTAGGTCTTGGGAGAGAATCATAACCAATGAACATACAATACTGTGAAATAATTTTCTTTCAGTCTTATGTGCTAACAATATTTCAATTTCCATACAATATTTAAATAAATGTAAGCCTGTTACAAGGAGCATCAGAGGGATTTTGAAGTTTAGTAAGTAAGTGATTTGGGAGAACCATGGTCAATAGTGCTTCATAACATATTGAATATATTTCCTTCCTCTTATTCTTCCTGAAAGGAAAAAAATTTGCTTGTCTTAACTAATTATATCTGAAATATGACTGTCTGAACAATGCTTTATTTCTGTCTAATCCTGGTTGAAAACCTAACTCTCTGGAGGGATTCCAACACAACACTTCACATTTGAGCACTAATTATAACTGATAACAGCTAGTTGCCTGTCATTGATATCTGTGGTTCTCATTCTTAGGCACATCAGTCTTGCCTTGCATTTAGTACATAATGTTAGCCTGTGTCTCAGTTATCTAACCTAGGTAAGAGGATACCTAAGAGTTAAATGCCCCAGTCTTGAGTCGATCTCAGTTTTGTCTGTCATGATATACATTAAGCATTAGATATTAGAATTGGTTACTCATATCTGGGGGGGAGGGTTTGTTTTTGTTTTTCTGCTTCACATGCATCTTCTCAGTTTTTTGGTTTTTTTCCTTTTTCCTCCTCACTTTAAAGAACCCCATTGAAATTATAGGATTGAGTCTCCTTTTTTATAATTATTATTTTTCTCTCTGTGGAAGAAACTGTTCTCTGAGGCAAGCCAAAATCCTGTTTGTCCAATCTTGGAGAAAATTCGAGCTCTGCAAACACAGCTGTTTCTTTCTGTTTCCAATAGCTGGAGGCTTTCAGTCGCACACCCTTTTCTCAGCCATTCTATTGACCTGCTCCGTATGCCCTAATATTCCCTGTTGGCAGTGTTTGCTATATTTGCAGACATTTTATATCACCCAAATGCATAAAGAAGCTCAAGGGAATTGAACAATCATGTCCTGAGGGTTTACTGTATTTCTGTATATAAAGACAGCAGGATTTCTCCTAGGCGAAAAACATCACCCTGTCTTTATTATTCATCTTCTAGAATGAATTTGAAAAGTAAGTCTGCAGAAACTGAATGTTAGTACTTTGACTAAAATTCAGTTGAATGCTCGTTATGAGCCCATGGTGAAGCCAAAGATTCTGAGTAACTACAGGCAGAGAATGAAAGAATGTTCATAGGATGCTTAAGCTTAAATACATGCAAACATCCTTGTGACTTAGAATCTATTTAAGGAGATTTTGCAATAGTAACAAAAGCATAAGTGCGTATTTTTACCAGTAAAGATTTACCTGCCCTGATTTCTTATGAGACAACCACCCATTTAGGAAACAGTTCTTCATGGGACAAAGTTAGGCATATGTTCTGTTGGACAATGAGCTCTCTGTTCTGAAATTCATAGCGCCCTAAAAAGAATGATGAATCCACTCGATGAGTCTCTGGAATTTTTTAGTTTCTTGCATCTTAAGTATTTCCTATGGCTTAAGGTGATATTATATCTAAAAAGAATGCAACTTTACGGCAGACTCCAAAATATTCCTTTGGCAGCATCAATTGGCCTTGCATAAGCTGAACTTGTGAGCATTTGTTCAAGGGCCTTCTTCTCAAATAAGGAACAAACCCTTCCAGCTGCAGGTCACTCAAAAGCTAAAAAAAAAGATCTAAGAGACAAGACAAGCCAGCAAGTTTATCAGCAGTTTAATTCCCCAAGAGGGCACCAGGGGCCATTACATGGCCATTAGCATAGCCAGCACTGGAGTCACAGACAGAACGGAGGCAGCCAAGCAGCCAGCCCAGAAATCAGCCAAGGGCTTTGCAACAGACACAGATGTTGCTGCTAAAAAATTTATTCTAGACCTTGGCATCTGAGTCCTTTATCCGTCAGTTTTGTGTCCTGGATGAGGCCCCAGCTGTTAAGTTTGTTGATGAAAGGAGAAGAAGGGAAAAAGCTGAGCTGCATTTAGATGACCAGCAATTTGATTCCATCTGAAGTACTGCTCTTAAAGGGTTGATGTCTCTTTTCATAGACATCTTCCAATCTTCTCTCGTAAAATTTTCAAAAATTGCCAGCAAGCTAGTTAAGGTGCAGCATCTCTTACTGGGTTCAGAACTAGTTAATGGGTTCTCACACAGGGGAAGGGTTGGTTCTATAGGAAAGAGAACACACAATGGAACGGGCATCATGCATTAATGGCCTATAAATTTGGTTGTTTCTCAAATTATATGAGAATACTTTCACCTACAAGGATGACAATAGTTTGTTGTTTTTGTTTTTGTTTTTTTTTTAATTTTTGCCCTTCATATATTCCACATTTGGATAAGTAATCTAGTATCCTCAAGGAGATTGCCAGTTTTTTTAGTTTTCTCTGCTTTTCTTATATTTTCCAAAGACCAACTATTTTAGCTACAGTCAAGATCTCTTTGATGTGAAAGCTCTGGTTATGTATTCTTGCCTTAGTTTTCTTTCTCTACAACACTTCAATCAGTGAATGTTCTTGTTCTCCTACTATATAGAATAATCAATGTTTTATTTCAAAAATACATTATATTGCTATTTTACCAGATCATGAGAAAAGTAGCAATAACACATTTCCATTCTTTTAATTATTCTTAAATATTATTATATAATAATACAGGCAAATAATTGTATGTTATAACATATTATCATGGAGCAATTCAGGCATGACAAATTGTTTTTAGACAAATCATATTGATTTTTATCCACCTACATAAACAACAAAAAAATCTGCTTAGAAATGTACTTGTGTATGAGAAGGTTATGTTTTTTTTTCCTTTCTTCCACCAGCTTCTGTTTTGCAAAAAATTAACAAGAATTTCCAGATTCAATTTTTTTTTTTTACTTTAACCCTAATTTTCTGTTAAAATCTGTCTTTTTTTCCTTTCCTTGCTGTGCTGTCAATACAGCTAGAGCAAATTTCTTCACTTTCACTAACAAATAACTTAGTGCACTTTGACCCTTTTAAGGCTATATCCAGCTGCTCTTTCTTATCTTTTAGAGATAAACCCTGAAGGCTTGAGGCCAACTGCTCCATTCTGCTTAGGTTAATGTTGTCATAAAATCCTGCACTGTTTTGTCATTTAGTCTGCTCTTAATCAAGCTATTGGGTACCCAGAAAGTGTATTACAGAGTGCAACACAACAAACCTCTAGGCAGTTACAATGATTTGAAAGAGTAAATTCAAGAGCAGACAGCAATTTCTCTTTGATGTATGAGAATAAACCCTTGATTTGGCTGATTAATTAAGATTAAATGACTGCACTCTTCTTCCTTTTAAGCAAGAGGCTAGTTATTATTACTCACCAAAACCCATAGGAGCATTTTCAGGTAAATGCCTTTGTCATCAACCAGATATTTTTAGCAGAATCTTTTCTTCCCTTCCTTCCTTCCTTCCTTCCTTCCTTCCTTCCTTCCTTCCTTCCTCTCTGTCTCTGCCCCACACCATCCTTCATCCCTGGCTCTGTCTCCCATGACCCAAAGACTCTTGAACTAGTTTTTCACTATAACACAGTGCCAAAAAGGAGGAAAAAAATCCCAGGAAATAATTCAGCTATTGCAACAATCTCCTAGAAAAGAAAGGTTTTATTAGCTTAACTCAGGGTAAAGGAAAAACTGAATTGATGTAATCCACTTCCCAAACAGTTCTTCCAGCTGGTAGTCTATCATATACAAAATGCGAAACAGTATAATTACTGGTTGTGCTTTCTGAAGATAAATAATTTTGTCAGGCTTTTTGTTTGTTTGTTTTTTGTTAGTTTGTTTGGGTTTTTTTTTAAATGTACATAACTACCCTGGTTAGGATATTTATGTCTGAAGTTGGTTACCAGGTCACTATTCTGAAACCTTGAGCAAATCAACAAGCCCAGAGGACTGTTTTCATTGAGGTTTTCTTTTTCTCACTTTTTTTTTTTTTAAGTAGCTGCCTGTGTTGGATGCACCTTCAAGGACTTTGCTATGCATAGAAACGCTGGATGTCTTTCATCCAACCAAAAAAAATCATAAAGCTCCTTATCCACTTTTACAAAAAATGGGACTCTAAAATGACTTATCTGTATTTCACTCAGAAACAACAACACTCCCCTCCCCTGCCCCTGCTCCACTTACCCCCCAAAAATAAACCAAACTAAGCCAAACCTAACCCTAACAACTAAATTATCTATTGAAAAAAACTCTCCCTTTATTTCTTGTGTAAGGTTTTACAGTTGCCATTTTTGATGCCAGTTGTGATATTCAGGCACTGAGTAGCTGCATGCACACTATAGGGTGTTTGCTCTGCTGTGTGTTCAGTCATCCCTGCTAAGTACAGATCCTAGCTGTGTCCCAGTTATGGGTCAGATATACCACATTGTTGCCTGCAGTACTAGTCTTCAGATATTCAGAGAGGAATTTACTAGAATGACAACTTCTTATAGTCAGGATTTCTTTGTTTCCCTCTCAAAGAATCAGAGCACCTGAAGAGGAATAGAAAAACAAAAACAGAAACAAAACCAATAAACAATAAACAAAACAAAACAAAACAAAAAACCAAAACAACAACAACAACAAAACCATAAAAACCCCAAAAAACCCACAAAAACAAACAAACAAAAAACAACAACAAAAAACCCAAAACAAACAAACAAACAAAAACCCCCAAAACCAGATTCAGACACAGTTCAGTTGTGAAGTTACCCTCACCCAGGGATGTAAACGTGAAAAACATTTGTCAACACTGTAAACGTGAAGGACAAACACAGAAACTTTACCTGCCTCCAAATTTCTCCAGAGGAAAATCAATCAATATGAAAACTGGAGACCTGGATAAATAGGCTAGTGACCAGGAAAACATTAGTAGTTAAGAAACTGAATTGGCACTGCACCAGATTTGAATTTAGACCTTTCAGTTCCTGAGCACTTTGTCCATGTGAAAAAGAGTAAATATGACAATGTGAATTAGTTGTGCTTCTTTGGAAAGAATAATGTTTGCCTCTTTAGAAAGTTGTTATGGTTTCTTTTGCTAATGTTTAATACCAGAGAGCAATAGTGGGAGAGTCAAAGTGACTCCTCAGCTCTGCAAGTATCTCTCCTATGAGAGTTTAGCAGGAGAGGAAACAGATTTGATGAGAAGATTCTGAGATCAAATCTGCAGTACAGCCAGATACAAGGCAATGTGAAAAGGAAACATTTCTTAGAATTTCAACTGTCAGAGATGAATAATTATTCTGTTCAAGTAGAGAAATGTAGGCAAGACAGACAACTGTTTGTCAGTGTGAACGGTCCATACACATACAAAAAGGATAGTGATAAATCAATTTAAAGATTATTCAGTTTTAAAAATTTCAAAGTTTTTAATTTCCTACCAAATTTACTCTTACCAAAGTAGGGTAAATATGCTGAAATGAAACTTCAAGCTATAAACTCCAGCAAGTATATCAGCAACAAACTTAATTTACATCTGAATAAAGCATTTAAAAAAATTCTGAATACTTTAGTAAGTGATGCTGATGAGTCAGCAAATTTTACTCTTCTAAGACTTCATACAATACACTTGAGTAAGTTCTCAGTTTTAAGAATGTGCATATTCCTACTCCTACTTAGAAAATAGCTTAATGCTTGTCAACATTCCTTATTTAAGTCAATAACATGCTTGAGTGCTTCACCACAAGTCAAATTTCATATGAATAGACGTATGGTATGAGCCAACAAATCCATATACTGATACTAAGCCACTGGAAATAACAAATTTTCAATATAAACCTGTGAAGCTAAAAAAACTATGCTATTCTTTATCTAGGTCAGGGAATATAGCTCCTTATAATCTGGATGCTAATAGCTGCGTACTTAATTTTGGTTTCAATTTCTGCCACGCCTCGTATTCAAACAATATATCACTTTCACTGTAGAAATACAGTTGAAGGAAATAATTCTAAAATGAAATTTTCTTGGTATATTTCACAGAAGATTTTGACAATTTATGTCAAGTTCTTTCCTTTTTTTTTTTTT
>VXBB01019088.1:1011-26393 GCA_013399915.1 Illadopsis cleaveri
CGGGCCGCGCCTGCCCGGGGGTGCCCGCGGGGCCGAGCCCGTGCCCAGGCTCTGGGGCACCTCGGGCCGCCCGGCAGAGCCGCGCCCGCCGCCGGCAGCCTGGAAGAGCCGCATCCTGCTGGCGATCCTGCTCGCATCCCCCGAGCTCCGCTCACCCCAGCGCCTGTCCCGCTGCTGTCGTGCCGCGCTCCCAATCAGCTGCTCCCGCTATAAATAACAAGAAAATGGCGCTTGCGTCGATCCTGCCGGGCTCACTGGCGACGCTGACCGGGGGCTGTCCTGTCCGTCCCCTTCTTTTCCACTCCGTCCCGTCCCACCGCCCCCGCCTTCTTCGTCCCACCGCACGTCCCATGCGGACGCTGCGTTCCCGAGATTGTTGCCAAACCCACACGTTTAGTGGAAAATCCTATTCTGTCCTCGAGGAGAACGTGCCATTGCCACTTTCCCGGAGACTGCCTCAGCTCCTCGAGCCCCTCCGGCAGCGGTGGGGCTCCGGTCCCGCTCGGCCGAGCGATGAGTGAGCATCACTCACCAGAAAACCTTTCGAGAAAAAAATGGACTGCTGCCTTTCTACTTCTTCACCGTGATGAGAAACAAAGGAGGTGGAGCTCTGAGCGAAATAATTTTAGGGCAGAGGGATTTTTAGGATGTGTTTTTATGATGTGGCCTGGGCATTTCCTTTGGGACATCAGAGGAATCTCATAATTGCATCCAGCAAGGGTCCGAGTCCAAGAAATGAGCACAGCTAAGCCTGTACAGCCGTCTCCTTTACTGGTGCTGGCACAGTGTGCCAATACTAAAAAGAAAACTGTCCTCTGGGTGAGTTGAACTAAGCAGTGTATTTAATGCCTTGCATTTCAGAAGTCAGGTGAGCAAGGTGGTTGATTTAAAAGATGAGAGCAGTGGAAGATTTGTCATCTTTCTGCCTTCCAGTAACATGAAGTTGTTAATTCAGAGGAGCATTGAACAGCAGTTCTGCTTTCTGTATCATCCTCTTCTCTAAGTCTGAACTATTTGCAAAGCTTTGCAGTGGAAATTGAATCACCAAGACAATTCTTGTGGTATGGAGAAAAAACCCCCATATATATGTAAACCCAGATATCTGCTTTACCTGGGCACAGCAGGGTCCTGTTGCCTGGAGGAGGCTGAGCTGGGATCCTGCAGGGCAGGGACTGGCCTGTGCTCCCACCCAGTGCAAAGGGAGGTGTGGTCAGCACTGCTCGACAGCCGCTGAATCACGCTGTGGCAGGCGCGAGAGTGCAATAGAAACTGCCACTGGTCAGGCAGCAAAGATGGTATTATAAACACAGTGAAATTCCAGCATACAGTAGACAGTTCATTTGTGCACGAGTAGGTCTCTCTCGCTGATTCATTTTCATTGTGTAATGAAGTTGAAAGGCCCTTTCTATTCATACCCTTTCCAAAATAGATGTGGCCTCTGTGTATGGGCAGCTGGTGTGTTCTTGAACGGAAGAGAATAACCTAACTCACCACGGAGACTGCAGATACTTTTCTGGCTAACAGTACACATGAGTTTATGGATACAAAGGAAAGGAGAAAGGGTAAGTAAATAATAATCAGCATTACAGCAGAAAGATCAGCAAGCCCTGTTAAGGAAACCCTCCTGTCTGACCATCCAGGACCCCCTCTGGCAGTCACACTTTGCTGCACTTAAGAGGCCCCATCAGAGCCCCTTTGAGGTGCCCCCCTTCATTCCCTGCACACCTCACATTCACACATTACCTGCTCGGCCCCAGGTTTCCCATAGCAGAGTCTCAAACATCTGGATCCTTAAAATAAATTAATCATGATGCAACAACAAAACAACAGCTTGAGCTGGATGCCTCTGAGGAGGAACCCCAAACAAAAGAAACTGTGTGGATTTTGTACGCTCACAGTCTGGGGTCCCCAGCTCTTTCTGTATCTCTGATGGTCTGTTCATGTGCCTGTGTCACAGGTCCCCTGCCCTTTGTTATGTAAAGGTTTGGCACCATTTCAGTCAGGCTTTGCCACCCAGAGCTCAGTCTGCATCTCACATTGCAGCTGCACCCTGATCTACTTGCACAATATGTCTTCCTCAACAATCAGAAAGTAACCTGCAACAAACTGGAAAGGCACCAGAAAAAATTGTCATGGTGCTTTGTGTCTTAAAGCTTCACTCAAAGCCCTGCTAATCCATTCTGGGCTTGGACAAGGCTCAGGCAATGCTTCAGTCCCTGATCTTTGCAAGTGGTCTGTCATGGGGTGGGTCTCACACAGAGCATGTAACTAGGCATTGCTGCAAATACCTTTGATCTCCTGATGTAGGGGAGTCCTTAGTATGGTCTGGGGCTGAGTTGATGCAGAGCTCCTCTCACATTCATCAGTGTGGCAGTTTCTGATTTTGCAAAGACCCCCAAGGAGGGTTTATGACATGATCTCGTCCTTCAGAAAGTTTTTGTTAAGTTATGCTCTTGCTTAGCCCCCACAGGTTGGGGACTGATGCCAAGCCTTCTTCTTGTCCCCTCCACTGTAAGGGGATAACAGGGGTCATCCTTTTTTATTTTGTCTGTCCTCAGATGAGTTGAGTGTCTTGTTTCTTTCTCTCCCCAGCTGGACATGTCTTGCCAGAAGAGGGGTAAAGGACTGTGTCCATGTCAGTCAACTAATCCCCTCCCCATGGAAGGATTTGGGTAGGATCCCATGAAGACCTGACTGGGATGCTATAACTAGTTTGTAGACTCATAAAATGGTTTGGGTTGGAAGGAACCTAAAGATCATTCAGTTCCAATCCCCTACCATGGGCAGGGACACCTTTCATTAGACCAGATTGCTCAAAGCTCTGTCCAACCTGGCCCTGGACACTTTCAGGGACAGGGCATCCACAGCTTCTCTGGATAACATATTCCAGTGCCTCACTACCCTCATAGTAAGGAATTTCTTTCTAAAATCTAACCTAAACCTACTTTCTGATATCTAACCTTAACCCACTCTCTTTCAGTTTGAATTCTGACCACATCACTCTGTGGTCTGTATTTCTCTCAGAGGTGTGTTACGGTTTGTACTTCTCTCAGAGGTGTGTATGTGATGTTGTGCAGCACACTTGTGCCATCAAAGTTTGTCTGGAATTTGTGTTTTTCAAACATCCTTTAAAGACAGCAGTCTCTTCTGTCAATTAGAACATATTTTAATTTGGGCCTACAACAGTGAGATCTGAGAGATCTTTTAAATGAACAATTTCAAAGGTTTTCAATAAATGCAATGATATATTTATTATTATTTCTTCTCAAAATATTAGAAATATGATTAAAATACAAGAGTAAAAATTATGACAAATGAATAGGAATAATATTGTTAACTACAGGTGTGTATTTGGGGATTCATTTTGATCAAATGCACGGTTCACGATGCAGCCATAATCTTGCTCACGTACTCTGGCATCCAAATTGTCCCTGGACCATTTCAAAGAAGAATCCCTTGATATTGTAACTGTATCCGTCTTTCTCTTCCTTCTGTACAATGAAAAAAAAAAAAGGAACAACCTATTTTAATTTCTATTCTTATTTATAATGAGAGATCAAACAATGCTGTGAGCATGAATTGAACTGGGCTTTGGAGAAGCCAGAGTTTTATGATAAGTGGTACATATGCCCTGTATAAATGAAATGGCCTATGTTCATTTCTGAATTAAAAAAAAGGTAATTTTTTCCCTCACATTCATCTGAAGAGATCCCCAATGCTGTGGCTCCTTTCTAGTCTTGCAGGTATGTGACTGATGGGAGTTTTGAGGTTTACAGGTGCTAAAAGAGGTGTCTTTACATTGCTGAATGTAGCAAAGCTGGGGAAAACCTTACCTGAACAGGTACACTGTGGAGGAGATGAGAATGACAATAACAGCTACACCTGCCACAACTCCGACGACGATGGCAATTGTGTGGCCTGAATCCTCTGTGTCAGGGTTGTCAGCTGAAAAACAAACAAGAGCGCTGTCACTGGAAGGTAACTGTGCTGTGAACAGAAATATTTTTTCTCCACCCTTGCTTGTCTGTTTGATTTTACTGTGTTCTCTGTGGCTTCTTGGAGTGGTGTCAGAGCCAAGTCCTGTGTGCTGCACCAAGCCCTGCTGTCCTGCTTTCTGGTACCTCTCCACTGGACCTCTGACCCTTCTCTCTGCTTGGATCACCACAGGCTCTCACCCACTGGGTTACTAATCTACACCAATAAAATGAAGAGCAAGCCCAGTCTTCTCCATAATAACATCCATTTTTGAAAATGATATGTTTAATGCAGACAGGGAAATCCAGAATAGTTTTATTACCTATTCTTTCAGCCTCACAGTTTGGTCCTGTGTAGAGTTCTGAACATTCACAGGAGTAGAGGGAGGTGCTGTTGGAAGTTTCAGAGCAAATGCCATCATTCTTACAAGGATTTGGCATACATGGGCCACCTGGGAAAAAAGGAGAATCACTTGACTCTCAGACAATTCAACCTTGAAGAGAGCTGTTCTTGCTTAGATTAGGCTGACTCCTAATGCTGCACATCCCCTGTATTTTAGTATGTTTCTTGTATCTGACAACACAAATAAGGAAAAGAAACACTATTTCTCCAGTGAAACTTCAGAGCAAGACCCCTTGCGTTGTTTTCTTCTGTACACTCTCTCTTGCAACTATCCTTAACCCAGTGATGCTCTTTAAAGTTAGTCAAGACTTCATAGCATCAAAGACAATGTGATATTGGTTAACTCACTCCTGTAGCATCCACGACTGTAGTTTGAAATACCACAGATTTCACCAGACCCACACACTTCGTCAAAGCAGAAAACAGTGGAGCTTTCTGTGCACTGGCATTTCTGAGAGCAGTCATCAGTGGTGAATATTTCTCCAATCTGGAAGACCAGGAGTTAGATGTTAGATGGTTAAAAAATCAAATAAAATCAGCCAGAAAAAGCACTGGAACCCTCATTATACTCTCTCCAATGCTTTCTTGATGATCAGCAATAGGGCAGATTGGGTTTTTTTAAAGTAGTTTGTAAAACAAAAAGATGACAAGCAGCTAATGCAGCTCTTTGAAACTCGAGGATGGCCCAAGAAAGAAAGCAAAAGAAGAGTTTGGGACTTGAGATCCTAACCCCAGGCAGGATACATGTGTAACCAAAAATGGGCAACTGTTGCTGGAGATGAGTGGCAGATGAATCACATCATACCTCCAAGGCAATGTGAAAGTGCTATCTGCCATTTCTCTTGCAAGTGCCACCTGTTAATAATAAATCTTTACTGGCTTAGGCCTTTCTTTGTACCAAATCTCTGGTTAACCAGAAACCTGTGAGACTATGGAGCTGTTCTATCCTGCAGTGACAATGGAGGATCCTCCTCAGAATTCAGTTTTGCTCAGGGCTCTTTTCATGTCCTATCCAACTCTCCAGACTCCCAGCTCTGTCTATACCACTCTTCACTGAGAGGAGCGAGGCCACAGTGACACACAGAATTTTTCTGTAACTGGTGTGTTGTAACTTCAGTGTAATAAAGGTCAAGAATTAACATGAATTTAATCACATAATTTCTCCAAGTGTCTGCCTTGGACTTGGCAGGCAGAGTTTCAGAGGGAGACCAAGAGATCTTGACCTCTCCTCCCTTTCTCCAGAAACCAGAATTTTATTAAACAATTTCTCTTCGTTTCTAATGTTTCTACTGCAAAATTACATGCTGAGGATTATGAGGAGATGGTCAAAATAACTAACAAGAGAAAATACTATGTAGTGCTGTGGGTGCTGTCTGACCCACAGAGAGACGGTACCTCATAGTATTTGTTAAGGTATGTGCAGCCACACTGTTTGTAAGGCACACAGTCAAAGCCACTAAGAACATAACCAGGGAGACATTCACAGCCTTCAACACAGGGTGATTCACACTCAGAGGGGCTGGTCAAGTCGTTGCAGGATGCTGGGCATGCAGACATGCATGAGCTGTACTTGCTGTTGGCAGGGCATGATATGCCTGTAAAAATAAGGAGTCCAGTTATATCAGGCTGCTGTGTGTTACTTCCTTCCAGAATTCCCTTTCTGATCCATTTTGTAGGAGGAAATACGATAAATACACACACACAGATGTGCATACATATATAATAGTACTGAAGTTGTAAGTAAAGCACTTCAAAGTCAGGAAATGCATCATCAAAGCTATTTGTATGCTCTGCTCTCATTCCTGCTATACACTGATCTCGGAACAACTTCTCACATGTTCAGAATTGCCATCTCTAAGGTGCCAGAGCTGTTCCACAGCTTTAGGAACTCTGTTTCACCAGAAATACAAAGTTTCTCAACCATAGCAGACACAGGAAAATATGGTTTGATGAATTTCCAAACTTTAAAAAAAATGGGGAAAAATATGCTTGAGATGATTTTAAGGCTTATTTAAGCATTTTTTTAGTCTGAAAAGTTTTGTGTTTTCAGTTGAATCTTTTTTAGTCTTGAAATTTCACAGGCAAAAGAGATAATTAGTATATTTTGTAGATTTAAAAAGAGTTTGAAATGAAATGTTTTGCCTTCAGATTTGTAGCTTGTGATGGTCTCCAAAATTTAAACTTTTTGTCCCATTGGGAATGGGGACATCTTTTCACTCACAAAACTTCTGATGACAGGGAGCTGACAGCTCTGATTTCCTAAGCTGGGGTTTAAGTGCAAAAGTCAGCACATGACACTCTCAGAAGAGAGGCCAGGAAATGTGGGCTTAACTGTGAAGAGTGAGTGAAATGTGAATAAACACGTTTTTACTCCCTGAGAAGATTTGATTTAGGAAAAAGCTTAGACTTCAGATTTTAAGAGTCCTGTAGGTAGAATCCCTACTTTCTGTTTCTTCCTATGCTTACCACAGTCTGTCTGCTGCCTCCAGCCATCTATGCTGACTTCTTGCTGCTGACAAGCCAGCACATATTCCTCCAGACTGCGACACAAGGTAGCAACCTCATCTCCTTCCACACACATATCGAACAGGCAGCTCCTATGTGCAACATGAGAAAATATTAATTCCCAGTACATTTGTTATCGGTTGTTTTCATCTCCTTTTCTGCCTGACTCTGAGTTAGTTTTGTTTTCCAGTATCTGGCTGGCAGGAAACAGAGGAATAAAAGACACCCCAAGCATGTGATTGGGAAGATCAGATCATTTGTTGTGCAGCTGCTGCTGCTACGTGAGGTGTCTAGATAGGATCATAGAATCATTAAAGCTGGAAAAGGCCTCTAAGATCATTGAGCCCAACTTTTAACCTAAGTCTGCCAGGTTCAGCACTAAACTATGGTCCTAAATAGAAAATTTTCCTCATAAGGAATCTAAGCCTCCCTTGGACCAAGCAATAAAGAGTTACCTGACTTAACACAGTAAGTTCTTTGCTCTCTGCTTCTGTTTTGGGAAATATCTTGCTTATAAAGCACTTTTTCATGCTGCTAAGTGTTACATCTGAACTACACACTTCTTTCAATAAATGGGTACCCTCCCCATGTTTGTGTGCCATGAGTGTTGACAAAGAATTCTGTTTTATCTAGTGTTTGTTTGCCAGTGCTGGCTTCCCAGTTTTGCTTATCATTTGAGTATTCTTGGCCTCATGATTTTCAGAGGCATTGAGATCCAAGATGAATGGAATCTGCAAATATGCAGCACCTCAGAAAAATTAGGGCAACCACTAAGCAGGTAGAACAGGCTGCCCAACCAAATTCTAGAGTGAGGAGAAAAGTAGGCTTATGTTAAGAATTGGGAGATACATCTATATCTACATCTATATATCTATATTTGTATCTATATCTGTATCTGTAATATATATATATATAAGATATAGAAATAGATGATATAAATATAGATATAGATATAGATATAGATATAGATATAGATATAGATATACACATTGAAGCGAATGGTCCACTTCATTTGGCTTAAGATACTGCTAACATTCTTCTCACAGATATGAGGGACTTTGGGGTGGGAATTATGTGTCTTTAAACATTAAGCATAACTATGTAACTAAAGAAAACTGGAAGCTACTTGGCAAATTTGTGACTGATGATGTTTGAAGGATGAAAGATGAACGTGGGGATGAATACAGCTCAGAATCAGGTATGTTGGAATTGTGTATGTAGGAAGCAGAGCAACCTTGAAACACAGCAGAGAGAACTTCCTTGAAGATACCAGGTTAGTTACTCTTCACTAATCTGGTTTTTGTACTTCTCCATGAAAAATTCAAGAAGTGTCACTGACAGCTTCAGCCTTTGGTTATGGCACGATACAAATTTTATGAAGCTAGAACTGCCACCCAATAGACCCAGGTGCTAAATTCTCACTGAATGTGGATGAGAACTGTAAGCACATTGGAAGTTCCAGGCTACAGGGATAATGCTTAACACTGCTGCTTTATCTGTGTGGGAAAAGAGGAAAGCTGCATTGTAGAGCTAGCAGAGAAGTGAAATGCTGAATAGATGAAAGAAAGATAATAACTTTAAAAAAAGCTGTTTAAAAATAAATAAGGAGATGTAAATATATCAATAATGGAATCACTGGGTCCAGTTCTATAAAGACACTTACTGTCCTCAGCTTCTATTAATACCCTGGAGACTCCAGATGACTGAAGATAGTCCTTGTCAGAAACTATTGCCAAAATGATTTTACAGATGGGGAGAACAATTGTCTGCAGTAAACACTTACGTGAAATAGAAATCTGGTTGGACTGCAGAATGACACTTGGCAAAAGGACCATTCAAGTCAGTCAGGATTTGACACCTTGAAGTTGGGTTTTGCTGCTCCAGCTGATTTTCACTGCAACCTTGGAAAAGCCCTGGATCTGGTTCCTCCTCAGACTCATTTTCGGAGCTGACATCTCGCCTGTAAATGAAGTCATTATGAAATCATCAGTGTTCTGTGTATATCCAGCATTCATGGTACTACTCTCTGAGTAACACTGCAAGAATACTTCTGCCTTCTGGTGTAAATGTAAGCTTATTTCTCTTTTATGTTTCCTGAATGGAAGGAGATATAGCAAATCAGAGATGTACTGAAACACTTCCTGCCATGTCAGAGATTTATGGATATTTAAAGTAAACAGGATATCTGTAGTTATCTCTTTGGAAATTCTGCATTATACATGTCTTATCCATTGCCTCCTCCATCCAATCTATTCAACAAAAGTTTAATGTTAGTCAGAAGGATGCAGCTGGAATAAAGCTCTGTTTCTTGGATATATGTTCACTTTCACTGAACAACTGGCTGCATGCCTGAAATGCCAGAATTTTCCTATGGGCACAGCCTCCAGAGCCCCTCTACGTTTAATGCTGCCCTATGTACTGTTTTCTGGCAGGCAAATTTTTGCAGCCAAAATGTATCTGGACAGATAATGTAGTTCCATTTACTTTCTGAAAAAGCAATGTGTCAATGGCTAAGCAATTTCCACTGGCTTTCAGAGCAAC
Organism: Illadopsis cleaveri; assembly: GCA_013399915.1. Classification (NCBI taxonomy): domain Eukaryota; kingdom Metazoa; phylum Chordata; class Aves; order Passeriformes; family Timaliidae; genus Illadopsis; species Illadopsis cleaveri. Next base: position 10,435 of record VXBB01019088.1, read on the forward strand.
AGGAAGAAAGGCAGGACCAGGAAGGCAGGAAACCTCAAGGAAACAAGAAAAACCCTTTTCAATGTTGTATATGGACTAATTAGCACATAATTTTCCTGACCACAAATATCATGCTCATGTGCAGTCAAAAGAATGTCCTTACTTTTTGTGTACTGGCAGAAAAAAACCTAAATAGCCATGAAAGTAAGAAAATCAGACCCATCAAGAAGTTTTTCTGGGAGGAACTGTGAATTTTTGTTAATGGATTTCAAAGCTACCTTCATGTTCCGGAGGAAAGGGTGATGTAGAATTAGGATTTGCATTCACTCAGACCCATCCAGTACATGTTTTTATCTTTGCCAGGAACCATGAGCTTGGCAAAGATGTTATTCATCCCTGTGCCCTGACATTTGTAGTGGCTGTGACTCCAAAGAGATACAGAGCTGGAGTCATGCACTGACAGTTCAGGCCTCTTCTGGCCAGATAGAAGGGCGCTGATAGTTCACCCTATCACCCTAGTGATAAGCTGTAAAAGTCCCTACACACAAACAAAGGGAAGAAGAAAGATAAGACGGAAATGAGACAGTGTAGTTATTCCTAGAGGTTAACTATGACTTAATTCACTCACTTGCAGTGGCAGTGCTTGCTGTGGATATTAAATAGAAAATCAAGTACCTGAGACGAGACCTTCTTTGCAGAGGAACTTTCCAGCTTTCACCAAATACATTCACGTTCCTCACCCAAACACCATCTGGATTTTTGAAGTCATTTCTGTATCTCCCATCAAAGTCACCACACAAGCCTTCCACTCTGCTTCTGTAGGTGGTAGCCAGCTTTATGTCTAGGCAAAGTCAGAAGGAAAAAAAGCTGTTACACAGAAATTGTTGCCACTGAGTATATGGAAGAGGTGGAAATCAATGCCAAGTGCCACATGTCATGATTCAGATTGCAGGTGGTAATGTGACATGGGCTTAATACATAGCATAAGAGCACAGCCCTGAACATACCTGTTCATACATGTATTCACAGTTCCTGTGCTCTGCAACATGGATCATGAAAAAGTAATTTTTCACAAGGTTTTATATAACATGATATCAGTGCCTGGGTGCTCTTAGTGCATGCTGTTTACTGCTTTGCAACAAACGGAATGCATCACCCACTTTTTGCCCTTCACTTACAGTCCACTTGATCACTGAGATATAGAATTTCTGTAGACATTCGCTTTCTGCAATGGAATTTCTGTTGGAATTTCAGGGTTTGGAATGATGGCCGTGTAAATAAATAGCCTGGCACTTTCACCATGCACTCAGAAATACTCTAGCTATATGCTGTTGTAAATCAGGAGTAACTCTGCTTTTGAACAGAGGAGGTATCATGTGTCCAGCTTACATGAGTGATTTGTGTATATGCCATGTGAAAGTCCTGTCAGACAGTAAAGAATGGGGTTATCTGGAGCAGGCTTGAGAGGTGGCAAAACGATACACACACAGTGTATAGCTTGAGGATCTCAGTCCTGTGACTCCTGTGACTGGGTTCAGCTGGCAAAGGGGCAGATCTAGATTTTGCCCCATCATCCCAAATAACGTTTTAAAGTGATTTGCTTTTGTTTTTATCATTCAGACTTTAATTAACATAAAAAAAAAAGTCTGACAGTCTGACTCTACATCTCATTTCTCGTAAGTTCAGTGGGATCCAAACAGAGAAATTCCAGTTTTGTGGGTTTTTTTCTGGTTCCTGGGAAACACTTCTTTCTGGTATTTTCTGGTTATTTTCTAGTATTTTATATCACAAAGGATCATAAGCGCAAAGGGTGACGATTTCAAATTTTGCCTTGGGTTTAGACCTCCTCTGGAATGAGAACATTTTTGGGGGCAGAGCATAAATATTTCTGCAGAGATTTTTAGTATCACTTACCTGCATTTTGATTGCCATCAAAGCTCAGGTATAAACCAAAATCTGTCTCCAGGTAAATTCTTGTTGTTCTCTGATATATACGAATACCTTCATGAGGTCGAACAGGGGGCCACACCCTCACACCATCCAACTAACAAGGAATGAAAAAATTCAAATTCATTATATATAAGCCAAATTAAAATCTGATTTCAATTCAGGTCAATGCTACAATCCAATACTTCCCTGGTTTTATGATAAATATATCAGATAATTTAACAGCATTTTTTTTTAAAGTTAACAAAATCACGTATTGAGGAAAGCGATCTGAACACAACACTTTCATATCACTAAAAGAAATTTCTATAATTGAGCTAAAAATGTAATATAGCAACTATGTATGCTCTTACACCAATAAAGAAGGAAGGAAATTAAATTATCCTAGCATAAAACAAACCTTTCCTTACCATTGATAAAAATTGGTGTGGCTTTATTGTAAGACTTGAGATATTTGGGATTTCATTGCTAAAACTATATCTATTGATTTATTTGTTTGATGTAGAATTGTATCTTTCATAGCTATGGAGAAAAAAGACTCCACACAACTGAAAATCTCATTTGCGGTTGCCTCACAGCACTGCTGTGATAATACAGTTCACTTTAATACTTTAATTCTTCAAAAAGCATGTCCATTACTCAAAAGTGTTTTCCTCCAAGGGAGTGCCTTCCTCTGTGCTCTGCAGTCAAGGAGGGACTTACCAGAACCTGCTTGTTCTGCCTGAATCGCACTGTGTGGTTGTAAACATTGATGAGCATCTCTTTCAGGTAAGTAATGTGTCGACTTCCACGCAGAGGATAGTTCATGCCCTCAATGCTGAACTGTGTCAGAGTGTCAGGCAGGTCAGGGATGGTCTGAGCCAGAATATATGTGTACTTCCCTTGAAAGTGGTGCACCAGCCCATCAAAGGTGATGTAGTGTGGGTCACCCATGACCTGGCATTTCCCAAAACCTGCAAGGGAAGAGCTTCATTACTCTCCAGTTAATGTGCATGTGCCAGATGCCATGCCTGGATTGGTCCAAACTGTTGGAAAAAAATGATTGCTGCTAGCATGCAGGTCTGAAAGTAAAGATAAGTGCTCAGGCTTCACTCTAGTGAATGGACACTCAAATGGAGAGACGGACAGAGAAGCTCATTCCTCTGCTGAGAACCACTGTGAGCCAACTGAGCTAAAGCAGAACATTATGGTTTATAAAATTTGTTGAGACTAAGTTGTGCATATTGGCCCTCTGCAGAGGATTGACTGACACAGGCAGGGCTTGAAGTGGCCTCTTAAGAGATGTTGTTTTCATAACCTTTGCCATGTGTTGTTACAAAATTGAAAAGCAATATTTAATTTTGGCTGACTCAGTGCTGTCACTGATTTCTAAACTGATCATTGGGTTTACCAGACCTAACAATCAGATACAATGACTATCATCTATGTATTCTCCTCGATCACGAGCACAGAGTAAATCATTATGCCAGGAGCAAGGCATAGGAAGGCTATCCTTAAAACTGCTGGAGTGTCTCTGCTCAGATATTTGCCAAAATGTAGCAGGGGAACACTGGATTTGCCTTATGCTTTTGTATTGATCTTCAATACAGTAGGACTGATGCCATGCTATTCTTCAAACTTGAAGCTTAGATACATTATGCAACAAGCTCTCTCCTAATCAACCCAACCTACCCACAAAATATGGGATTAACTTTGCCTAGCCAACACAAACGTTGAATGAAAAGCACCAAAGTACTCTGACTGGCCTGTCATATGTCTGTCCTGATCTGCTCTTCCCTGGTTTTGCTTATTGGTTAGTTTGGTTTTTCTTCCCCTGTTCTCAAATCGACCTACAATGGAAAAAACGTTGTGATAGGATTCACAAACTGAGTTGTGGGTTGAGTAGATGCAGTGGGATTTTTTTTTAAAAGAAATTTTATTCAAACTAGTCAGACTGAACTGTCTTATTTTTAGATATAAGTAAATTATATCCAGGTATCCATTTCATTCTACAAATTCTCTGCATGGAATAGGAACCTTCTGTTATGAGAACTGAAGCCTTTTTGTATTCAATAACACGTCAACAAAACAGTCAGAGTTGCCTTCTTTCCCTATGAAAGAATGGAATTGCCATGAAAGAGAGTATGTACACCCACAGCCTCCCTCCTTCTGCAGCCCTCAAGTGAACCCCAAGTGAAGACCTGCTTGCACATACCTGTTGGATTGCACTTGTGTTTTCCATCTTTGGTCACGCAGGTTTCTCTGGAATCACAGCTATAGCTCTTGCAACTGATGACACCATTCTTCTGGCACTGGCATTTTTTGGTGCAGTGTGGAGTTATCCATGTTTCCCCAGCCTGGACACAAGTTGTGTTAAGAATACGTTATCAAGGTGCTCAGCTTTGCAGTGAAATGGAAATTCAATAGCCACAGGTGTGGACACTAGCTAGGTGCAACCTTGTTCAGTTGGCAATTCCACAACTGCTTGATTAAGTGTAGTCTCACCAAGAGCCTGTGAGAGGGGATCTCAGTCCATTTGTCTTACTCTCTTCAACATGAGAATTTGAACACAAAACTGGACTAGCATAGACTACTTGAATAATTTTGACTGTTTTAAAATAGGCTTCAGTTTTGGCCTCAGGTGCAAAGTACAAAGCAAACTTCTGTATCTCCTAATACCCAAGGCAGCAGCTTTTACTAATCAGATGAAAAGTGTTTAAGAGGTAGATCCTGAAGTCTTTGATCTCTCTATCTCTCTCTCTCTTTCATATTAAGATGGACAGGAGACCAATTTTCTACAAGATTTGAAGTCAGAGATTTGCTCCACAAACTACTTACGCTGTAGTAATTATTGTCATCATCCGTGCAGCCACAACTGCTGAGAGGCACACAGTTGCCATTGCTGAGCACATAATTATCATCACATTCACAGCCCTCTGTGCACTCTTCTGTCTTCTCACAAAGGGAAGAGGCAAAAATGTCACTGCACGTTGATGGGCAGGCAGAGACACAGTCTTTGTAGTGGCTCCGGGATGGGCAGGGCAATGCTGTGTGAGAGAACAGAGCCAGCTGTATTAAATACATTTACAAAGTGCACTGCAAACACTGAAAGCTGCACCTTGGCCTATGGAATGGTAGTACAGAACTGCTTTCTAATAGCTAATTTTGATCATCAGCTGGTTTTTATTTTTATATTTTACTTAAAAAAAAAATCAAAACAACAAAAAACAAAACAAAGAATGCTCTCTGGAACTGCTTATTCAGTTATATTACAGATATGACTGAACCACCTGGCACTAGATTATTCAGATTCAGTATTCAGTTCAGCTTCAAAAGCTTCTTTAGGCACTGCTAGAAATGGGATTCTCAAAGGCAAATTCCTTAAAATAGTCAACCGTCCATTGATGCAAACCAGGTGTAAATTTAGTTTAACTACAAACATTCAAAAGCAGCAGATATACATTGTCAGACTGCAGGTTCATCTAACTCTAAGCCCTATTTATGCCAGTGACTAGACATGCATAACAGGACAGTTCAAGAAACAGTGTAACATGGCAATATGGCTACCAATGCCATTCTAAGTCCACACTAATATCCATAATCTGTCTAGTTCTGAGTTATCTCTGGGTTTTTCTGAATGTGAACACAGTTCAATGCAGCAATGGAATCATGATAGTAGAATTGCATTTTGTAAGAATTTAGACTTAATTTTCTTTTACATAACTTGTTCACCTAATTCTGCTAATTTTTGCATGCTGTCAGTCATTCAGGTTTCAGTTTTTTCACTTGTGTACTTACGACAGAATGTGCTATTCCTCCATTTAATGGTGATTCCGTGATTTTTGCAGGTGTCCACATAGACTTGAACAATGTCGCAGAGAGCAGACTTCATACCATCATACTGGCACATATCATAGATGCAGATCTCTATGAAATCATCAGGGTTGACTAGACTGTGGCATATTTGGAATTTGTCCGATTTTAGAACATTGCACTGTCTTTCAATGACTTGTTTGTTCTCAGCAGTGCAAGGAGGCTCCTCATCTTCTCTTAAATCTGGCAAACAACTGCAAGAAAGCACAGACACAGGCTGGTATAAGACAGACTGAAACTGAAAAGTTTCTTTCCACTGAAAAGTAGAAAAGGCTGCAGACTATGACTTCCTTCTGTCAATGGATGAAAGACTGGGCAGAAGTGGACCTGCCTGACAACCACCATGCTCTGTCTGACACCTGTTACTCTCATTGAATTAGACCCTGACTAGAGGATTGTCTTCACAGCTTGACCTTGGATCTGTCTCATCACTGCAAATTTCTGTGTGGTGACCTGAACTGAGCCAGACTGACCTTGGCTTCCATCTGTGAGGCTTCCCTGCTTGCCTGGCTCAGGTAGAATGGGATGGACTCTGGCTGATGAGGCCACAGTTTTCTCATCTGTGTTGTCACATATGGCTCCCTGTCTGCCAGGGAGCACCTGGCCCTCACCATTCCCCAGCACCATCGGCTTGCTCTGGGTGTTATCAGTGTAAAAGAAGTCCACACTGTGGACTGCCCAAAGACCCATTCTCCAAGTGTATATGGAGATTGATAGAACAGCTGTGGTTTTCCTCTGGCCTGTGCAGTGGTTTCCTGTGGGGATGGCTGTTTTTTGAGCTACAAATTCAAGAAGAGAAAAGTCTGGTATACAGTGCTTATATGTTACAAAGTAGCAGGCAGTCAAAACAATTGAAAACAATTCACTGTGTTCCTGAAGCAAGATGGGAGGTACGAAAATTATTTAAAATTTACCCTTTATCACTGTCTTGCTCCACTTCCCAGCTATTTCCAAATTCTGGGGCAGGGACAACTGTGCCATTGGTCAAGGACAGATCATCTTCACGATTACCATTGAAATTGCCACACATGCCATGCACCTGCACATGAAGAAGAATCATGACCTAAGCATGACCTCTTTGCATCGACTTCCCAAATAACTTCTTATTCATTGCCTGTGAAATAATGTGGCTAAATCACCACCAACAGACAATACTCTACCAGAAATTTCAGACATTCTGACTGCATCCATGGAGAAACAAAACAGAAATTACAGTTATTCTGTGATTCCCTAAGGCTTCAAGCTGTTTATTTCTCTAAGTTTAGAAGTATTCCCCTAGACAGGTATTTTTCTTTAACTACCCCCTTGGAACACAAAAAAATGGTTGTGAAGAGAAAAAAATAGAAAGGAAAAAAAATACATGTGGTATAGTACAGCTAAAAAGAAAGATGCAACAGCAAAACACAGGAATAAAAGGAACTAAAAGTAAATGCACAAAACAGCAGTTTTGAAACAACACCAGATGTTTGTATACTAAATCTTACCTGTGAGAAGTAAGAGCGTGGAAGGGTGATTTCCAGATGGTGATTGCCATCATATTTCACTATCACACCAAAGTCAGTTTCCAGTACTATAAATCTGCCAACATTTCCAATGGACACACCCTGCAGTCGGTTCTGCACTGGAGTGTAGACTCTCTCATTGTTCAGCTGGAGAGACATGTCATTTGTGAGTATGGACATTCCTCCATGAAAGCTCATAATTTATATTCCTAGCAATGTTGAAGATTTCTCTGTGGCAGTTTTAGCTCTTTACCCTTCCACTATTGCATAGTCCAGCTATGGGTTGCAGGAATCAGCCTTTTAGCTGAGAAGGGCTGGGCAGGATTTGTATCCTGTGCTTTTAACAGAGAGCTGGAAAGATCCCTGGTAGTGAGCAAGCTTTGTCTCACCCATGGGGCAGATTCCCTGCCTCCAGTACTGCCATGGCTCCCCATGTTATTCTTGGCTGACACATTATGCCTTGCTTGTTGTAGCTGATTGGGTTGATAAAAGTTGTTGAAGTGGGGAGTCCCATATTTTAATTCAGGCAACAATTCAATATGGAGGCCCTGGGTTTAATCTCTAAGATATGGACAATAGAACAGTAAACCCAAACCAGAAGCCTTGGAAACTGGTGAGAAATTGTATTTCCTCATGGCATCCACCTAATGGGGGTGCCCACAAGTGTTAAACATGTGCATATATGTTCCTTAGGAAACGTGAAGATCCTTTTTCCTACAGCTATCCTAAATGAACTAATTTCTTGCCAGAAAAAAGAGCACCACCACTTACCAGGATTCCTTGGTTTTTCTGAAGGGTGATTCGTACACCATGCACATCTATGTAGACTTCTTTCAGGTATGTGGCCCCTCTTAGTCCTCTGTCTTCATTCTTGCCAAGTATGGTTATAGGAATGACATTGGTGGCAGTGTTGACAACCTCAACCAAAGTGTAGGTGCAGGTTCCCACAAAAGTGTACTTCATTCCATCAAAAGTGAAATAATGGGGATCTCCTACCACTTGACATGTTGCTTGACCTGAAGGCGAAAAAATGATCTAAGAATTTTTTACTGGATTCCACTATGGACTCAGCTAGACAAAGCAGTTTGCATTAGTGTAGCAACCTCATCCTGATCATTATTATGTGGGCAAACTTTCTGAGAGGTATCTCAGGTTCATGCCAATGACATTTATTTGTAAACAAGAAGTTTCCAGAAAGCATCTCCTAACTTTAGTTTGCAAATTATATACAAAATAAACTTTTGTATACATTTCTATATGCTGTTGTAGCTGTGATTTATAGTATAGTTGAGAGTAATACAAAGCTTTTCTACTTATCTATATAAAAATACATAATTAACTGTATAAATACACATGTAAAAATAAAAGCAAATAAAATTGCATCTATATAAATCGATACATAATGCACTTGTCATTATGCAGGCCCACAGAAATACAATTCTCAGAGAAATGCAACCAATTTCAAAGCTTGCTGCACTGGCGATATGGGACTTGAATTTTCATTATCAGGACAAATAGAATCCAAGGAACCTTGCAATCTTTTGGGCAGCATCAGTTTTTGCTGATATCCACTACAACAGGAGGGCAGCTGTGCTTGCAAGACAGAACATCATGCATTTTCATCTCTTAGCACTGGCAGCAGTCAGTTGGGACTTCTTTACTGTCCCATATGAAAATATATCTATAATAAAGCTAGGAGAAGAAAAAGATCTAATTATAGAATTGGCATTGGGGTTGTTTTTAGACAGGACTCACCATTGGAATGACAGCCCAGCACGCCATCCTGAATACTGCACTCCTCTTGGACTCCACACTCCCAGGCTTTGCACTCAATGATGTTATTTGCCTTGCAGGTGCAGCGCTCAGTGCAGGTGTAATGGGTGAACCAGCTTTCATTCAGCTGCATGGGAAAAAAGAGTGTAGAAATATATATTGTAAGATAAATAGGAAGGTAAAACCATAAGGTAAAAATCAAATTATTAGTATTTGAATGTGCATGATATATAATCATTTGGCCAATGGTAGCCATGCAGTTTATGGACAAAGAAAACTGGCAATGTAAGTCTATTTCGAAATTATTAATGGTGTAAATATTAATTGTGTAGTTTTTTAAACATGGTTTTCCCCTCACAGTGATAAAGATCCCCTGTTTTTGGCTTTTTCCTTTTATTTTTTAAATATCTGATGTAACTTGCCTGGTGATACTGGTTTTTTTCATCCACACAACCACAGTTGCTCTCTGCTACACATTTGTCTCCACTCAAAACATAGCCTTCCTTACAGAAGCAACCTTCCACTGGCAAAGAACTGCAGGAATCAACTGCTGACATGTTCAAACAGGTAGAGGGACACCTAGTACCACAGCTCTTGTAGATGCTGCCTCCAGGACAGGACATTGCTAAATAAAGAGAAAAAAAAAAAAAAGGATCACTCAAAAGGGCAAAATCATAATAAAGGTTTTCTTGATGCTTTCACTGTTTGCTCCTGAAAATATACAAAATGGCTGTTAGAAAGTCTAACAAGAGAGTGCTCAGCACAAACCTTTTTCTGCTGATTTAAAGGCATAAAGTGACCCAGTTATACCCCAAGAAGAATCTTTTGCCATACGAGCCGATATGTCCCCATTACTGTAGTTACTATTTGAGCATCTGCTATATATTCCAAAATACAACTAAAAATCACACTCTTGTTTTTCACTGAGACTCCTTGAGAACAATATACTTTCACACCCCTCCCACTTATGGTAGAACGGGACTTCTATCACTCAAACCATGGTCCCCAGGGATAACATTACATCTTAAAAAACATAGAAAAACATGGATTTGGCTGGATTCTGTTATAAATCACTACATTTCTCATTTATTTCTGTCCCTACAACAGGATCCCTTAGTCCTGTCAGACAACTATAGCCCACATCTCCAGTCATCTAGCCAGACTTCCTTCCCTTGGTCAGGACCTCAATTGCATTTTTATTTGAATCACTGATGAAGAGAGCACTTGAGAGTCAATCTTTCTAATGTTACTGACTTTTTTCTATGACTATAATGAAGCCATAGATATTTACGTCCTGGCCTATAGCCTCAGACTATGGATTCTGTATGTCCACAGCTTTAATCTGATTTGGAGTGTTAAACACCCATTTCTGGTCCTATCTTCTTTTTATATAGGAATTCTCTGTGCTCTGTCCTCTCAGAGCTGACTTACTCAGTGCTTTATCACCCAATCCTTTTTCCAAACTGACCAGCTCCTAGAACCTATCCTTTTTTTTATGGTTTAGTTTAAATGCAGAGCTCATTGTTGATCACATTAAAAAAAAAAACCCCAAAAACAAAAAACAAACAAACAAACAAAACGACAACAAAAAAAACAACCCAAAACCCCAAAAATCCACAAGGAAAAAAGGTGCAGATCTGCAGAAGGTAATCCAGAGGTAACTGGCATAATAAAAACTAGTGTAAGACAAAAAGGGACAGAGAACTATTATGGTTTATTTAAGTATGGATGACCCTGAGAGGACTTTTTTTCTCTCCAGGTGTGTAGTTTGTGGACTCAAATGTCCTTTAGAAGATGCTGCCCAGAGAAGTTGTGGATGCCTCCTTCCTGGAATTATTCAAGAGGGGGTTGGATGGGGCTTTGTGAAAGCTGTTTTAGTGGAGGACATCCCTGCCCATGACAGGAGGGTTCGAACTAGATGATATTTAAGGTCCTTTCCAACCAAACCATACTATGATTCTATGATTGTATGTCTGACAGGCAGAAAGCTGTCCAGTGTTGCTTAGAATCAGTACCAGTGGAACCTCTGGAAAGATTTATTCTAAAAAATATGAGCCCATTATATTAAATTTGCCATAAGGTCATTTTGAAGACAATTAATTGAGATGTGACAGTACTCAATTTCTTTGCTATAGAGAGAAATAGAGCACTTCCTAGAAACAGCTGCTTTTCAAGGCTTCTTATTTCTTTAACCAGAGGCCATTGATAAGCATGTTTTATGCAGAACTACCAGCTCCACTAACATTGAGGACTGTAGATTTTCACTGAAGCAAAGGCACTTATTTCTCCAGTGCAGAAGCTCACATAAGACACAGTTCAATGTAATCAGACTTTTTCAAGATACTAATAGCAAATTATAAATATTATAAAACTTTGAGGATTTAACCTGCACGTATCCTAATGTTCTCAAAATTAGTGGTTTATACAAATTCAGAAGGAATGATTCTGAATCTGAAGCAGGCTCTAGACAATATAAAAGACAGACTATAGTCAGAACATTACATAGAATGAAATAACATGCATGGAAAAGGTAGAGGACAATGAAGTTAAAATTTAGAATAGATATTTATATCAAAACACTCACGGCAAAGAGTAGCATTCCTCCACTCTATGCATATCCCAGCATTGACACATGACTCAGCATAGGCCTGAAGTCCATAGCATAAGGATGTTGCCTGTCCCCCAGTGAAACACATGTCATAAACACAGTTTTCAAAGAAATTCTGTGGAGGCACCTTGGTGTGACAGTCCTTGAAGATTCCTGTGTAAATCAAAGAAGATATATAGAAGAATAGAAAAAAAACCCACTGTAATGTTAAGACTGACCACTACATATTTTCTGTCACAGCAAACACATTGTGAGTGTTGCAGGTTACGTTAAGTAAATTAATCCAGTACTTGAAATGGATACACAATGCACAATATGAGAATGGGCTCCCTGGATCAAGCTTTCTTCTTTTTTCGTGATTGATACAACATAACTTACATAAATTAAGCATTGCTGCCTAGGAAAACCACTAATTCTAGACAACTTCAGGGACCATGTACAGAATTTCACATAAAATATCTGTAATAAACACACTGACAGTCTGTCTGCACTATTTCTTTAGCAAGCAGAGTACAAGTCACTATAACACAAAGAGCAGCTATGGTTCCCTGCACATGTTCTCAGATAAAATTCATGGACACATTGGCATTGTCTGAACAGACAAGATATTCTGGCCAGGGACCTATGGGTTTTACATTGGCCATTCACGCTGGAGGCTTTATATGCTTCCAATATATGCTCAGAAAAAGAGATCATAGAGAAGGGACAAAACAAGTTAGACCTTGCTCCATCACCTGGCTCACAGAATCCACTAACACTCTACCTGTTGGGTCTGTGATCATGCCACATGCTGTGTTTTTCTTTGCTTCGCTCTCCAACACAGGATCACATTGCTCTTCTGTTCCACCACTGGAGCATCTGGGGAAAGCAAGCAAATCAAACACGTGTTTCACATCTCTTACTATCAGATTTTCAGTGGGAAATTAATATATGACAACTCTGCACAAAAGAATGCATTTTATTTCTGTCACAAGACTTTATCCAGCCTCTTTTAAAAGCTGATGTCAGCCCTCTCACTGAATGGACTCCTTTTTAGATCCCTTCTGGGTGATTCAAAGGCTAATTCTTAGCTGAAAAAAGAGAGCTATGGGATCCAAACAGCTATGGTGTCCAGTCAGGGAACTGGACTGATGTACCATCCCCCCTCACACTCAACAGAAAAATCCTGCTTTGGAAAAAGAGACTTAAAGGACACAAGCCCTCTTATCATTCAGTAGTTTATGTGAAAGTTCAGCTCCCCACTCCTAATGGGAAGCTGGAAGATGTAGAATGTTTCTGGATGAAAAAGCCAGCAAGCAGATGGAGATTTGATTCTAAGAGTGTGCTCAGCAAATGCCACATGATGAAATGATTTTACATACACGGTGTTATTCTCAGGCACCAGCCAGCTGTCTCCAAGATCAGTGGAACCACTTGCAATGTCACCATTGGGCTTGATATTGTCATCATTTGGATCACCATTATAGTTACCTGTGAGGGTAAAAAGAGATTTATGGGACACATGAAACCTGTCAAAAAAATCTAGGTTTCAGGCTGTAAAATAAATTAAAATGAGATAGGGAGAATATATATGTAACATCAATCTGTAGTGGGCAAAATAAGAGCAGAATTGTGTTTTGATTACTGACAACAGCTGCTGCTCAGGCATTTGAAGCAGGAAGTCTGTAAGCTCCTATGTAACTAGATTACATGGAATCCAAGAAAAAACTTATCTAAATAACCCTGTTCTTTTACTTGCATCCTACATGTAGAATGTTGGACTAAATATTAAACAGTGCTATTTGTACCATTATATTCTTAGGCAGATTTCCTGCATTGAAAGTGTGAAAAACCCATGAAGAGATAAGTGAACTAGAGAACTCCAGATGATCCAAACCAAAGAATAATCAGAAACTCACAAGCCAACTACTCTTGTAATTTCTACATGCTAAGAAAAAAAATTTTAAGTAATCACCAGCTACTACTTACCACAGAGGCCACAGAGCAGACCACTGTAATTAGAGGGCACAGAGACTTCAGCATAATGATTTCCATCATATCTCACCCACAGTCCAAAGTCAGTTTCCAAGAGAACATATCCACCACTGCTTTGAATACTGATCTTCTTTTCAATAAATACAGGCAAGTTCATTCTGTGACCATTCACCTGTACAGCAAGTTGTGAAAGTAAGAATAAGGCTGTTGGGACTTCTACAACTGTCAACAGCTAGTACGGATTGCTGAAAGATAAGATCTTTTGCATAGAGCAACTGGAACTGATTAAAGAACATCTGAGCAAGTTTGTTGGAGATCTCATTAAAAGAGGTAGATATAATCAATAAAAAGATAAAGTATTGTTATAAACTCTACAGAGATAATAATTATCTGCATGTCAGTTAAAAATGATATGTGTCTTTTAAATAGGTATTTTCTTACATTCACTTTCTTGTTTTTCAGCAGAGAAATCTGATTGTCATAGACTTCCACGTGCACTGACTTCACATAAGAGACTTTGGTGTTGGCTCCTCTGTGCTCGTTTGTTGTGGACACATCAAAGTATGGAAGACTCTCAGAGGCAGCACACACTTTGGAGAGGGTGTAAGTGCAATTTCCCATGAAATTATGGACTTTGTGATCAAAAGTGTTGTAATGTGGGTCCCCAGAGGCGCTGCAAGAAGCACGACCTGTGAAGAAAGAAAAAGTCCCTCTGAGTCTTCACCAGACTTTTGCAGCTGCTTGGTTCCCAGTTTGTTTGTTTTATGTTGTATTTGTTGCTCAAATGTAACAGTGATGACATCAGTCAATAGCACTCCAAAGGCCAGCCCAGCCTTCTGGCTTCAGACCCACAAAGAATCTACTCTTGTGTATCAGAAATCTGTGCCAGAGGTTGATGAAGAAAGTTGGGTAAAAGGCATTATTAAGACATCATTATATAAAATGGAGCAGTGAGTTTTTAGTGTCCAGATCTGAAAAGCTCTTTCTGACTAAATAGGAAGAATTTACTCAAAAATTTTACAGGGCTGGTTAGCCAGAATAGACCACTGCACGATCAGCTGTCTGGGGTTTGGTACTCATCATCTATGAAACTTAAATTGAGTATTGCTTTCACAAGATATCCTTTACACACTTAAAAAAATATGAAAATTAAATAGCCAGTGATAATATGTACAAATGGAGGTACACTGTGTATGCATTTACATGTGAGACCTGCGTACGATTTTGAATGCTGATAAAAACTTCTGATTTTAAAGGGAAAAACTTCTCATCACTTCTTATCAGATTTGAGCCTTAAGGCGCTTCATGGTGTTTACCAACAACAGGAAGAGAGGTTCTTGAGAGGTTGAGAGAACATCTTTGCTTTTCAATGCCATGTTAAAATATACCTACATTTAGGATTGTGTCTACATGTCAACCTTAATTCCTTACAAAGAAAGACATACTTAACTATTGCCAAGAAAAGCAGAAGAAATCTAAACTGAGTAGGTGAGCCAGGACTCTCTTGTACTTAAACAAGCAGATACAAATAGACATTAGTGATTAAAATTGGAGGAAATCAGCAATTAAAATTTATCTAAACTGACATTTTAGTATATATCCTATATAATAAAGTAGTCTTTTCCAAGAAAATATAATTGGATTATATCTGAAATGAAAACAAAATTTGGAAATTAAACAAATTTTAAAATATACAGACAATAACATCTGTATAACAGGTGAAAATTCGCCATACAAAAGAGCAATTTAAATATATATGGACATGGCAGTAAAGAGTATGTGAAATAACTATCATGTCAGATCTACTCTTACAGAAACATCAGCACTGTGGCAAAAGAGACCTGTTGGAAAATGTGTAGAGTTGGAAGCCAGAAAGACTCCCAGAAGAGCAGAATGTTCCAAAAGTGTGATTAAGAAGGAAAATCTCTGAGCCTCCAGTAAAAAATCACTGTCAGATGGATATGGGACCTGGATTCAGAAGACAGGGAAGTGCTAAAAGGCAGCAAGAGAAGGAGATGGGAGACCACAGTACCTGAGCTGGGTGTGGGTCTGGCTGGTGAGGTGGTGAGTACAGGCTGTGTTGTGGTACCTGGCACAGGGCGTGTAGGTGCTGGTGTTGATGGACCTAGCACAAGAGAGAGTTAGAGGAGGTGTGCACCAGTAGGGGAGCTTTGTTGCAAGTACCCTGTCCACTCATCACAAACAAACCAAAAGCAGGACCAGAAAGGCTCAGGATGCCGAGGACAGGGACTGGACAGTGACTTCTTATCAAAAACTCATAGACCACTCATGCACCAGAAAGTATGTGTGATAATGGATAATAT
>VXBB01019093.1:8925-53321 GCA_013399915.1 Illadopsis cleaveri
AAAAGAAAAAAGAAAAGAAGAAAAAAAATAAAAGAGTTCAAAGACAGACAGCCAAGGTAGAAAGGAAAATATCTGTTCTGTGGGACATGACAGGAAAATGGAGTTGTTCTAGACTAACATCAGTGACAGGGATGGGAAATATTATTAAAGTTCAAATAAATATCACCTTGATCTTATTCATTTGGGCAAAAGTCATGTGGTTTTGCTGCAAAACCTAGAAAATAATCCAAATTCTTCAGAGGGTGCTACAAACTTTCACTGGTAGCAACATACAGATTTCCCAGGAAGGCAATAATTAATGGTACCATAAGGAAATTGTCTCTTTCCTTCCAGTAAGATGCAGCTGTACTGAATTCCTCTTCCTCTTAGCTGATGTGTACACTAGGCTTTACTAATACATTAGGCATGTCTTACAAATCAACATCAGCTTTTCCCAAAATCAGACTAAATTCAGAGTTTTCAGTGTTTTCACAGAATCACAGAATCATTAAGTTTGGAAAAGACCTCTAAGATCACCAGTTCTAAACATTTATCCAAGATCACTGTGTCCAGCCCCAAAACATATTCTTAGGAGCCACACCCACAGCTTTTTGAGAAATTCCAGGAGTGGTGACTCCACCACTGCCCTGGACAGCCTGTTCCAATGCCTGAGCAATGCTTTTCCCCTCTTTTGCCAAGTCCCATAAGTTGAAGCCATTGCATAATCTCCTTTATCATATGGAACATCACATCAAAACCTTTTGGACTCAAACTTATTCATGTTTCTATCACAGCAACCAAAAGATGTCTTAGAAGTGGAGAAAAATAATTCTGAGACCATTTTCTACATATAATTTTCACCATTAACTTCAGGCTTGGAGCAACTTGGTCTAGTGAAAGGTGTCCCTGGAAGGGGTTGGGAGAAGATGATCTTTAAGGTTCCTTCCAACCCAAATCATTCCTCAGTTCCATGATTCCAACTAAATAAGAGGCAACAAACAGAAGCAATTTATCCCTACCCTGCTTTGAGTAACCTTTCCTCTCCACCTTTCTGTGTGCAGCACAGATTTCAGTCCTTCACAAAATGACCACTCACTGGAGGCCAAATGTTCAACACCCAAACCTTTTGATTTTGGAGTGGGAGCAGCAGAGAACGGACAGATTTCCATTCAGGAAACCTGGGAGCACCAAAGACGATTTTTTGAAAGATGAGGAAATCCTATACATTAAAATTACCAGTTTTATCTAAGAACAGCACTGATGCTAAAATAGCTTTTTGTTCTGTCTCTGTGCCGATAAAAAATCAACTTGTTTGTTGATATGGTTTTGATTGTGGGCCAAAAGTAAGCATTTGAAATGTGTCTGTGAAATGTCTCAAAGTGATGTTGGTAAGCAGCCAGTGTCAAGGATCTCCTTGAGGTTTATTTTGGGTCCTTAAATAATTCCATTATTAGGATATTGCCTGGCTTAAATTATAAGTATTTTTAAATAAATAGTTTAAATTAGAAATAATTTTATCTGAATTAAATTATAAATAATTTTCTTGGAGAGGACACGTGTCCAAGATGAATAACACTTCTTTCCTGCCAATCTTTAATCACAGTCATCTCAAAGCTGTGCCTGGACAGAATTCTATCAGTGGTGTTTCTCATATCTTCCTTATGTTGTCAAATTCTGATGGCTTGGTGACCCCTTGCAACATGGTTCAGAAGTTTAAAGTTGCTGATTTTTAGCAGCCCAGTTCAGGAGATGTGGCTTCTCTTACTCACCTGTTTGGAGCTTCGGGTCACCTCAGGGGTTTCTTCTCATGCTGGTTTCTTGGTTAAAACAGGAGGGTCCTTGGGATTTGAGCTTTTTGGACAATGCAGTGGTGCTCATGTTCATGTGCTCAAAATGTTTTCATAGCACAAAAAATCAGCAATAGCAGGCTAATGGTGTGCCCTGGGCTTCTGCAAAAGTGGAATTTGACCTGATGGAAAAATCCCATACTGAAGTGAAAGGAACCTCTGAAACCTGGTGCTGCTATCACACTTCCAGCACACACTAAATTACCTTTTTTACCCTCCATGTGGCAATTTTCCAGATGAGATTTCTAAGGCCATTGTCTTTTGCCAGATATTTAATTTTTTTAATTATTCTTTTGCATCCATCTTAATTCTACTGAACATATGAGGGAAGAGAAAACAAACAAAAAAAATTTAAAAAGAATGAGACAGAGAAAGAAGTTCTTTTAAAAAAAGAGACTAACAAACCCATCAAAATGATAATTGCTAAGTTATCATTTGCTTGCTCTTTTCCAGTCTAGTTGCTGCAGCAGCTCCTCTCTCGTCTTCCACTCCGCCTCAGCTCCCAAATGGTATCAATTATCCACAAATCTCACAGGGCCTGCACCATCTGAATAACAATTCATTAACCTTCACTTTCCTCCTGCTGATTAACTCGCCCCCACCACCTCCCCGATGTAGGAGACAGCGTGTCGGAAATTCAGCCAAACTTTTTAATTATGCAAATAATACAATACCCGGGGATAATTATTTAGCCCAGGACTCAGGCTGTATATTCGGTGCTCTGCTCTGCTCTCACAGGCTTTTCAGCTCTGTTCTCTTGCTTACATCATCTTGGTTGTGTCAAGGAGAATGAAGGATTTTCAGTTTTGCTCGGTGCAGGTGATCACTCCCAGAAGCTTCGTGCAGATGTGCCAGCGCTTGGGGAAGAACAGGCTGCTGCAAGGCTGGCCAGGGAACACAAAAAGCCAGTTTAAGTTTTCAGTATCTATCTTTCAGCTCCAGCAGCAGCCTCCAGATGAACCCTGCGTGGATCCAAAATCTCTCACTGCAGGGCTGAGTTTTGCATTTACATCTGGTAGGATCCCATCTGCACAGCTCAATTCTTTGCACTGCTCGAGTCTGGTATGAAACTGCCGAGCACTCCTCACTTTTTAGCAGTCAAAGCCCTTTCTTTTTCCAGGCAAATTTAATAAACGAAAAACTGTAAATCAAGTTTTAACCTCCAAACTTTTCTTTTTGACAGAGACAGCTTAAAAGCCAAACAAATTTATGACCAGAGTTTTGTTTTATACAGACACACATAACTTTCACCCAGAGCTAACTCTGGAATGGCAGGATGGATTTGTTTCAAGCTCTCTAGCATGCTTTCTGACAGACACATATGGGATTATTTCTATTATGCATAGGGTATGATTCTGAGCACATGAAATTTGGAACTTGGGCCTGAAATCAGTTCACCTCTTGGCTCTGACAAAGTCCCATAAATATATCTTTGCACTAGTAAAAGTTACCTATGTACTTACCTTTATAACTCTGGCTGGTTTGTTGAGTCTATTTACCCATAAATAAGGGTGGCATTGCTTTATGAAGAATTTTAAAATCTCTGAACTGAAACTTTCTTAGCATTACAGATCACATTGGCAATATTGAATTTTGCCATCTGCTACATTCATCTGACATCATTCCTGTACAAAGAAAAGAATTGATTCTGCCTGATAACCAGCTTCAAATATAGCAGCATAAACAAATCTCTGTGAGATTAGACAATGCAAAATTCAGGAAAGCTTGGCAATACTTTATATGTCTCAATTTAACAGTGTTTAAATTTCAGGTCATGATTATGTAGTCAATATCTCCAATTTTTTTGTGAGGAATTTTTTAAAAGTTCAAGATTTCAAACACATTCAGACTGATTTCACTCTCGAGGATGCGTAAGAGAGCAAACCTTTGGTTATAAACATCCAAATCACTCCAAAAGAAGAAATAATGCCAGACTTTTCTATTATCTTTTAGTTCTTGTTTTCTTAGACAGATCAGAGTGGCTGAATATAATTACCTCAATCTGGTAAGTGTGAAAGTGAAGATACAGGCAAAATAAGGCCTTGTTCTTAAATAATTTCTTAAGCTCGAGTAAGGATTGCTAAATCCATACATGGACTATGAAGAATGTTTTCCCAGCTGCTTCTTAATGGAAGAGGAGTCCACTTCTCCTTGTTTTCATGATTGTTCTCCAGGAAAACCTCCTTTTTTTCAGTCATTATGAACTACTTATATCCTGGTGCTGGAAAGTTCAGCACCTAAAATCCTAATATTTCACAGAAAATGCACTGCCTAATCTCTCTTGTCAGTCAAACTCAATCCACTGGGAAGGTGTAAGAGCTCTGGGTGGCACAAAGTGTATAAACGTTCATATGATTAAGAACTACGAAAACAGATCCATTTTCCTCTCACATTTCTTATTCTTGCAGGCAATCCTTTGCTCAGTCTGTTGACTTCTCTAGGGCTCATCCTTAGGTATCCAGCTGTTCTCATACCTTGTACAGGAAACCACCCAGAAGCAGAAGAAAGATGTGACAATAACAAGTCCAAATTTCAGACCAAATGCCAGAAGTTTTTTAAGAACCCAGTGCTTAAGAAAATACCTGTCTCACAGAGCTGCTGAAAACCTTTAGCCATTATTGACTACAATGGAAGAGTCAGATGCTCTTATTTTGTTGTATATGGTGCTGGATAACTAATTTCAAGCATCCAAGTTTTAGCAGTTCAGCCTATGCAACTGGAAAAGATCACACTGAAAAGCAGAGCCAGTGAAGAAAAAGACAGCCTTAGCTCTCTGGCCCACATTCAGTGTCTCTGATTTTATTGCTTTATATCAGTGCTGCCTGTGAGGGACCCTTTGCCTGCCTAGGGCTTGCTTCTGTCCTTTACAGTGGTCAGAAAATGAGAATATGCAGAAATCATGTTGAGAAGGTAGAGGAAGAACAATATTTGATATGAATGAAACATTTGGGACACAACATCAGGCCTCTGCAAGGATTGCTAGTGGAATGGGTTCACTTCCCCAAAGGTTAGAGAAGTGTCCACTAAATATTTTCTGTGAAGAAAATCACTGGAAGATGGTATAAATATCTAGCTTTAAAATGTATCCAGCACATCACTCTTGCTAAATCTCCAGTCTGTGTGAACAGACAGAGTTTGGTTTTTTAACTAATTTAATAAGATCCTAATACCTATGGAATACATAGTGACACCAGGGGACATGGGTTGGGTATCAGTATGGATACACTGGCAAAATTCCTCCTAATGGAGATCCAAGACCATGCCTTGCACCATTCTGAAGATCTCCACATTTCTGGCTGCACATTTGTCCTTCAAATTTTCTTCCTTAAGCATAAAAGTCTTTCCTGCTATCAGCTCATTCTTAGCTCCCAGTGAGTTATTGATGATTAATTAGTTTGTGGGTTTTTGGGTACACTCCTGTGCAAGCAAGTGAATTTTAGTGATATTGCCATGCCAGATTTTTGGCAGATATACAGCATTGATTGTGTGGCTTGTCTTTTCGTTGGTACAAACCTCTGTTCATCCTGGGCCAGGTTGGATGGAGCTCTGAGGAACCAGGTCCAGTGAGAAACATCCTTGCCTATTGCAGGGGGTTGGAACTGGATGATTGTTCCAACCCAAGACATTTTGTGATTCTGTTGATGAACTTTCAGATTTAGAGCTGGAATAAGGTTCCCAGGTACAGCTTAACTGCTCCTGATTCTCTGTCCATTTGGACTGACCTTCAAAACTGAAGTTGGAGAAGGACTCAGTTAATGTATGTCTACAAACTTGCAACTTGATTTTTATATAAGTGCTAAGCTAACTCTGTTTAATTGATTTTCCACATTGTACACTGAGAAATAGGATTTTTATGGCTCTTGAATAATTCAGAACTTTGATTCCTAAGGCAAAAAAAATGGGCAAGGAATAAAAGCATAATTGTCATTGTAGCAGAGGTCAAAAGGACAAGCTGGCCATAAGTTCATAATGTGCTTGTGCTCTTGGACTCATTGTGGACTGTGGAATATTACCTTGTTGAAATCTTATTACTTAAGGAAGGGGGGAAAAAAAGCACACAGGCAGTTAGCTGCAAAAGAAATGGAGGAAGTGTTAATTTTTAAGCAAGTTTGACAAAGATTGAGTTTCATATGACAAATACTGTCAGCAAGACAGGATTCTGTCAGTGGAAGAAGTTTAAACATTAACAATTTCTGTCAGGCTGTTGACACAACCACGGCAGACATTTCCCAAGATGCTGAGATGACTGCTGGCATTTGTCAACAATCCTGTCACAGTGACAGCAATAAGACCATGTCTGGAAATGTGACAGTTTTGGCTCCGTGTTCCCCTGAGCATTGGCCCAGGTGTTCAGAGAAAGTGTGGGAAAAACCCGTATTTCTGCATTGTCATTCGAACGCGGAGAAAACACAGGAGGAAAATGAGCTGTCACTGCAATTCCCAGGATGCCTTTCTGCTTAGCATAACTCCACTCCACGGCCCAGGGTCCACTGGTCCAAGCTCTGACAGATAATTAAGAAAGCAGCAGCTTTTTCTAGACGGCTCTTCCTCATGATTTGCATTTTAGCCAGAGGCGACCAGTTATAAAAAAAACATGATGGAAAGATGGTAAGAAGCCAATTAGATGGATGGATGGCTGACTGACAGCTCTCTGGTGTTATTACTCCAGATTTCATTGTATGTAGCCTGGCAGTTTTCAGCAAGAACCAACTTTTGCAGGTTTGTAGAGCTGTTAAATGAAGGACTATATATAGAATGCAATGGTTTTGCACAAATCTTTTACATTTTCCTGAAATAAACATTTATTACTTCCATTCTAGTTTAAGCACCATAATCTTTCTTAGTTAATCACAATTTACATAGCTACATCCAGAAATTTTGGAAGACTTTGTATTAAAATAACTCTGTTGATACAGCAATAATTAAAAAATGAGTTGAAAGTTAAACTGTAACATTTCATGACACGGCAGTAATTAATGTTCCTAAGGAACAAGTCTGATTTTTAACATAAAGAAATGACACTAATTGTCTTGTAGAGATAAAGTATTTATTTGAAAGAAATAAAGTATTTGAAAAAAAATAGAGAGAAATATGAATTTTGTTGTGGTGGGAGAATTTGTTCTAGTGGATGTTTTCTTTGTTCTGGGGATCTTTATTTTTTTTTTTTTTCTGCTGTTTTTCTCAGAAAGAAAACATTGTTTTGCACAGGACTTAACGGTTTTAAATATGAAATAGCTTGTAAATTGCTGCTTTCCAGCTCATCTGTGCAGCTCCAACAGCTGGTAGCCAATCAGAAATGTTCTTCTCTGCTAGTGCCTGGTGGCTGTATCTCACTATAAAATTTAAACATTAGTAGGGCTTTTCTTACACTTCTGTGTTGTTTATGGATTTATTTTTTTGTTGTGAATTCAAAATTTAACAAAGCACAGCAGCATTTGCAGTTCCAAAGCTACAACTGCCACTCGATGAGTAATGGCCTTTGCCAACATAAAAAAGTCCCTCAGCTTGCTTTGGCTTCTGCACGTTTATCCAGTGCTGGCAATTATCTCTTGATGAATGTTTGGTTGTTTTAGCAAAGCTTCCTATGCTTCAAGGGATATGACTTTGTGGATGTGAGTCCTCTGAATTGTTGGGATCATGGGGAGCTGAAAATGTTATACCTTTCTTTTTCTTGCTGCAGTGTGAAAAATACCAAAGCAACCCCACTGGAATCTCTTTGTTCAGACCTTAATAAGATTTTTTTTTTTTTAGATAAATAAAATAAAGATATAAATCAAATTCACAACATGTAAAAGGCCAGATTATACTAATGCATGTTAAATAGGAATCTGTGGGCTTTTCTCTGCAATTATATAGACTGTTCATAGAATCACAGTGTTGTGGTGCAAAATTGAAATCACAGAATGGTTTGGTTTGGAAGGGAACTTAAAAGATCCCATTCCAACCCCTCCCATGACCAGGGACACCTTCCACTTGACCAGGTTCAAATTCATATTAATAGACTAAATGAATTCAGAGTGAATTGCTCAGAGCTCGTAGAACTTCTGAAAGACTAAGAAATCTTCTCCCTGTATTGCCTTCTGTTTCACTTCTTTTTTTACTACATCCCCATTTTTCAGATTCTAGGAAAATCCTGAACCACAGGTTACAGGATATACTGTGCACCCACGGGGGGAAAAAAAAAAATTACTTCTAATGACAAAACTTGCAGACCTTCCCAAAAAACAAGTTTCCACTGTGAGATCCTTCATCTCCCTTTTTATCATGCAGCTACACAAACTCCTCTCCCACATGAGCCACTATTACACTTACCACAATGGATGGCCCTCATGATTCCTATTGCCCTTTCATTGTATCTGAAATTTTCTGCTGTAATTAAGGTTTCTTTTTATCCTGAAAACCCTTTGTATCAGACTTTTTTTAATAGAAATACTAAACCACCTCTTTATTTTTCTGATAACCCCAGTATAGCACACATTTGTCCAAAAATATCATTGCTGGGGAGCACTGAAGGTTAAATACAACACAAAGCAGAAGAACTGGGGCACCAAATTAATTTTTCCACCTAATCACCTTGAAGGGGAAACATGTTGGCCTGTAAGGGGACTTGGAAAACTGAGACAATTCTGAAACTGACCAGTATAGGAATTGTGATGGGCTGCTCAGGAAGTCCTGTGTGGGTGAGGAAAATCTCGTTCTACTTTTGCTGACTGGAATTTAAGACCTCAGAAGCTGTGACAAAAATCAGAATGCTGGCTTAAATCTATATTCATATCCTTTGATGGGAGTTTCCCACATCTCTTTCAAGTGGCAGGAAAGATAAAAAGATGCTGCTTGTGACCATCTCTAAACTGAAATTTTCAGCTGCAAGTGGGATGGCAAAGAAGACTTAAGCCAAAGTATTTCCAAATAAACTAAAAAGTCTGCTAATTCAGAATTTTGCAGATAATTTAAGTATGCTTTTCTCCATTAGACCTATTTTTCTCCATTACTAATTTTAAAATATGTGAATCTGTGAATTTTGTATATGAGCTGTTCATGGGAATTCCTGTTATTTAAGCTCACCTTTATTTCTCTTGATGTTCAAAATAAGAAATTAAAAAAGAATTAAACCATCATTTTTAGGAGCAGAATATTTTAATGACATGGAGATTTAATAAAACCAAAAATTTTTAGCTTGTCCCAAAAATCATGGTATATATAGATATATGAAGATATATACATTCACAAATATGCACATGCATGCATTCAAAAGGAAGTTTTTTGCAAATAAACCCAAAATTAAAGATCTGTCCTCAAGAAATTTATATGTATTTCAAGAGAAACAAGATCTGGGAGGAAGATGAGAAGGTGGAGAAGAGAGAAGGAGAGATGTTAATGTAAATTTTCCATTTCAATGTTCTTCCAATGCTTATCTATCTATTTAACTATTTACTTTTAATCTAAGAGTGGATTAATTTCAATCACTTGCTTATTTTCAATCAGCATGAGAAATGCTTATGGAGTTTATTTATATCAGGGAGGTAACACTGATCCAAAAAATCCACGGTGAAAATTAAATTGGCTTGACTCACTACTACTGGAGAAGAAAGAAATAAACAGACATGGCATAATTTTAAACTTTTTCATCTGGAAACACCCTAAAAATGGCCAGAGTAAACATTGCTAACATTGTTTGCTAGAGATTCTTGTTTTACTTACATTTACATTTCTGAGAGTGGGAGGACAGGGAATTAAATGGGAAATAACACAATCATTAAATGAGGCATGGAAGGAAGGCTGATAATGTGTGTTCCATTAACATTTCAAGGATGATTTTATTGTGCCAGGCTGAGTGATCCGATTTGGAACATAAATATGACACCTGAAACCACTTTTGTTTGTAAGATTTATGGTGGAAAATACCTTTCCCTGCCTAAAAAATTGAACTTTCACTCTAAGTTTGATTCTTCTGATGTCAAGTTGAGAGAGCTGATCTGGGGATGATTCATCCTTTTCTAAGGACAAGTGTCTTGATACCTTGATTATTTATCTTTATAAGCTCCAGGAGGAAGCTGAACCTCTGGTTTAAAGTAGTCACTTGTTCTTTAGGTTAGTGCTGGACAAAACAGATCCCAAACTCCCTGTACACATGGCTGTGCTTTGGGATATCAACCTTACCCTGTTCTTTGCTTTATCCGGATCTGTGACTCAGGATATTGCTTGGCTCTGACACAGTGGCTGCCATTTCTTTAAGGAAAATCCAGAAATTTCTGTATAGATTTTTCTTCTAGTAGTCAGGTCCAGCTACTGAGAGTAATATTTTATAAGCCTAGCAGTGTTCTAAGACTAACTTTTTTGTTCTTTCAATGTCAGTTGCTAGACGGGAACTGCTTTGTTGTTGTTGTTGTTGATATTGTTATTATTATTATTATTGTTGTTATTGTTATTATTATTGTTATTATTATTACATAGTATCCTTCCATTTCCCTAAAAAATACCCATGGAGATATTTGCCCTCAGCAGTGATGAAAGATTACATATGAACTAAAAGCAGAAGAATAAAGGTGAGAACTGCTCTATTATTCACCACTATTTATTATTTCCAGTATAATAGAAGACTAACATAACAATAACTCTCCAAATATAGCCAGAATAATTTAGGAGAAAAATTTTGCTCAAGATTTTGAAGCCAACACCTGCATAATTTAATGATTAGATGGATGTACTGAACATGACACAACACCAGGTTCTTCAATCCAAACCAATATAAATGTGAAGGATGAAAACAGCTCAGAAAGTCAAGCTTAAAAGCAGAGCAAATGTTAGAAATAATGCAATATGTCTTAAGGTTTGACTGAAGACCAAGGAAAAAAAAAATCCTTCCATTTCCCTCATGGCTCAGAGAGCAGGTTCAAAAAGCACAGGGCACAGCAGCAAAAGGTCTGATCACACAGGGGTTTAAAACCCAAAAGGAAAATCACAAGTATTCCCTAATTGGAAGCCCAGAGAGAGCAAAGGTAAGTAGCTCTTTCTAAAATTCAGAAGCAGGAAGAATGAGGAAGATGAGGCATTCACTGAAATGTCAAAATAAAATCGATAAAGCATTTTCTGGGAAATCAATGCAGAGAGTGGAAGACGCCAGAGATAACAGAGAGGCAAATGCTTTCTCTGGAGCAGATGAAAACTCCAGCAGTGGCATTGAAAACAGGTGTTGTTTTCATAATTAAAACTCAAGGGAAACCTGCCTAAAGGGAGCTGTAATAATGAAATAGGGGGAAAAAATACCCATGGAGAACAACGTCTCATTAGGAGAGATAAACTTCACATGCAAACAACACTGAGTTAAATGACAAATTGTTTTTCTTAATGGCACTCTGGTGTGAGACAGGTTCAGAGGTTCTGCTTGTTTTGCTGCAAACTGGTGATTAATGGCTGCAAAGGTTTCCACACAAGTGTGAAAGACAGCAGTGGAAAATGAAGATGCAAGTTGTCTCTCCAAAGGGACACTTTATAAAACCAGAGTCTGGACAGAAATAGGAAAGCCTTTGAGAGATTAGAAAGCCCTTCTAATAACTGGCTGTGGAATGACCCAGTTTCGTTATTTTCTGTTTGGTTCCTAGTTAATGCTGTTTTCCCCTTGTAACCGATGCACACTAAAACCTCACGAATGAGACCCTGAAGCAATTCTGAAATCATCTTCAGTGTATTTTCTCAGAGATAAGAAAAACATCAGCAACTCCAGTCGCTCTGACTCAGCTTGGTGTGCAGGTACCATGGAGTCAAATGTGGTGCAGACAGGCAGAGCATTGCAGGAAACCCTCCAGGAAATCTCAAATGTCTGGGTGATTCCACACTTGATTTTCCATAACCTTATCGATATTGTCCCTCAAATGGGGATGCTTAAAGAGGGAGAGAAACTGCTTATGTCAAGAGGTGGCTTTCAGGGCAGAGGAAAACTATTTCAGACAGTTTGGTCTGAATAAAACTCTTCTGCTGCAAACGGAGTTTTTCAGAGGTGCAGTGCAGCACAGGGGCTTCTGATAAGGGATTTTTGGGAGAAATGTCTGCAGCAGATCCAATGTTCTCAGGTTTCAATGTGCTTAGTAGGCACAGCTGGGATTCAGGAGCTGTTACAGTTGACTAACTACCTGCTGCATGCCCAGAAGTACCAAATAAACCAATAAATCCTCAAATCTGTAAGCAAGCAGAACCACTATTCCATCAAGTTCCTGGGTGGGAAGAGAAGACACACCATAAAGAATTCTGTAAATTGTTCAGAGGTAAAATAACTTGGCTGTTGCAAGTACAGTGACTTGAAATATTTGGTCAAATATGCCTACTCAGAATCAGCATGTTTAAAATGTTTGGTTTCTAATTAATACTGTTTTATTAGATGCAATAAATAGTAAGTAACGATACAAAATTAAATAATATTAACTAAAAAATACCAGAAGAAACGCCATACTTCTAAACATGAAAGCTCTGTTTGAAGGCTTGGTTCATCATTTTCAAGCAAAAAAAATTAGAAGAGGTGAGAGTTAATAAAGTTCTTACATATGTAACATAGGGTCAGTAATGAATAGCAGTGAATTTGTCTCCAAGCACATCACCTGAGAGATCAATACTTTATTGAGTTTGAATCTCTAGACATTAAAAAAGGATGTAGGAAAACTGAAAATCATGTGGAAAGCTACTGCCTACTGAAATCCTTGTGGTGGAAAACTTAAGGAGTTCCACTCCTTTTAATGCATCTCCAAGGCTAAATAGTGACAGCCCTGAGTTTTTATTTCATATGCACAGAATCATATCAGGAACCATAAGAATATTCTGCCTCATAGAGAAAAGTTCATGACACTGCCTAGAATTAAATGGAAAGCAAGTTGACATAAGGAAAAAAAACCCCAACAAACCATTTCTTTTTACATTCAGAGCTATAAATAATAAGAAAAATAATGTCTATAATTATAGTGGTTTTTTAATGGAATTTAATAGACTTATATTACTCATCATGGCAACAGGGTATTTCTATAAAAGCTACACCTCCATTTGATATGACTAAGCTGATATAAATGTCTTGGAAGACATAAAGCCTTCCTGTGATCTCAGATCATCCAAAGATCTTTTCCTGAAGGTGCTGCATGCAGACACAGCATTTTTCCAGTGTATGGAATTTTGGAGTGAAACAACCTTAGTACACATCCTTCTGCTCTGCCAGAAAAATTCACTTTATTTTGGGACTCAGTGTGACAAACGTGAATCACGACTGAGCAACACCCCATGAATTCAAGGGGGACACACATGGAAGCTTTTGCAATTAAAATTGCACAGGGAGTGTGTAAAGGTGAAATTGTAATTAACAAACTGGAGCCTTGCCAGAAAAGTGGGACAACCTTGTTGTCTTTGTTTGCTATCTCAAACTTTTACATTTCAAGAAAGAAACTTTTATGATGCCTTTCCAGAGGCCTTATGCAACATCCTCATCCAAAGCACTGCTTTGCAAATTGAGAGTGATAATACAATATTTCCTGCTCCCAGCAGGGCTGTAGCTCTTGCCTGGCCAGGACTGGGACCCCCCATCTCCTATCCAGAGAGGAAGACAGGTTATGTTGCCTTACAAAAGGATTATTTTTGGTGAATTATTTTAGCCAACCAAAACAAACAAACAAACAAACACCAAAACCAAAAAACCCCCCAACAAAACCAATATAGTTTGGGGTTTTTTTTCAACCATGGGATAATTATTGATGTGAATCGGGAATGACGGAATCATTAAGGTTGGAAAAGACCCCTAAAATCATTGGGTCCAACAGTCCCCCCAGCCAAGCCCACCACTAAACCATGTCTCCAACTCTACATCTACACCTCTTTCAAACCCTCCTGGGAATGGCGATTCCACCACTTCCTTGGGCAGCCTCTTTCAATGCTTGACCACTGTTTCTGTGAATAATTCTTCCCTACTATCCAATAGACCTCCCCTGGAAAGATTCACTGCTGGATTTTTACCTTTTTTTAAAAAAAAACCCTTTTTTTTTAAACTTTTTTTTTAGTATTTCCATTATTAATAACAGAGTTAATGGGAGGAAACATTTCTACACGGAGGAGCCTTGACAGGAGATGGAGATAGAAGGTCTGATCCTTGCCTGCGGTTGTATAAACTCTAGTTTACCTGATCCCAGTGGGATCTTCTCACTCTGTGGAAAAGTGATTTCCTCTCTTCCAGATGCCCCTTTGGGTTCTAAGCAACCCACAGATGTGTCAACAACAGCAGAAGTCTCTCCAGGCAAAATGTTCTGGAGTTTTGAACATCTCTCTCTATTTTTATTAAGGATAAAATTTGGCCATAAAGGAAGTGTTGGTATTGGGTTGGGTCCCACACCAAGCATCTGCAATGAAATAACTTACTTTTCTCTGCATTCTCATTGCAAATATTTCAACAGGCCCTCTCCCAAGTCAGGGCACTCTTTCCCCTAGAACAATGGTAGTCAAATTATGCCAGTCATATTCCTCTGTCCTCTCCAGAAAACAATTCTCTGAAGGTTATTGGTATGACAGCAGCCCAAAAGTCAGGAGTAGAACTTGAATACAATCTTACACATTTTAAAAGTAAAGATTAAATATTGGGTGAACTTACTTCACTTTTTGCTCACATTTTATTGTTTTACTTCAAAAAGAACACACAACAGTAGGTACTAAGTACTATATGTATCTATACAGAGGAAATAGAACAAAAATTTTTTATTATAGTCACAGTAAAAATGCTTAAGTAGCCATTTTATTTTCTAGATTTTCAACCAGTTGCTCGAGTTTTCTCAGTCTTCTTATGAATTTCATGTTGTAAAAGAAAAAAAAAAATGAACAACTTTGCTGGAGCACTTTGATTACAGTACAGCAGGAAGGGCAGCTGGAATCATGGATTTCAAAGAAGTTTCATGAGGAAAGTTTCCAAGCTGCAGCTGTGCTCCTAAGGCAGGGCCAGCCCCGTGCCCAAGCACTGCCTTGTGGTAAGATTGCTCTGTTCATTGCTGGAATGATTCCTGGACTCATTTTTGGCCCATTCCAAACAGCAACAACCACAGAGCATCTTGGGGTTTGCACACAGGAATCATGGCTAGTAGAAAATTCAAGTGCAGTTGTTGGTTGTGGAGGGTGAGAAAGTTGATCTGTGTGGATGTGAACTCTGTCTTGGTTTGGGGAGAAATCACTGGCTAGTTTTATAGTCATAAAATTATAGTAGTGTAATAAATTGTTATTAAATTTAATTGCTAAGCATTATCATAACAGGCTAAACTTAATTTATTACTTTTGTAGCCAGACCAAAAGTCTGGAAATATAATTGGCAAGCCTGTTGCTGGGTAGTGACTGGTAAAAGAGCCATGACAAAGCCAGAACAAGGCTGGTACAGGCAGATATTTCTCCAGAATATTTTCTCCAGACTTCAGCAGCTGAAGGCCTGGGGCATTCCTGACCCTCTGATTATCTGATATATTGAAAACCCTTCCTTCCTTCTGGGATCAGAGCTCTGCAGAGTCATTCAGCTCCTGGAAAATCTCCTGTCCATGAAATAACATTTAATTGGCCAAAGTAGCAGCCAGGTCTGATGCCAAGTAGTGCTCGAGCTGTGGAGAAAGCAGAGGAGGGAGATGTGCTGCACTCCAACAGGAATGTGATGTGGTGAGGATTTGCTGCAGGAGCAGCTAATAACCACAATCAGCATTGGAGAATTTGAGGTCTGTGCACACACAATAAACAGAAGGGTTTGTCTGAGGAAGGTTGAAATAGGAAACAATAATAAGAAAATCAACACAAGCAAGCAAGTTATATTCTGTTCCCGTTTCTAGGCAGTGATCAGAGGCATAAAGAGATTAAATTATTTGCCCCAGCTTGAACAGGATATGTGTGTCCTCAGCAGGAACTTTTTTTCCTCTGCTTTTGCCTTAGATTTTCTTCAATCAGATTTGCAAGATTCAAACTGATTCCCACATTGGCTATCAATACATAACAATTTGTAAGGAGCCCAGCAAGTAAAGCCTGTGTCCTGATGTCTGAATGGTCAGGGGACTGAAGGTCTGCAGGAATTTGGAGGAAGAATTTCAAAAATCACAGAATGAGGAAAGCTACTTGAACTAGACCCCAAATGCATTTTAAGGAATAAGAATATAATGTATATTTGCAAACCATATTAGCAGGAAAATGCAGTGACAGCAAACCCCCTGAATCAGTCATCATACACTCACTGTAACAGACCTGCCAAAACTCCTAATTAAGGCCTCCCTCAGGACTCTTGTTTTCTATCTCATTATCCTGATAAAGTGGACACCAATGAGTCCCTTAATGAGGATTAAACTGTAGGCTTTAGTTGAATTTGCATCTCACATTTTCTATCAATGAGACTCTCCTGAAATACACCAGATACACTTGCCAGTTTCTAATTCAGAATTCAAAATACTGTATATGAAAAAAATTTGGTAATAGAATTCTGCTTCTTTGCCTTACAATTGTCCAAAAAAAAAAAGGAGATAAAAAATGTCTGTTTTGATAAATACAGCATTTTTCCCATCCACAGGCCAACAGTGTGTGTCATATTGCTGTGTATGTGGCTTAAAAGGGACAGCTGCTCCAGGGATCTGGAAACATTCTCTTTAGTTTTTAACAGAAGGAAAAACTGAAACGGAAGCAGATGTTTGTGGCTGTATCATGTGTGAGATAAAGTCTTTGGAGACTTATTTTTTTTTTCCCCCAACAGCAAGTGTTTAAAGTCTCGTCTTCCTTAAAGGAATTTTGATTTCGTGCCTGACCCAAGAAATATGCTTTGTGTAAATTCACATGACAGAGCTCCTTGCTGATGGTTTTAGTCAACACTGGGGCTGAGCCTTCAGGATGTTCTGAACACAGAGGTGATCCATGGGGCAGGTGGGAGTTTACTCTTCTGCACCTCCTCCACTGCTCTGTTGTGAGGTAGCACCTCTAAAACTCATGTCCCACACAGTGGCCAGGAGCCCTTGAGATCCTGGGAGACAGGAGGATTACCTGCTAGAAATCAGACCAACAAATGATTGGTTTGCCTTTCTAAAATCTGCAAGTCCAGAATGAATGTCTTAGCTTATCCAGAATGTTCAACAGAACTTAATTAACACCTTCTAAATGAAGTTTATATCCATCCAGCAGAGATCTGTGAACCAAGAAGCTCATTTCTTTCTGAGTATTCCTTGCTCTTCAAAATGAACAGGGATCAACACTGATGCTCACAGGAGCTTCTCATCTTCTTACCTCAATCTTATCAGTGACATCTGAATGCAGATTGGTGAGAAAATATATGCTTCAGAAAAGACAAGGACAAGGCAGAATGGTTTTAAACTAAAAGAGAAGAAATTTAGATTGGATATTAGGAAGAAATTATTCCCTGTGAGGGTGGTGAGGCCCGGGCACAGGTTGCCCAGAGAAGCTGTGGCTGCCCATCCCTGGAAATATTCCAGGCCAGGTTGGATGAGGCTTGGAGCAACCTGGGCTAGTGGAAGGTGTCTCTGCCCATGGGGTGGAACTGGATGAGCTTTAAGGTTTCTTAAAACACAAACCATTCTGTGTTCTATAATTCCACAATTTAGGTTCTTATTTAGGACTCTCAAGGATGTGTGTACATGTGTGTAACCTGGCACACAGATTTTAATGGCTGGGAGATAAAAAATTTCTTAAGAAGTAGTTTCCATCATTTGTACATGTCATCACCTACCAAATCTGAGGTGGGCAGCACATCAATGCTACGGAAATAAGATCAATGTCCCCAGTTAGGTTCAGATATGAAATACGACACCAATTGTAACCACAATAAAAACAGTGACATTTGAAAGGAAATCAGAGACCTTGGGCAAAGCCAGAGGAAATATGCAGGAAGACTTCAGTTATAGAGACAGTTTTATGTATCTTCCAGCAGCTGGAGGGAAGAGTGGTTTGGACACAAGCTTTTTTTTNTTTGCCCATCCAGCAACAGCTGCCATGACCAGAATTCTGCTCTCTATCTGCTGTGATGTCAAAGCAGTTTTCAGCTCACAGTGGGGATTTCTATTCAAAAATATTCCCATCTACACACAAGAGCAGTGGTGGCTATAGGGGTGCCCAGTCTTATGTGTCTTCCAGCAGCTGGAGGGAAGAGTGGTTTGGACACAAGCTTTTTTTTTTTGTTTTCCATTTCACTATAAGAAATGAGTCACACTTATTCAGCAAACTATATATGTTTGAGACTGTTTTATTTTTAATTCAATAGAAATGGATACACTGGAGAAGGACCATGCTGATCATGGTTGTGGTGCAACAGTGAGGTGTATCCAGTGAAAGAACAGATCAGAGATTTAAAACAAGCTAAGAGAAAGTCTCTTAGAACAGGCAGCCAGCCCATGGAATTCCCTCCTTCCAGACTCTGATATCAGATATTGCAATGGCTAAGTCTTCTGACAATTTCAAGTGTTGCTCATACAGCTTTGTAGACAAGGAGTTAACAGTATTATATAAAAAGTAGGATTTCAAGCTCATGAAACCCCTGAGCTGTAAGTTATTGCAGTCTGGGAGAGAATTCTGAAGAAATATTGTATATAGACATTAATTTTTGGCTCCTATTGGAGACAGGATATTGGTCTGATCCAGTACAGTGATTTTTTGTTCTTAAATATCAGCACATTTCACTTGGCCTTACCATGTACAATATTTTGTCTTCCAATCCCAAACTCCCAAACAAGAGTTTTTTTCCCCACAAAATTTAAAAACAAGAAGGAAAAAAAAAATCAACTTTGTTTTGTTCTGATTGATCCAAGATGGCTTTTGTTTTGCTTTTCTTTTTCAACATTAAATTGGTAAATATGTTATTTGCAGTCAAAGCTAAGATTTGCTTTATTTCATTTAGTCATTTACTCATTTGGACTTGAATTTAAGCAGGTTTGCATAATGACAGTCTGTTGTGCTTCTTAATTTGGGAATTAGGGATCTGGGAGGAACCCTACTGTTTTCCAGCTTCAGTAAAACATCAATTTAAAATTCATTCCAAAGGGTTTGATTTCTGCTCTTCCCTGAGGAGAAGCACACCTCATATTATGTGGTAAACAGATTCCAATGCCACCCGAAATGATGGATAACCCAAATCTCTCGTACCCCACAGACCACACCTCTGCACATGAGACCTCACAGTTGACAGTGCTGAAATGTCTTTTTTTGGTGACCATGATAAAGAAAGTATTTTGAGTGAAGGGACTGACAGCTTGGAATTTTCTTCAGCCTTTTTCTAATGGTCAGGACATTTCTGCAAATCTTGTGTCTACATAAAAAAAAAATCTCAGTGAATCTGCTATAAAAAGGCAACATTTTGAACTGCAAGAATAACAATTGCACTGATTAACATTTTAATGTCTTCTTTCTTATTTTAGCAAGACCTACCATACACTGGTATTCTAGCACTTCCACTTTTGGCCAGAGCTGTAACAGTTTAATTCAGGTTATTCATTCTATTCTATGAAATGAGGACACAATTGTTAACGGTCACTGTCATTGTGCCTGACATCTTCCTTCTGAACAGCCTTGTGCTACCAGGACTGAGGTGACTGAAGTTAATGGACAATCAGCATATTGTCATAAAGGAATTTTTAGTCATAACTCTGAGGTCAGAAAATGGTTTGAATGTGATTTTGAGTTGAAGGATGACACTGGGAAATAAATTGGATGAGCTCATCCTTACCTTACTTTACAAGAAGTCATTTACAGCAATACCTGTGCTGAGTGGGATTGATGTGGTTACATTTCCACCATTTAGAGAATCAGAGAATTATAGAATGGTTTGGATTGGAAGAGACCTTAAAGATTGTGCAGCTCCTACCCCTTGTCATGTCTTGGAAATAAATCCCTTCACTTAGCAGTGATGAATCCCAACCTGATATCTTCACTACATTTCCTTAATATTCAAATCTAGAAGGCAAATATTGGTTGAGATAGGGCCTACTCTGTTTATTTTGATGGAAAGAATTAATGCAATGTACTGGAATACTCCAGTTTGGCTTTAAACACAAATTTTCCCATGCTCATCTGAAAAAGAAAAAAAAGCTTTGTTCATCTGTTATTTACACAAATGGACATTATGATATAAGGACAGTGATCACCTCCATATGACAGAGAGAATCAAAATCAGATAAGCATCATACTTATAACAATAAATTTTAGAACACCAAATGTATTTCAGAGAAGTCACATTTTACCAGAGGTTAGTCTCTGTGCAATTGCAACTCTTACTATTAAAAGAAAGGAAAACACATTGTAAAAACATTAAAATGAGTAGAAATTACTTCTATAACTATCTAGAAACTCATATGTAGAGCTGGGGGCTCCCTTTGCCAGTTTTCCAAGGCACATGATGCTTTCTAAAGAGACCAAGTTGCTGCTTACTGTATATTTTAGTACGGGACCAAAATCTGTCTCCGATGGTTTTGGACACCTTGTTACATCCCATTCCAAAATCTGTCAAGCATGTGATGACAGCTGAGGCACAGAGGAATACTTCTCTGGTTCAAGAACAAGAAGGCCCAGAAGGAAAATTTGCTGATTTGCTAAACTCTTTAAGTTTCCAGATACAGCTGTAGGATACTGAGTATGTTGCTGTAAAGCATCACAAATATCAGGACTTTTGTCTCCATGGATTATTGAGTCGGGCAGTTCCTATCTGAACTGTTCCTATGTAACTTGGGCACAGCCAATAGAGTAATCCTGAAATCTCATGTTGACAGATAGAGCTGCATTTGCTTTCATCCAAATCCGAGTTGCCTAGAGGTTTTGGTGGAACAACTTTTACAGGAGATTTCATACCAGAACTCTAATGACTTGTGTTTGCTATCATTGTACAGAAACATCTTGCCTCAGAGAAGCAGGAAACACAGTTTTGTGTGTATTTTTATTAGGATAAATGGCAGCAATAAGAGTAACCAGTCCAAGAGAGTTATCTAATATATCTGTGCTGGTGTTTCAATTAATATAATTGTTCAGTGGGAAAGCATACACAAGGGGAAAATGATTATATTTTATTTAAATTTTGAGGTATTCCCCAAAGTGTTGTCCTCAGGTTAGTACCAATGAAACAATAAGATGTGATGTCCTATTTTTTAGCACCAGATACCTGCGTATATGGTATTTGGTATATGGCTTTAGCTAAAGCACCTTGGCTTTGGTTAAAGCCCATCTGAGACTTCACTAAAATGGTGCCAAGCATTGGGACAGGCTGCCCAGGGAAGTGGTGGAGTTACCACATCCAGAGGGATTTAAAAAATGTGTAGATGTGGCACTTGGGGACATGGTTTAGTGGTGGCCTTTGCAGTGTTTGTCAATGTTAGATTATTACCCTGGACTTGACCTTACAGGTCTTTTTCTACCCTAAAAATTCCATGAGTCTATGAAAACAGCGTGACAGTGCCCAAAATTAGATCTTGTATGAAAATATACAGGTGGTTTAAGTGACTTTTAAAATCTTTCTGTGTGGGAACAATTTAAGGTCACAGTCTGCAGCCAGTCCATTGCAATCTCATCTCCACATCTTTCCTGCCAGGAATCTTCCTCCTGTAGTGGACCTGGAAATATTCAGAAAAGGCAGCAATTTTTACTTGGCAAAAACTCAGATCAACACAGCTACTGTGAGCAAAACTTTTAACCTTGTCCCCGAGACTGTCTAGAATAGATGTTCTTGTGCTGTTTTCTTTTGGGAATAAAATCCTGTCTCTCCCCTGCAGGTATCCTTTCTCTCTTTATAGTAGCATAGTTACTGGGATCCAATTTAAAATGTTCAAAACCCCAAATTCCTCAAAAAGCAGCGAGAAACTGCACCTCACACAGCACTGCAAAAACAAGCAAGCTTTGATTTATTTCAGAAGTGGAGTGTTCCTTCACTCTCACTGAAAGTTAGTTGTACAGGAGAGGTGTTAACCTGGCTAAAATACAGGATTATAAATATTCTGATTCTGATCTGTAATCTACACTTTGAGTGTAGAATTACACTCACCTCACCCAAAATTACCCAGCTATAAGTCAGGCATCCAGTCAGAGTCCCTGTGGCTCCCTGGACAATGAGCAGAGAAAATGAAAACACAGAGAGGATATTTATTGTATTTATTACAATAAATATTGATAGACACATGCTCATCAATAAACACATGTTTATTAATAAATCAAGATTTTAATAAATAAATCATGTAGGTTGGATGTGTTTTGTTCTGTCTCTATTTACAGAAGGAGTATAGATGACCAGTTTGGATTTTATTTATAGCTTTAGAGCAGATAGATTTCAATATGATGAACTCCAGGGTTTTTTCAGAAGTGTGCAGTTATTACATCAGTTTCTCATCTCTTGGGAGCACTTTACACACATTTTAACCAAGCTAGATCTCCCCACAAACCCCACTGTATTTCCTGCGGTCTGCTCACTCCTTTAAAATATAACAACCCTTTTAGACAAACTAGTTTTGTGCCGGTTTTGGTTGCTAGAACACATAATTTCCCAGGCCCTGGCTGAACTGTACTGCAGGAGCACTAGGTGGCAATGCTGTTACAGCGAAAACTCCAGCAGCTCCCTAAAACACAGCGATTCCAACCCAACTTCACAGGCAGGGCACCAGCTCAGAGCTGCCACCACTTCTTCAGCAGGACGTGGT
Organism: Illadopsis cleaveri; assembly: GCA_013399915.1. NCBI lineage: Eukaryota > Metazoa > Chordata > Aves > Passeriformes > Timaliidae > Illadopsis > Illadopsis cleaveri. Next base: position 31,400 of record VXBB01019093.1, read on the forward strand.
TTAGATTGTCCCCCCTGTGCTGGACACTGATGAGGCCACACCTGGAATCCTGGGTTCAGTTCTGGGCTCCCCATGACGAGAAAGACATTGAGAGGCTGGAGTGTGTCCAGAGAAGGGAACGGAGCTGGGGAAGGGGCTGGAGCACAAGTCTGATGAGGAGCAGCTGAGGGAGCTGAGGGGGCTCAGCCTGGGGAAAAGGAGGCTCAGGGGGAACCTTCTGGCTCTGCACAACTCCCTGGCAGGAGATTGTAGCCAAGCGTGTGTTGGACAAAAGAAACGCCCCCACGTTGTGCCAGGGGAAGGTTAAACTGATTATTAGAAAAAAATTCTTCATGAAAAGGGTTGTTAAGCATTGGAACAGAGTGCCCAGGGAAGATGTGGAATCACCATCCCTGGAGGCATTTAAAGAGTGTGTGGATGTGGCACGTGGTGACATGGCCTAGTCTTGGTCTTGGCAGTGCTAGTGTAACATTTGAACTTGGTGACCTTAGGGGCCTTTTCCAGCCTGAATGATTCTGTGATTCTGTGGTTTTGCTTGCCCAGGCTTGCTCTGAGTGGGAGTAGGTGGTTGATTTGTTTCCACTTTCAGTATAAAGCAAAGCTGATGACATGACATTTAGCACAAGTTTGGTCTTCCCCATATAATTTCCAGTGGTTCTGGGGAATACTGAATGGCAAATATTGAATGAGGAATACACAGGAATGAGCTGACAGTCCTGCCAGGCTGGGGTTCAACCATCTCACTGGAGAAAGTGGAAACTCAAGCCTGGTCCTAATAATGTGGGTGAGATCATAAAAAGCCTTCACTAGCACTTCCCCTTTCCTATGTAGTACTTGCAGTGAAATCAAAGACAATATTCTTGATATAAAATCTTGAATGTCGACAGCTTTTGCTAAGATAAGTGCTTTTGAAGACAAAAAACCCAGTGCAAGTGTTCTACAGCTACCAGTTCAGTACAGCACAGCCAGAAATGTGTTTAATTGACTCCAATACAATTTAATACTATTAATCAGTATTATCAGGTCATGATTTTGCGAGGCTTCTCCACACTTTCAGTATTTATTTTAATCCATTTTAATTCATGTAATTTACCATTATCATAAACTCTGTGAATTGTATCTGTGGATGCCAGCAGAATAAGGAACTGTTCGGAACTGAACTGAGTTTCTCCCATTACTATAGGAACTTGTTTTTAAGTTTTTTGTGTTTGTTTGGGTTTTTTTAATAATGCCTCCTGTTGATAACAAAACTGCTCTCAGTACAGAAAACCCCTCCCCATGTCCCAAGGTGAGGAGAAGATTCATCTTCACTATTTTGGTCCCAAAATGCCTTTATAGTTTTATGTACTTTATATGACAGTTGGACTTGATGATCTTTTAAGTCTTTTCCAACCTTAGTGAATCTATGATTCTATTCCAACTTCAGGCGAAGTAAAAATAAATAAATAAAATGAATGGATGCACATCCATGGACTTGTAAGAGATTTGCATGAGTATTTGTAGCCAAATATGTGAGGTTGTTTCAGACATTTATATTTGAAATGCTAAATTTAGACTTTCTAGAAATTTTCTAGTAGGAAAAAATGAGTAGTGCTGCTAACCTAAAAGACAAGTACATTTTCCTTTTTAATTCTCCCATTTATATAGATTTTTTTTCCTCACTAAAATACATTTAAAATATTTTCCACAAGCATGTAAATTTAGCTATTCTGGGTGGATTTTTTTTTTTTTGTACCAGCTCATTGATCCCAATTTCACCAATGATATAAACACAAGCTGCCCCAAAATGATTCCTGCTTTTTCCCTGTGTTGTCTGACCACCATTTCCATCCCCTCCCTAATCACTGAACTCTCCTGCAGTGTGTCAGAGCAGGAAAATTTACTGTTTAAATACATTTTTTCTTTGTTAGGAGAAATCCATGGTCTGGTTGGTGGTTGAGAAAATATACAGCAAAAAAGCAACCAAACAAATGAATAAATTTATAACATCCAAAAAGTAGTTGCTAGTCCGGAGGGGTTTTGTGGGTTTGGATTTTGTTTGTTCCCATAATATGACATTACAAGATGGGCAGGGAAAGAAGAAAAGGTTTTACTGTTATTTTAGAAAGAGCAGTTTCTTTTTCAGACTCAGAGCCATCCACTTAGACCAGAATAAAGACAGGAAAGAAACAGAAAGAGGGTTTTTGCTGGGGTTTAGCCATGTGATCCTACTCAGGCTTTGAAAGCACAGCGAAGTTGTGCTGATATCTGAAGAAAAATCAGAAGCAGTTATAAGGTGGAAAGTTTAAAGAAGTGAAAGGATGTGCATTTCTGGCCTTATTCATGTCTCATTAGCTTCTGGCACTGTAAATTGCCTAGACCAGCAGAAAACACTTGTTCTTTCTCTTTTTTGATGCAAATTTTTAGAAAAAAAAATTTGTTATGTCAGGGAAAAAATATGGTGCCCACAGAACAGGCCGGACGTTACATTTTCAGAGTATCAGCTATGACAATTAAGAGTTTATGGCTACCATTCCCCCTCCCAAACAAGTTTATCTCCCCATAATTCCCTCTGAGAAAACACATCAGCAAGATTTCAAAAGTATATTCTTGCCATTAGATTCTCCATGTTTCTGTGCTCAGTCAATAAATCCCTTTGACCAGGACAGGGATATGAGAACATCTACAAAGGAATTAATTTAACACATACTGGAACCAGTAGGGTTTGGATGATCCCTTTTTCTCATTACATGCCTTACTGGGAATTTTCAGAGGTTGTTGGAGGCTGAAATATGTGGCCAAAATTTCAAGCCTTTTTGAAATGACCCTACACTTCCAGACGCCAAAATATCCCTGATCCAGTCTCATGGATCACAGTGAAGTGACAGGCAAATAAATACCCCAGCAACATCCAGAGCTTCCTTTTCCTTATTAATTCCTAAGTGAATGACTCCAAACTCCCACATGAAAAAAAAATAGTGAAAAGCAATGCCCTTTTTCCTTACTTAGGGAGACACCATGAGTCAAGAGAGGCATTTTAAAAGTCACAGGGCTTCGTTTATCCAGAGCATTTGTAGTTCCTGTGTGATTTACCTCCTACACTCGTAACAGAATCCCAAGGAGGAGCCCCAGTGAAGAAATTTAAGGTTGAAAATAGGCACATGGGCCCAGTTAGACATTCTGGAACGGGGTAAGGCAACCAGATCATTAGAGCAGTTGGAATAATCCTGTAAAATGCTATACTCTCTGGAAAACTTCTGGCTGGAATGTGAAATTTTCTTTCAGATTTCTTTGACTTGTCAAAAAAGGACTTCCACCCACTCACCCTGTGCCTTTCAACCTCCTTCCCATTAATTTTCACACCCATATTTTTAATAAAATACTTTGGTAAATGGTGATGTTTGCAAAAAGCCATGATGAAAAAACCATTTTATTTATTAAAGCTGAAAGCTACAATTAGGAATATCTCTATGATTGTTTCAACACAGCTAATTAAAAATACATATTGGAGTTAAAAAAAAAAACAAAAAAAACCCAAAAAAACCAACAAAACACAGACCAAAACGTATTTTTTTAATCTTTTAATGATATTTTCTTTTGTGTTCAAAGCAAATATCTTTCAAATAAGCAGAGGAAGTTTAGTGACTCATAGAATGGTTTGGGTTGGAAGGACTCAATTCTCTCAGCCTTTCCTCACAGCAGAAATTCTCCACCTCTCTATCCACTTGGTGGACTCCTCTGGACTTGCTCCACCAGGTCCGTGTCCTTCCTGTGCTGGGGACCCCAGGGTTGGATTAAATTGCTTACTGTACATGACTCATTAATGTATGATTAATGTTTCACTGTGCATTTTCACCTATTGTAATTCCAATCTCAGACAGGCAAAGACACACATTGCAGTGAAAAACACCACTATTGATGCTTCTTGCATAAAACCTCAATGTTTTAAGGGTAACCTGGGTCTTCACAAAGCCCACTTCATTTTGTTATAACTGTTAAGGCAAAACTGGCTGTGAAAAATATGTTAATTCTGGCACAATGGCTTGGAAAGTTTCATGCCACAGTGCAGCATGAAACAGTAATTAGATGAAGAAAAATTACGGAACTCCTTTTGTTTTAATGGTGATGTGCAGTCTTTCAAAGGTGCAGCTACAGAGTCCATGACTTTCCCCAGACACATAAAACAAAACCTTTGTTTTCCTGCCCCTCTCAAACCCATAAATTCTGTTGGATTACATGCCAAGTTGATTTAAAGTGGTTTCTCAATGAAATGAAAGTGTTGACTCTAAATTTCAATGCTTTGTAATATTCTGAGAGAAGCCTCAACCTTCTTTTGTGGACAAAATGAGACTTTTCACCCTTCAATTCGGATTGCGAAGTTTTTATTATTGGTATTATAGGATAATCACTGGTTTTAGGGGTTTTATACCTGGTTGAATTTTTTCTCTTCTTTTTTATAAGGAATCACTGATTGCTCCAAGCAGAACTCATTCCATGTCCTCTGGAGTTTCTGTCTCACCTGTGCAGATGTTTAGGTCATGCTGTGTGACTCAGATCTGGACAAAGGCACAGAGGGCTGAGCCCTCCACTCTTTGGGCACTCGAGATTCCCACTGAAGCACTGAAGGCTGGATTCAGCCTTCCACAGCAAGCATATGTCAATACACAGATGGTCACACCAGCAGAATTTTCCCACAGACACTCACTCGATATTTTTAAGCAAAAAATGTTTTCCATGTGTCCTCAGACCTGTTGTTCACCCAAGTGTTCCAGGCAATTTAACCTGCAGGCACTTTGGCTTGTTTTGGGTTTTTTTTTTTCCCTGAGAAAAGCACAGGGATACAACAGCAAAAAGAACCTCAAAAAAAATAAGCTGAGAAGAAGATGAATGAGCCAGATGGACAGAGGGACTGATAGTTTGATATACAGATATAGTTTACTTGTAGAAAATCCAGAAGGATGTTTAGAGAACACAGACTACAGATTGTAAATGGGAAGAGTTCAAAGTGGGAACCGGGTATTCCAAGACAGGCTTGTGTAGGCTGGGAAGTAACTGTGTGTGTGACACACAAAGGCTTACTTCTCAAAAGAAAAATTCCCTTTTCCCCCCTGAAAAACAAGGATTTTAACTGTGAGGTAAATATAGATGAGACTGAGACACACTGAATAACTGGAACATCAACAGGAGGATGAAGCACCCTCTGGAGAGATTTGTCTTCACAGACCATGGTAGAAAATCCAGATGACTAACTGGGATGAAGGATTATCTTTTACAAGATCCTAGTAAAAACTACCAAATCAACTGGTCAAGGACAGTTTTAGCAGTCTTGGGATACTGCAGTTCCCTGCAAGCTGTAGAGCCCTGTCTTGAAAAAAATAAAACCACTTATGCTACTGAAGTCTCAATGAAGTGTGAAGCAAAGCACAGGGACAGAGACGAAAGACAATATAAATTAATCTAACTCTCCTGGGAATGGTGCCAAGTAGGTCGTTTGTCCTGAAGAAACAGAAATAAACAGTGATGGTTCTGTTGTACAGAAACTGGAGCATTTCATTAACACCTGGCTGTGGATGAGCCTTTGTCATGAAAAATGCAGAGAGCTTTCACAAACCCAGGACATGATTCATTCACTCAACTTTCATTGAGTTTTAGTGCATGGGACAGTCCAAAGGTCCTGTTCACATACTGTTCTGTAGATAAATATGTATATAAATATGTATATAAATATATAGATATGAGACATTCTTGAGTAACTATGTAGTCAATGACCATTCTCCCCCCACAAAGATTTCAGCATCTAAATAATTGCATCCTTTCTGTCACATTTGGGAGGTTCAGAGAAATTGTAGTGTTTTTCCTGACTCAGTTTTGTGGATAAAACCAGAACTGCTAGAAGATACTGTATTAATGCAATAAATATAAAAAGGGTCCTTCAGCCAACTCTGTTGGTAGCTTGTTAAATTAATCAATCTATTCAGTAATCGATTATTAGAAGCCTTAAAATTATTTATCACTCCCCAGTACTCTTTCAAGCAGCCATTATTAAATTCTGAGTAGCTTGAAAAATTAAATTTCCTCTTTCAATACCGTCCTGTCTCTCCTGCCCCTTCATTTAGATTTCTAGCAGGCTTTTGTGACTATCAGATTTCTCAGTCCTTCTCTTCCTCTTTTCTTTTTCCTGCCTTTCCACAGGCCTGATTTCTCCAGGACCCCACAAGCTTGCATGCTGCTCTGCTTTCCCTCTTCTCTCTCACCTCCATCTTCTTCTCAAACATTCCAGTGTCTGATCTAATACAAGCTCACCACCCTTTGCTGCTGCTCCAGACTTGGGTCCTGTGGGAATGATATCCGTGGTGTCAATCAGCATCTCCCTGTTGCCTTCACTGCAACTACCTCCAATTTACACCAGCTGAGGATCCAGCCTTCTGCTGCCAAAAGTACTAATGATTTTGCAGAAATATGGGTCTCTCCCTCCCTCTCTTTCTCTTTTTTTTTTCCTCTCAGCATGAAAGATCTAATTACAAATTGCTGAAGGCTTGCTACAAATAAAATTTAAAAAAAAAGGAGAAAAAAGATACCCTTTTGACTCTGTATTTTCTGTTACTAATTTACTGAAAGGAACTGGATCTATGTTTTCACCCAAATAAATATTTCTCCTCATGAATACTGAGAACAACTATTCAGTGAAATATCTCCATAGAGAGGTTTTAAACTTATTTTCACAGCTGTGAGTTTGTTCAGGCTGATGATACTGGATATCAGTGCTCGGAATGATAGTGACATAACCATGGTATAATGTGAACAGAACCATCCAGCCTGGCTCCCTGCTCCCTGGAAATACCAATTATCCTACCTCCCGATATCCTCAATCCAGCGGGTGGGATGTGTGCCATATTTTTATTTGTTATGATTATATTAAGGATGACAAGTGAAGGCTACAGGCGGCGTTCCTACTGGTAGGACAAACAGTGTGAGGGCCTTTTCTCTGCCCCTGGGGCCAGCTGCAGCAGGGACTATCCTGATTTCTTCTGGGACCCCTGACAAGGTGTGCCCTGGGAAAAACAGCTGGGTCACGGCAGAGGGGACTCTGCTTCATGATGCTGGATGGACTCAAAACATCTTGCAAAGAAATGAGACAAAGGGATAGTTGCTGCAGAGAATGGTCAGTAAAAATGAGACTCTTATGGGATTCAGGTGGTGAAGAAGCTACAAGAGCCCTAGAACTGAGTTTCTGCCAGAGGCCTCCAAACCAGCTGCTGCTCCATCAGAGAGTAGTTGAGATTGAAGTGACCTCTGGAAGCCGTCTGGTCCCTCTCCTCCCTGCTGAAGCAGGGTCACCTAGAGCAGGTCACCCAGGGCCACGTCTCCATCTAGAGAAAGAATATCTTCTTTCAATAGCTAGACTTTAATTAACAGTCCTCTGATGGTTACAGACTCAACAATCTTCACTGGAATATCTTCCTCCCCCAGTTATCATCCTGCATAACTCACAGTGCACTTTTCTGCAACTAGCTGGTACCTAGGAAAGAATAGAAGTCCTGCCCACATCACTAGAAATAGTTCCTGTAGGCATGGAATGACCTTATTCTGTCTTCTGAAAGGACTATTCACCCATAATTTGTAGTCACTTGCCCCTGTAAAATCCCAACAAAACAAAGATGTAGAATTGCACATGTCCTTGGCAGAAGTGCAAATGACAAAATACAGTAAAGATGATGGCACAGTGGATTCAGAGAAGAAGATGGGGAAGCAACACATTTTTCAGCTACCTGAGACTATGGACCATGATCTTAAAGGATTCCTGAACCCTTCTGGAGATGTGACTCAAGGCAAGGAGGGATCATTTAATCATAGAACAGCTTGTGTTGGAAGAGACCTTAAATATAATTTTGTTCTAACTCCTGTGCCATGGGCAGGGACACCTTCCACTAGACCAGCTTGCTTAAAGCCTCATCCAACTTAGCCCTGAACACTTCCCGGGATGGGGCTGCCACAGATTGTCTGTACAAATATTCCAAGACATTTCTGATATCCATAGTTGCTCTTGGCTTGGCAGATGCATTGCACACTGGATGGCTTAGTCTTAAAATGAAATTTCCCCAAATGTCTCAAACCATATCAGCCATCAAAATTGTGAAGAAAAAAAAATAATATCTTCTGAAAAGAACACTTTTTAGATTTTCACTTCCTCCAGCACCACTACTGACACCAGCACGGTGCTCGAAAACTAGAATGAAACACTACCAATCACTCATATTAACAAATTTGTTTATATATTTGGGTTTTATGGTAGGTTCCAGTTGGTTAAATACGGTCATGTAGGGAAATTTGAGGCATCTTGTGATATGTGCACAGAGTGGTGTGGTCTGGTCTGGAACTGGGTTTGCAGGAGATCTGTGTCCTTATGGAGCTGCAGAGTCCTCCCAAGTGACACTGAAATAAGGAAACTGAGCCTTGTCTGCAGTGCCCCTACAAAAAGCAGAGACAATCATCTCATTGCCTTTTTCTTAGAAAACTCTCTGATCTCTGTAGAACAAGCACCTGGAGACTGTTCACCTCCTGCCATGAAGAGTTTGTCTATGGTTAATCAAACAGCCCAGATTATCTACAGAGAAGCCAACAGATTTCCTTAATCCTTAGCAGTGAGCCTGCTCTTTCCAGCCCCTGAACATGTTTTAGTTCAGCTGATCATTGCTCATCCTCTTATGGTTTACAATGCAGGTCATGAACTTGGAGTATAATATTCCAGCACTTACGTTTTTAAAGTGCAATCCATGTACCATTTTAAGCAGAGAAAATACTCAATTAGAAGGCAGCAAGATACTCCAAGTACAATGCTATGTGACAGAGCAAACAAGAGAAGTAATTGTATTTGTTTAATTCAAGAAATCGAGTGGACAAGGGTATCCAGACCTTTCTCTTACCCTTATTACTTGTTTCAATTTTGTTGCTGGTATTTTTTTTTTCCTCCTGTTTAATAGGCAAGGCAGCTGACAACTGAATTAGTACTCTTCCCTTAGTATGCCACTGGCTCATGACAATAGCCTTAGGGGTAAGATATAGATAACTGGGAAGTTTTCTCACTGTTGTGATATATTTTTTCATATGGTTAATAAGGCAATTGAAATGACATCCTGTCAGAGTGGTAGAATCCCGTGGATTTGTGATGTCCCTTGCGTTGCCACTAGGAGGAGATGCTCTGTGGATTATCCCCCACGCCTTTTCCTGGAGAACACGTTGAGAGGATATGACAGTCAGTAAGCTCAAGCGCCCTTTAGTGCTGCTAAGGATTAGCTACTGTTTATTATCACTAATGGGAAAGGGCTTAGGGCTGAATTGTTGTTGCTCCACTGCGGATTTCGTTTCAAAAGCCTCACAAGAGTGCCCTTATATTCCAATCAGGGAGTTCAGCTAAAGAAACACAAATAAGAGAATCATCAGCAATTAAAACAAAACAAAACTATAATAATGGCTAAATCTGCATAAGAAAACCATTAATTGATTATGAGCAATTGCACAGCTTTCCTTATAACAGAGTCTATCAAAGCATGTTGGGCCCTGATCATTTCCAAAAAAATCAAGTTAAGGTCCTGATGCTAAGCCCTGTTATTGCCAGAGTAAATCAAGGAATTTGCACTGAAAGCCAGATCAGCTGAAGCCTCTGCTGGGTCTGTTTGCACCAGGATGCCCTGTCCTGAAAGGTGTGAAAGGCAAAGTGAGGACCCAGCGCCGAGCACCTTGTGAGGGCAGGGCTTTTGTCAGCAGAGATCTCCATCAGCGCCAGGAGCTGCTCTAACACAGTAATTGATTATTTCCCAAAGGCCTCTGCACCATCAGCTCTGATTCACATAAAACCAGCACCTCCTTTCAAGCATCCACGAGAGCTCCAGTGGCTGCAGGGGAAGGAGGTAATCGGAGTGGCAGGGAATGCCCTGTTCTCAATGGATGGGCAATTGCCCCACGGGCAGGCAGAAGTGGAAGGTGGATTTATGCACAGGCACATATTGTTCAAGTGGCCCCTGCCTCTGAACACGCTGTCTGCACTCGAAGGGCTCCAGCTTGAGTGTTGCAGGTCCTTAATCTGATCAGTGTCTAAGCACAGAGCTTCCAGCTGGAGCTTGGCTCACTGCACACAGGCCATTGGAGAGCATGTTTAGCTCACAGTTCCTGGACTGGTTATTGGAAAACTCCAAGGACATAAATAAAAGAGTAGAATTTCCCCTTAATCATTAAAATCGAGGCACAGCCTATGTATGTATATATGTATATTTATTTTTTCTTTACAGTTGAAAGCTATCAGAGATCTGGAATTCCATCCTTTCTCCCCAGCTTTGAGGATCCCTATGTGCTCAGATCTGTCACATCCCGTGCTTTGGGAATGCTCTGTATTTATTCAGTCCTATAGAATTACACCTCAGTTTTCAACCAGTTCTTCCACTGTGTGACCTCCCTGGCACTGTTTCTTTCAGACAAAAGCCAGAGGAATCTGGAGAATGGGTTGGAGACAGTGGTGGTCAAGCAGCCAGAGAGTACAAGTTAATGGAAACCTTCACTTTCAACATGGGTCCTTCTCAGCAGGTGACCTAATGTCCCCATCTATGGGGACTTAATGATCTTGAAGGTCTTTTCCAGCCTAAATGGTTCCATCCTGTGACCTCATGACCAGATCCTGCTCTGCAACGTGGGTGTTGTGAGCTGGTTAACCAATGCAGTGATGGTCATGTAGATATGCTGGACACAGCCCAGGGGTGTTTAATGACACTTGAAATGCCAACTGCTGACCTGCTGCTCCAGGAGGAAACGGGTATCTGTAACCCCATTCCACACTTGGTCATCCTTCTAGGTGACCTGGATGTCCTGAGGGCTCTCAAGTAACAGTGGACCTCACTGGACTAGGATGGGTGGGCTCACTTAGCCTATTTTTGCCCTTATTTTATACTTATTTTTCTATTATAAACCCCTGGACTTTGTGAAAATTTGTAGCTGAGAAGTTCAGAAGCAGGAACTATTCAATTCTGCATTTTCCTGGAAGGAACAAAAATACACCCAAATTCAATCACATTTTTTTTAATAGTTTCATTGAAATAGAGCTTTAGAAAAGACGAAACATTAAATGACTTGGCATAGACTTTTCTTTTTCAAGTTAAATGTTTGAACTTTCCACTTCTGAAGGATGTTTTATTTTAAAATCAACTTACATTTTTAAAGGGAATAATAAAGAAGTGATAAATTGGACCAAGATACTTTGCTATTTCAGCCCTCACTGACAGGAGCCATGAACCTACAGTCAGGTATGCAGAATTTAAGACTAAGGACTCTCTCCAGCTTTTCCTCTCTGCTTGGGTGCTGAGAATAACACAGGTGTATTTTTTTTCAGGATGGAGACCCAGCTGAGTTATTTCTGATATTCTGTATTTGGAAGCAATGAGTGTGTGAATAATACATCTGAATAGGCCTGAAGATTTAATGGCATGACAGGAGGGGTTCAGAGTACTGCAGAGCAAATAGCAGATTTCCAGTAACTTAAAGGAAATTCAGAATTAAATAATGGCATATGAGGGTCCAGATAGTGATCAGCAACTCTTGATATTTTGGCAAAACCAAACCCTATGAGGCTACACGGATGGGAAGTGTCCAAAAGCAAGTGTTTTGTTCACGTGACTAGTGCTATGGACCTGAACATCAGAGACCAATAACAAAGTATGTTTGTTGCAAGAAAAGTTCTCTGCATCTGGACTTTGTTTTCTGCTACAAAACCCGCACATGTAATGAGATTATCCAATATAAGTTTCTCCTCATGCCACTTGAGGCCATTTCCCCTCATCCTGTCACTTGATATCTGGAAGAAGAGGTCAATCCCCACCTGAATCCACCCTCCTGTCAGGGAGTTGTGAAGAGCCAGAAGGTCCCTCCCTGAGCCTCCTTTTCTCCAGGCTGAGCTCCCCCACCTCCCTCAGCTGCTCCTCCTCAGACTTGTGCTCCAGACCCTTCCCCAGCTCCGTTCCCTTCTCTGGACATGCTCCAGCCCCTCAATGTCCTTCCTGAACTGAGGGGCTCAGAACTGAATCCAGTATTTGAGGTGTGGCCTCACCAGTGCCCAGCACAGGGGACAGTCACTGCCCTGGTCCTGCTGCCACACACTGGCTGGTACAGCCCAGGTGGCTTTGGCCTTCTTGGCCACTTGGGCACACCTGCCTCACGTTCAGCTGCTGTTACTAGCACCCCCAGGTCCTTTTCCAGCTTTCCAGGCACTCTGTCCCAGCCTGCAGCACTGCACAGGACTGTGGCAACCCAGGTGTAGGAACTGGCACTCGGCCTTGATGAACTCTGTAAAATTTACAGTCAATAAAGTGAAGTCAATAGAGAAAATACTTATTTTCTGTAGCAGCTTGGAAAACTGGGCTCCCCAGGATCCTGGAGGGTCAGGTACTGCATCAACCCAGAGCAAAAAACCGCAGGAGAGGTTACAGCCCAAGGAGGGTGTATGTTTATGTGAGAATAATTGAGCACGACGGGGTCTCAAGGCGCACGGTTTTGGCAAGAGCCCTTTTGCAGAGTTTGCAGCTGTTGAAGTGCTGACTTCTTCCACATTGCACAATACTTCTTTCTTTCCACACTATGATTTCAATGGAGCAGCTCACAGAAAAAAAAGAAAAAAAAAAAGAAAAAAAAAAAGAAAAAAGAAAAAAAGAAGAAATGTAACTGAATAAGAGCAAATAGACCAGACCTGAACCCTTTGAAGGTTTCTAGAGCTTGTGCTATTGACAGTTTCTTTCCTGAATTTGCTTTGTCTTTGTGCCTGGTGTGTATCTGACTGCTGTTTTAGGGACTACTAGCATATTCTACAGAGCACTAAATTTTACAGTACCCCTACAGTAAGCTTAATACCTTTTATCTTGAATACTGTAGTGCATGTACCTTTATTTATAATGCATTGTACAGCCTGTGATGCTCACTAGTGCTGTATTTTTACCATTAGCACTCCAGGAAATGAAAGCACTGTAGCTTACATTAGGACAGGGGCAATTCATGGCAGTCTTATTTGTCAGGGCAGCTTTCATTTAAATTGGAGCCTGAAGTGGTCTGTAGGAATAGGGAATAAACAGCTCCTAGACCAAAATAGTAGAAAAAAACTCAAATTGGGAAATGATGGCCCATAGAAGGTCATAATTTTGCTTTTCAGTTCATTTTTGAGATGCACAGTGGAGCAGAGGTGGAAGGCTCTGAAGAGTCAGAAACTAGTGACTGAAAGAAGAGACCTCTATTACCTGATGGTATTAAGAATGGAGAGAAAATGTAGGAAAGAGTAGAACGAACAAAACCTGAAAAAGAAAGGCTTAGAGAATGGAAAACAGAAACTAATTCATGGCTTCAAATTTAGGAACATGGCTGTTGCCTAATTTATTTGTGCTGCACTCTCTGAAGTCCTTTCCTGGATTTGAAGGGGAAGTTGGGGTTTCTGCCATCAGCATTTGGGCTCCATTTCCTGTTCAGATGGTGAAAAAGCCTCTAAAAAGGAGCCAGGACTCTTGACTCATAAGTGGGGTTGAAGTGAGAGGACCAAACTGAGTGACACAAAGCCCCTGAGGGATAGAAGAAAAATATCTCCTGACGCCAAAAGTGAGATGGAGGAAAGGAATTAATGGATGTGCCACAAGGAGATTGGAGGCAGTTCCATCGTGTCCCATGACACCTGTGGTGCATCACCACAAGGCTGTTGGCTGTGTGGCTGCACCTGAGCACGAGGAATACGCTGTGCTAGTTTTGCCTGGGGTAAAGTTCTTCACAGTAGCTAGGGCTGTGTTTGGGTTTTGTGCTGGAAATAGTGTTGACAACACAAAGGATATTTTTGTTGTTGCTAAACAGAGCTTGCACAGAGTCAGGGTCTCTCTGTTCCTCACCCCACCCCACCAGAAAGGAGGCTGGGGGTGCACAAGGAGTTGGAAGGGGGCAAAGAGGACCCCAGCTGACCAAAGGGATATTCCAGAGCAGATGGTGTCGTGGCTGGCAATAAAAACTGCTGGGAAGAAGGAGGAAGGGTGGAGAATGTTCAGCTTTATGGCATTTGTCTTCTCAAGCAGACATTACATGTGATGGAGTCTTGTTTCCCTGGATGTGGCTGAACATCGGTGGGGAATGAATTCTTTATTTTGCTTTGCCTTTCTCCACAGATTTTACTTTGCCTATAAAACTGTCTTCCTTTTGTCCAGCAACATGCTTCATTTTTACCCCTCTGATTCTCTCTCTGAACCAGGGGGAGGTGGGTGAGCAGCTTCCTACAGGGGTTAAACCACAACAGATGGTGAGAGCTTGGATTCCAAGGTGGGCAGTGCAGTGCAATGCAATCCAGAGTTTCCCACTTGGGGCTGAATACTCTGGAGCTGACCAACCTCACTGGGAGGTTTGCATGTGGATAGTGGTAAGAAAACTTTTATCATCTGAAGGAAGGTCCTATACCCAATGTACTACCATTTTATTTTAAATTTATTTTTGCATTAGAACTCACACTTTTGGGAAGAACACATTTTGTTATTTACAAAACAGATTATAAGAGATACAGAGGTCCTGGTCCTGCTGACAAATCAAGTGCTGCTGATCAATGACAAACTTGCATTGACTGAAATACCATCAAGCCTAAAAGATGAAAGCAAACCAGGAATGTTGTGTTCTTTTTTTTATTTTTTATTTTTGTGTTTGCTGGCAATAAACTATGTTACAGTAGAAAAATGGGGTTGATTCTGCTTTCTCTTCTGAATAGGTAAAAGAGGAGTAATGCCATTGAATTCAGTGGAGTTTGTGTGAGTAAGTGGAAAATCAAATTCAGGAGCTCTATCGAACCCAACCCCACATCTTGTAGGAGTCTGCATTTCCACTCCTTTCTCACAGGAGCTCTTTGTTTGTATTTTTCCCCTCTGTGTCTCTCTTTATTTTCCTTTCCTTTGAAGTCTTAAATCCTAGAAGTGACCAATCTTTCATCCATAATCTGCAGCATTCAAATTAAAGGGAATGGTCTATAGATTCCAGGATTTTCTGCACACTATGGCTAAATCCTAGTGGAGTCCCCTACGAGCTAAGAAAGCCAGGAGAAGAGAGTGAAGTTAATTTGATCTAATCAATGTGCCACATGCAATCATGTTGTGTTCATTAATAGGCAACAAACAAGCAAAAGCCCTACATATATTTCTCCTTTTTAGTAAACTGTTGTTTTATCAAGTGATGGTCTGGCCAAAACCTGTTCAGCGATCTCAGTAATTCCTGTTCTTATTAATCATTGTGAAGCCTTGGAATTCCCAAGATTCCATAAATCCTCTTGCAACTGAACGCTTCTAAAATCCTCTTTGTGTTATTGCAGCAATAAATAAGATCATTTTTCATAGCAAACCTGTCTATGGCTTTAAAGAAAAGAGATAGACTGTAAATAAGTGCATTTTCCTGCAGTAACATTAAACAAAAAGGTTAAGCTCCTACTGACAGGAAAGATGTATTTGCAAGTGATTAGTTATATTCCTACCATAGTGCTTGTCTGTGTTCTTCTTTTGATGTTTAAACAAAGCTCTTGAACACACTGGGTTGTAGTCTCTGATGTTGATTTATAGGTAGGACTGAATTCCAAATACTGCACTCGTAGGCAGGCATTAATAAAAAGGAGAGACTTTCTTCCTGCTGGTTAATATGTGACTAAGCTCTCCTGTTTTAGGCCTCAATCTGTCAAGAACAGGTGTATAATAGGGGAGTCCTTGAGGCGCAAAGGCTGGAGCTATACACAAAGGGTTTTGTTCAGCTGCACTCAGGACAAATGTTGAAACACCAATTTACAAAATTGTTTTGACACAGAATTATTTTATGGCTATTATGACACGGACATGAAATTATTTAGGTTATCCGGGCCCAAGAGGATTGGTGGGAACTCCAGGTGGACCCAACTAAACTGCTGTAGGTAATTGGGCAACACAATGGCAGATGAAATTCAACACAGGCAAGCGGAAGGCAAAATGTGTTGGGAGAAGAGTTTAAGTGCTAAGAAAGCCCATAGACTCGAGGGAGGTTGGTTCCTTGAAGAATTGATAAGAACGGAACAGATCTTACTCAAAACATCCAGGTCAGTGTAGATGGCAGGTATGTAGAGAACAGGGATCAAAATAAATTTTTCTTTTATATCCCATTTCCAGTTGCAAACAACCTCTTACATTTCAGAGGAAGGCAAATCATCAACATCCAAGATATCCCCCCCCTCAAAATTCTCTCACAACAAATATCAGGCTAAAATTCAGAAACTTGAATTGGAATTGTAAGCATTCCCTAAATATAGACTGTGTTGTTCCTGAACGTGCAAAAACCATGTCACCATGGATTCCTTCCAGGTACTGAAGCGAGGCATTTGGATTCCTCCTGCTGCTGCTGCAGACACACAACAAATAATTATTCCAACACTTAAATCAAAATTTATGGATAAACTGAAGTCAAATTACACTCAAAAAAAAAAAAAAAATCCAAAAGCCAAGTACATCTGCACTGGTCAGGTGCCAATAAGCCATATTCTCTCATTGCCAGGGAATTCCATCTTATTTAAATAAACTATATTTATGTAATAAATACATGTAAATTTCATCTTCCAGACACTGGATGTTGTTATGCCCTTGTTAGCAGGGATGACAAGCTCCCTGCTATCAAACATTTCTAAGCACCTTACTCAGTGATCAGCTCACCTCTCCACTCTCCCTTTGATAATCTGAGTTGAGCTCCTTAAGCCTGATATCGTGGAGCTTGTTTTCCAGCCCATGGATCTGTTTTGTGGCATTCCTTTGAACTCTGTGTAATGCATCCCTCTTCTCCTGAAAATTAGCTATACCCTCTTAAGGAAAGCAGTTTATTGTCACAGCGTTCCCCTGTCCAGCTTCAAATTGACTTAAAACATTTTTAGAGATGCAAAATTACATCAGGTCTTTTAGTGATGTTTGGACTGTTTATGGGCTCTAAAAAAGCAAAATGTTTGCATATCCATCAAATACTTAAAATAATAGCACTTTAATACTTGCTTTACTCCAGCTTGTAAAGTTTGGACTCAATGATCTTATAGGTCTTGTCCAACCAAAATGATCCTGTAATTCTGTGATATTTGACTATGTACCTGTTTGGTGTCTCTGCTAGGGCTTCTATCAGAACAACATCATGTTTCTAAATCTGTTATGATTAAATTTGCATAGAACCCTTAATGTTTTCAACTTTTTGGGTTTTTTTGGTTTTTTTTTGCACATACATGTGTGTTGCTGCCTTTTAAGCAAGACCCCTCAGTGATTCAGCACGAGATGGAACAACTCTGAGCGGGTCACCTAGAGCTTGGAAACAGCAAAGCATCCATTGTTAACACCCTTCTGCTGCAAAACTCTCTGAGGCTCACAGGTAGAGGGGTGGCTGCTCTGAGAGTATCCACCCAGACTGGGTTTCAGAAGCCTGGCCTTCTCCCTTCATATACAAAATTATGGAGTTTCCTGAAATCTTCGATCTTCTGCAACTTTATACCTGAGCATACATGTATAAATGTGTATATATGCACATACATGTGTGCATATATGTATGCATATATATAATCCAAACTTTTTAACTTTTATTTCTTTTTGTTTTGTCTGTATATACCCCATCAGGCTTGTGATGCTGATCCTGAGCTAGAGCATCACCAGGACTGAATAAATATGATTCCATTGGTTTCAACTGAGCTAAAGAAGGTGATTTAAGACAAGCATCTGTAGTATTATCTTTACTTTTTAGTGGTGTAAGATTCTCTGAGTGATGTCAGAACAACTAGGATCAGTGAGTCTGTAGGTTGCAATTGTACTGTGATCTCTACAGCTGAAAGAAAACATTCATTTAACTGAAAATGGAGTCGAGTTGGGTTCCTTTATCAAGAAATTATTCAAGTAGATTAAAAAAAAGCCTAGGAAACATTGTCTTCAGTTCACTTTTTATGCCTGTGTGCTACATTAGTGAAGGGGAACAATTAGATGAATTCTGCAGGGCTGATTGGGATTTTGCCCGAACAAATGTGTATGAGGCGTTGCTCCAGAGATGTCAGCAGAGATAAAAAACATCAAAACAACACACAAATCAAGCAGTGAAATTACTGCAAATGCAGAAACGAAAGTAAGAATCAATATTGTCTTCATCAGAGTGTAGAATTTCTCTTTCCCAGTCTGAATTTTCCCTTTTGCAAATCGTTTCATGGCAAAAACATAATTGTCGAAGCCTTATCAGACAACAAGCTGGAACAGAATATTACACTCCCAGGCTCTCACTGATTCTGATGTGAAACATAAAGGAGACCATATCAAAACCATAACAATAGATCTAAGAGTATTAAATGTCTTTTTATACTGGCTCAAAATTCCCCTAAACTCTATGTTGGCTTAGTATAACACCTTCCCCCAAATCTTTCTGTAGGTTTCCCAAATAATTCCATAGAATAATTTAGAAAAGGGAATAGCTCAAAGAACACGTGGACAAGAAAAGAGAAAAAGAATTCCAAACTTTTTGGGAAAAGATTTAGCTCATTTGATCCTGTGCAGCATCTTGGGTGTTCTATGAACCAGAGGTTTTGGCCACATTAAACTCCACAGTGTTTTCCCTGATACTGAATTTTTGGGATTACAAAAAGCAAAACAGCAAACAAAGGAATTATTAACAGAATTTGTGAACTTAATGCGTGGGGAAGAAAAATATTCTCCACCTTGTTATGTGATTGACACTAAGCCCTCATGTTAAAGTTGCTACAGAGTTTTTCACTAAATCCAAAGGGCTTTAAAGCTGATCCAATGAGCAAAGTGATCCCTGTGATTTGCAGTGATACCTGAGAAATCAGGTCTAGTGTAAGGTATCCCTTCCCATGGCAGGGGACTGGAATGAGATGATCTTCAAGGTCCCTTCCAACCCAAACCATTTGTTGCTTCAATGAACTTTAACCAAAAATGACCTCTGTGAGCTGCAGTCAGAGCCTTGAATTGAAACAGAAGCTTCTGGAAACATTAAAAGGAAATTAGAAAGAACAAATATAATCTGGGCCAGTCTAGCAAAAAGATGAGGTGGTTTTTTAGTATCTTTCAGCATTAAAAATTTTTAAATCACAAATGAAATTGTGAAATTGATTTCAGTAGCAGTATAAACCTTTCCCCATTTTTATATATAATTGCTAGAAAATGCAACATACAAAACATACAGCTGAATGCTATCCTCGAGGTCCCTGTGTCTTGTGATTGCAATTCCCTCTTTCCATTATTAGAGCAGATGGGGAGGGGACTTAAGACTTCTAAAAAGGAGAGAAGAAATAGAACTGTGCTGAGGAAAAAATAATAATAATAATAATAAATCAGGATGCCTTACTGAACAGCCAGAATCGTTTTATGTGGAGTTTTCCCCTCCAGCAACCAAATGGAACCCAAAGAAGTCTATTTCCCTGAAAACTTGTTCCATCCACCATTCCCCAACTAAGATACATTGTAATAATATCATAAAACAGCTGAGGATGAAGAGTTTATCCTGATGGACTGCTCAACATCCTCAAAGAGTGGAAATTAATATACCTGGGAATCTCACAGTCGAAGCATTTTAATGCAAACTCGCGGTTTGCAGGGAATTGAAATACTTCACCTAAATAATTTATATATGTATCTGTGTATATTAAAAAAAATGGAAAAATGAAATTTCATAATAGTAGTAAGTCTGGGGATGTTCTTATCAGGAGATAATCACATCCCATGGGGGTTCTCTCACTCAGCTGCTTCTCCTTTCCCTTCTCTTCCCCAGTCCTTGTCTCGCCCCTGAGGTATGATTTTTCTCCTGATAATTCTTATCGTGCGTCCGTGGTTAGTAATAATAATTAAAATAAAACACTTTATTCACAACTTCCCTGGGTGCTCGGCATGCCATCCAACTCCCCGCCCACCCTCTGTTTTCTCTACCTCCACTATTTGATTAACTGCCTTGGAAAGAAGAAGGAAAACTAAAAAAAAAATCCAATGAGCTGGGTTCTGTTTTCTGACAGGAAATGCAAAAGGCTGTTGTGGCTGTATTGATTGGGCTGAGAGAGCAGCACTGCAAACAAGCAGAGCTCTCCTGAGAAATAGATGCTGAAGATCCATACGTTCATTGACATTTTATAAGATGTCTAGACTTGTTAATCCACTATGAAAAATGCAAGCTTTGTAGTATAAGAGGACGGAGAGGGGGCCGTGTCTCTTGCTCACAGGGGCAGCCCTCTCATGTACCAAATTACCAACAGTTTAATAAGGAGGGAAAGCGTGTCCAAATTAAGATTTGGTTTCAATGGCTGGGATACCCTCTGTATTTCCCAGAATGCAGAGCTGCAATTAGCCTCAAGCCAGAAAAAGGTTCTGAAAGGTTGGTTGAGACGCTGGCTGGATTTTGTCTGTGTATGGGGAAGAGAAGAGAGCTGTAGCTGATATTTCATAAAGTCTGAAAGTCTCTGTACTAAATGTTCCTTTCCAAAGTCAGACACTTTCCTGCTCCATCTATTCACCTTTCACAGCAACTTTTTCTTCCCCCTGCAGACTGGTAGAGGATAAAGTAGTAAATACGACAAGTTCTCAGTGCCCAGCCATCCCTTTCTACCAGCCTCCACGGAGACTTCTGTAGGCAAAGATGAAAATGGAGAGAGGGTTGGCAGAAACCACATCTAGAGGCGACAGCAGAAAATTTTCCACCCCAGAGATGGGAGGAAGAAGACAATTCTAGGTCACCTTTGTGGCTTTTCGTATTTACATCGTTGCAGCGATGCCTCAGAGAGATTCGAGCCTGGCTCAATTGCTCCAGCATCTTAGGGACCAAAACTGAATTTCTGCTGTCTGGCAGCTTGTTACCCTTGGAAAGAAATCCTCCCTTCCCCCTTTGCAAAAGCTTCCAGTAAAATTTGTCTGGCAGTCTAAAATAAACGTGTGGGTTTTTATCAAATTAGAGGGTGTTTCTTGTGTAAGGTGAAGGCAAGGGCAGGATACTGCTGTAGTCAAACTAGAGGTCTGTAACATCTATAAGGAAATTAGGTTAGAACTAGTAGTTTGTCCTGAATACAAATGTAAGTGCACTAATGTAGTGCATTTTGTGTGTACAGTTAGTGCTGTGGCAGCAGTTACAGCAGAGCAGTGGAGGTGTAGTAAACCACGTGGGATTTTTTACTAGTTTGGAGTAGCATGACAACACTCAATGAAACTAAGTCAAGTATCCAGAAGTTCAACTTCACAGAATCAATAGAACAGCTTGAGTTGGAAGGGGTGTCTTCAAGACCATATGGTCCAACCCTGCGATGGGCAGGGGCACCTTCCACTATCCCAGGCTGCTCCAAGCCCCATCCAACCTGGCCTTGGACACTTTCAGGGATGGGGCAGCCACAGCTTCTCTGGGCAATCTGTGCCAGGGCCTCACCACCCTCATCATGAAAAAATTATCAACCAAGAACAATTGCTGTTAAAATTACCATATCTTAATTCAACCCCCCCGTACTAACTCTGACTTACTTCTTCTTGACAGATGCTGTTAAACACCTCTCTGAAGGACTTTCACTGAGGGAAGAGAACTACATTGGATTCATGTGATAAATTTTAGTCAACACTTTGATCATTCACAGTTTGTTTGAATTTAGGATCTGTTGGGGAAAATACTCTCTGCCACACAGAAACAGACTGTCTGTAAGTAGAGTTAAATTCCCCAGCAGTAGGAATACCTTTGGTAAGAATACTGTTAGGCAGGGAGATTCAAATTTCAGTAGCTGAGAAAGGACTTCCCTCAACTGCATGGAGCCAGCACTCTAGTACAGTGTAAATATATATATATATACATACACACATACATATGTATAGATATACATTTTATATGTATATACATACCCAGTAAACCTGTAGTATTATCTAATACCAATCATATTTATATATATATGTATATA
>VXBB01019095.1:0-24062 GCA_013399915.1 Illadopsis cleaveri
CTCCTCAGGGCTGCTCTCAGTTCCCTGCTGCCCAGCCTGTATTTGTGCTTGGGATTGCCCTGACCCAGGTTCAAGACCTTGCACTTGGCCTTGTAGAGCTTCATGAGGTTTGCACAGGCCCAGCTCTCNTTTCTGGGTCATGTCCAGCCTCTCATCCACCAGCACTCTCAAATCCTTCTCCTCAGGGCTGCTCTCAGTTCCCTGCTGCCCAGCCTGTATTTGTGCTTGGGATTGCCCTGACCCAGGTTCAAGACCTTGCACTTGGCCTTGTTGAGCTTCATGAGGTTTGCACAGGCCCAGCTCTCAAAGCCTGTCCAGGCCCCTCTGGATGGAATCTCTTCTCTCCACTGTATCAATGGCACCACACAGCTTGGTGTCACTGACAAACTTGCTAAAGGTGCATTTGATCCCAATGTCCATGTCACCAACAAAGATGTTAAAGAGCATATCTCCTTGCTGGGTTGATGACTTAAACCAGAAAGTTGTAAACATAAAGAAAAATGCTAGGTGACTTTTAGTAGAAGGAGTGACAAAAGAGAAAGAGGGCAGTGTTTGTGGTTTTGGGCTGTTGTTTTTCGATTTGGTTTATTTTGAGCAGTGCTCAAACAACAGTTTAGGAACCAGAACAACAGTGTTAAGAACCAGGACAACGTATTCTTAAGATCTTGGAGATGTTGATGACTTTTCCCTTCTCACAAGGAGGCACTTTCCTGCCATTGGTGATGAGTAACATTCCAACATTCTGTATGGTCAGCCTACATCTTTCCTTCTCTACAACAAATTGTACCTCTTTGTGCTCAGCTGGCCCTTATTTTTGGAGAAGGACCTCAAATTAGCCTTATCATTTCTTATAGCTTTGGGATGATGAATCAGAACCTGAAAGCTATTGGCTGTAGGGAATTATTTAGTGGAATGAATTTCAGAGTTAATCTATTCATAGAAATGTACTAAATCACAGCCCAGAACTAATGTCATTTCTGCTCCCTCTCACCCCCTCCAATATCTGCTTCCCTTAGCATACTCCTTTAAACTTATACTTTAGTAACAAGAACTAAATTTAGATGTTTAAAGAAATCAAAGTTTCTGATCCTCATATTCTTCTAGTAGCTGGTGTTTTTGACATTGGGCTCACACAAAAAACCTGTTGCTCTGAACTAGTATCTCCAGAGACTTAATTCAATGCCAAGAACACTACGTCTGTCTCTCCCTTGGCAGGGTACTTGGTAGTTGTTTTCCTTTTGCTAAAAGCTTTCTTTCTGGAAACAAATTGCACTCTCACAGAATAATTTTCACAGATTTTTTTGGTTCTGTTGTTTTGGTTTGGTTTTTATTTAAACTTTCAGGTTTTAAAATTTTACTTTGATTTTTTGAAAGCTCGGGAGAAAATTTTCAGCAGAGAGTAATCTCAGGTGCTGCTGAGTGATGGGTTGTGGATGAGGAATGGACACACTGTTTGCTTTCATGTCTTTGTTTTGTTATATGTGGTTTTTTCCTCTCCCATAACTTTGCAAACATTGCTCTGTTCTGCTTTTTGCAGGAAACCAGGTTCCCACTGATATGGTTTTCCAGTTGAAATAGGGAATCAGTCAGCAAGGAAGGCATCCTAGAAGTGTACTAGGAGAGCATGCTAGGAGCCTAAATCTCAGAAATTCAGGTAAGCAACAAGGGAAAGATTTTAATTTCCTGTACTAGGCATGTGCAAATATATATCTGTTGCTGAGCCATTTACTTTGAGCCTGTGCAGACTTTATGTATTTTATCTCCACTTGCTTCAGTAAATTCAGAGGATCAGCAGCTAAATACACTTCTTTGTGGCTATGTCATCACACCTTTTTGAAACTGAAGTTGGAGCAAGTGTACTAGAAAGCTCAGAAAAAAATTTTTTTGAGCATGTAGAAATAATAACAGCTTGCATATACTTCCTTACTTAAAATCAACTTTTACCTTGGGAAGCTGTCTTTTTAACATAGTTGTCTGTGTATTTTTGTGGTTAAATGATTGGTTTTTTGTAAGATTTGCCTTGTCACAGGTGGTTCAGAAAGTAGAATTCACTTTCCTGAGAAGGGAATAATTTCAGCTCTGTCTTTTCACACTGCTGCTGAAATTAGTGAATTTATCATCTTTTTAAAATCCACCCTCCCAATCTCTCAGAAAGAGCTGTTACACAATTCCTGTGGTGGCTTAAACTTCATAGGAACTTGTGGTTACTCTTTAAACCTGCAGCTACTTTGAACTCTGAGATACAATCAAGGTTAATTTCAGTATCCTAATGCCTTGAAACTGATACTCATGCATACAGAAATTGGTTCTCCTGGTCACAACAGAGCACAAAGTCAACTATTAGTGTCACATGCAAGCTGGTCTTTGCATATGGACAGAATTGCATTAGGGGAAAATTAAATGCTATCAGTTTAGACCAGGGGCTTTGCAAAGCAGATAGCCTTTAGAGCTATTGTGGTTTTTAAACATCAGGTTAATTGAGAACTGCTGTATATTTAATAGGGGGGCCTTTGGGATATGACTACAAGGACTCTTTGTTGTTCAGCAGTACATTAGGCAGAAACTGCGCTTCTGAAATGGTCATAAAAATCCCAGGAGGCATAACCATTAATGGGACACTAAGCTCCAATTAAGGGCATGGCCCAAAAGACCAAGGTGAAAAACATGGTCCTTAGCATCTGTCTCAGAGGATCTCTGATCCAGCTGCTTGCTTTCAGCTGCAGAAACAGAATTGCAAATAACAAAATATTTACTCTGATTAAAAAACCCTATTCTTGTTGTCTGGAATACAAGTAGGAAAAAAAAAAAAAAGGAGAAAAACCGAAGGGCCCTTCAAATTAAATTCTCCAAATTCCCTAAAACAAAACTAGAACTGCATATCACAGTTCTTATCCCTTTTATCTTCATAGGATTTCATAACAGTTGCAGTCCAACCCTCTAAACTTCATCTTGCGCATTTTTAATATTAATTGAGCACCTCCACAAGTTTATATTCAGACTTTCCTCTCTGACTCTGTTTAAGTTTTGTTTCTGTTTTGGGTTTTTTTTGGTGATTTTTGTTTGTTTGTTTGCTTGTTTTTAATTCTCTGAGTTCCATGAAACACAGCTACCCAGTTTAGTCAGTCTACTGGTAACTTTACAAATGGATTAGTGGATCTTATAGCCTTCTTCTGGTCAAGGACTGTGATTCTGCCTCAGATAGACATGGATTTTCTGGAATGTCATAAATATACATTTTCAGAAAACACTGGGTCCTCAGAGTCCAGCTGAAAATGACTGGCATCTTCTGGAAATTTTAACCTTGATCACCTCAATTACCTTGGCAATTACATTAGTAAGTAAATAATTTGTGTCTCTATGTGAATATCTTCCACTGTTTTATTCTGCTTATAATACAATTTTTTCACTGAAGTTGCCCAGAGATAACCTAGTTGTTTTCTATCTAGACAGACCATCTGAGTGGGATGTTAATTAATATGACACTATGGAATTCAGTTTAGTGAAGTACCACAAAAAAGGAAATTAATTTCAATCATTGACAAACCTGTCAATTTAGCTGTATTGATTTTTTGATACCTCTACAGCACATGGCAAAGTTCATACATTGTAAAATACATCATTATTATTGGCTCACTCTGCTGGATGTAAGTGGACTGCTATTTTTTCTTTTTTTCAATAAATTGACATGCTTTAAGTGCATAAAAATGCAAAATTATGTACGGGGCTTTTATTACTACTTTTGATATAGTATCAATTTACTATCTTTAATAGTGAACTCTCAGTCAGAGAGATATTTCCCATTGCCTAAAAGATATTTGGTTTCAAAGCAACCTGAAAACAACAATTTCCTGGGCAAAGTTTAGCAGAAAAAAAAGCTGATGAATCTGGTCATTAGTAGCTGTTGACCATGAGCTCCCTGGTGGGAGCTGGTATTCTTCAGAGGCTCTGGGTCCTCCTGAGGTTGGAGTGACTGTGGGCCCCTGGGATAAAAGGTGCTAAAGAAGAGAGTGTGGATCCCTCTCCAGTTGTCTCTCCCGGGGCTGTGGTGTCAAAGCCCTCTCTAAAAGAGGGCAGAATAAAAGGGATCAATTGCAGAATTCTCAGCCTCTACAGTGTTTTAGAAGTCAGTGTCCAACACTGTATTTTGCTTTTGTCAGACTTCTGTAATGGAAAATCAAAAAAGCAATTGTTGTTCTGCTGACTCCAGCTCTAGCAAAAATACGTTGAAGGTGTTCTGATTAAGTTTCTGATTTTGGTCTGTCTCTTCAGAGCACATAGAACTGCAGAAAACCTATATTTGGTTTGTGCCTGTAAGTTTCCTGGTTTTTAAATGCAATACTCTCATATTCCCACCTGAGGTCATTAGCCACAAGGTAGGTTAAAAAAAAGTTTGAAGGATGGATGCAGCTGCATACAAACCCAGGCAATCTGCACTCATATTTATGCTGATGCTTCTGAAATTCATCGTGTTACTCTGTTAAAACTCAGGTCTACAGAATGTAGTGCTTGTCTAAATTTTCAAATAGAATTTTTATACTGAGGAGTGCCTGTAATAGAGGAGGGAAAGCATGCATTTCTGATGGAATGCAGTTACTTTGCATTTCAGCCTATGAGACAGAGAGTAATATCTGAGGTTTGGTTTTGTTTTGGTGGGTGATTTTTTTATTTCTTAGTGTCCCTAAACATTGTTTCAAAGTCATTAAAAGGCACATGAAATTCTGGGACAGCAGTAATATGTGGACGAGGAAGGAGGAATAATTAAAAAGGCTAAATCCTAAACACTTGAGGCTGAAAGGATTTTTTTCCAGCATTAAGTGTATAGTAATGGAACCAATCTTCCCTATAGAAGAATGCATTTAGTTATTGTCAAGAACTATTTGGTGAATTTTAGTCCTTCAGGCAATTGAAATCTTTCTCCATACAACACAATGATTAAAAAAAAAAATCAAAATACACATTTCTGTGAACTTCAATTTCAGAACTTTCTTATTTGGCCAAAATTTAAATTTGTTGACATTTGCCACAGAAATATTAGAGGTTTTCCATTCATAAACTAGATATTTTTTAGCTAAAAATATCAGCAAAGAAATAAACTCTGACAGAATCCCTAAATTAAAATCTGCTTATCTGAGCTGAAATTATTTAGACCAATTTTCACAGTAGTAAGTCTGAAGCATGGTAGTGGAGTTTTCCTTTCCCCTCCCAAACATTTATTGTCTTCAAGGCTGGCATTTCCAAGCTTCTCTGTGTGACCAGCTTCTCTGTGTTCAGTCCACCAACTCAGGATGGGGTTGAACATTTATTTGCTCATTTAAGTCCTATTTTAACAATTCCTTCAATAAAGAGAGAAACTGAGGCAGGAACGGGCAGTGATTCCTTCCATCTTCTTGCACATAATGAAAGTAACATATTACCCATTTTCAGTCGCTAACCGTGTTTTTCCAAGATAATGTGCAATGCTGTCTTTTGTCCTTAATAAGGGAGAATATTTGCTGTCTCATTCCTTAGCAGGGGTGTTCAGACTTAGCTGTGACAGAAGTAGCAGCCACTTCTTTAGTTGGCACAGTTAAATCTGACAGGGATCATGAATCAGAGCCCTGGGGTGACGTAATTTTCCAAGAGGGAAGGACTGCTGGGTGAACACTTCTTTGCCACTGTGTGAATCACTGCTTTTGTGTTAATACAATTAGGTGCCTACAATTAGTCAGTCTAAGGACATAATCTATTTATTGACCCAGATAGCAGATTGGGCTGCAGGTCGTCAGATGTTACTTCATTACAGGTCTCTAATTACCTCCCTTAGTTTTCCCTTCAGGACAATACAGGTAGGGATATCTGTCAGGAATGTTGTGAGGAGTTTGCAAGGAGCCTTGAAGACAAAATGTTGTGCAAGTAAATGGGCCTGGACTGTTGGTGTCTCTGAGTGCCTGACTACCACTGAAATGGCTGCTGAGCACATGTATGTCTCTGGGGCTCTCAGCATTAGCGTTAGTCACCAGCAAGGGATGGAGAAAGAGAATTGGTTCAGCCTGCTCCCGTGGGTCTCTTAGATTTTCACGTATGCTGCAGCTTTCTGGAGAGGCTAGAAGACTAAGGCTTTGTTCCTTTTCTTCACGAACAGCAGAGGGAGGAGAGAAGAGGACAGCCAGCTAAGTTCTTTCTGTAGTTGCTGATGTAAGACCAGGGCAGAGTTTGGCCTGGAGGATTTAGACACTACTTTTAAAATCTGCCCAGCAATTTCATTAGCTAGTTCTGGGGCCATTGTGCCACAGTGGATTCAAGCTTGAGAAGGCACCCTGTCAAGCTTTCCAGCTGAAGTCCTCACTACTGCATTAGGGACTCATGCAGAGCCAGGGTGAAGTTTATTGCCAGGATCAGGGCCAAGACTTTATTTAAAAAAACAGGAAAAAAGTGTATGTAAGGGTACAATCAGCTGTTCATGACTGCGATGTGTTTCATGATGTGAAGCTGTACTCAGTACTAAGGCATATTTAAAGTGAATGCCAGGTACTGCATTTGGCCTTCCAGCTATTAAACATCACCACAAAACAGTCAGCAGAGCAATGTCATCTAGATCACTTTGACACAATTGCAATCCACAATTAACAGGCAATGAAGGACTTCCTAAAAGCACATGTTTGACACCCTGCTTTGTCATGGGTTTTTGTACTGTAGCAGGGATTAAAAAAAATTAAATTAACTTTGTGCCAGTGCATATCATATTTGGACAAGGGACTAGATGAAATGATTAGAATAATAGCCTTAGAAAAGATCACATTTCCCTACTGTGCCAATGTATTTGACTGCATACGGCGACCCTTTTAGGCCACTGTTCACAGTGAATTGTAACAACTTCCTGCAAAGATCTAAGTTTTGCATCTTTTGAATGGCAAATTATTAGAACTAGGTCAGGTCTAAGAAGAAATAACCATCTTTATTAACCGGAAATAACCAGCTCTATTAATATGAACTTCACTTTTATGGTAGTTCACATGAATAAAGCTCTGCTAATAAAAAATACAAAATCACCTGATTTTAATTACCATCTCTCAGCAAAGAAGGGGTGCATCCTATATTATTGCTCAGGTAACAGGTAAACTATCACCTGGTTTAAGGAAATCTCGGGGGCATTGTCTGTGAGGTTCATCATTAGTTCTCTACTTTTAAATCAACTGAGCAATGGAAGGTAGAAAATCTTGAACAAAAAACCATTCACCAGTATTTACATAATCTACATTTTCCTAAAAAGGTATTTTGTAGAGTGAGAAGTGTCTTTATGAGATTCAGAAAAACTAAAGCAGCCAGTAGTATACAAAATGTGTAGCTACATTTGCTCACAAACAACTTTCTTGTTTGACTAAAGTATACCTGTATCTCTTCAATGTTTTTTGTAATCTTAATAATAATATTTGCTGTATTTTGAGTCAGAGCTGTTTCATAGGGCAGGAGCTCAATGTAACATTCACATCAGACCATGGAGGTTGATGGTCATCCCATCCTCATTCCCTTTATTACCCGCTTTGCCCCAGCAAATCTTTTCTTTATCTTCCTTTTCACTTGAGCTCCCTGTATGTGCATGTCCTTGTTGAGGCTTTCGTGTCATTTTACTTCTGCTGTATGATGTTTCTTAGTGCCTTGATTTGTTAAAACAGAATGAGTTTTTCAAAGGAACATGAGAAAAATTATAAATTTAGTTGTAGTTTTTTAGGATTAGACTTCCCTTAGACTTTATTGAAAATTTAGCCCATATAAGAACTAAATTCAGATGATTTGTATGTTCTATCTTGAACTCAGATGACTGTGACACGCCACCCATCACAGACTGACTCCTAGTTAGAGCAATATTTTCTGGAACTACTATTCATTGTTAATTACCTACGTGGTGCATTAGAAGCTCACAGCAGCTTCCCTCAGAAAGGTAAGGTAAAACACAGGGTACACACATAGGGTGCTTTGGGAAGACAGTATCATGTCATATTCTAAGACTGATCAAGCTAACCACTTCTGTTAAGGCTGCCCATTTCTCCAAGGTGTATGTTTAGAGCATTTCGTCAAAGGACCTGTATAGATAATCTTGAATATGTTTTCCAACCCTTATGATTCTATGATTTATTTAAAAGAAATAAATTTGCACTAAATATCAACTGAAATCAGCAGAATTGTTAGAAAATACTGTTATATTTGTATAGAATTTCCAGCTGAGGAGAATTTTGAGATTGTGCTTGGGTCCAGTAAATGCACACACACTCACAGACACACACAACAAAAAAGATTTTTGTTTCAAAATAATCTTCATTACATGAGAATTATCATAATTGTCATTTCAATTGACTGATTTTAGTCTTTAAAAGAGGGTATAATAGCATTCACTGTCTGAGACTGAATTACTGTCATTATGTTAAAGGTGCACTTTATCACTTAGCTTTTCTCCATTATAAATGCTCACAGACACACTCCACTTTCTGCTGCTACAAAATCTTCAAAACATAATATGACAAAGTTTTGTATCCAGACATTCTGTTACTAAAACTTCTGAACAAAGGGTTACCAAAGGCAATCTGCCATTGTTAATACAACCACAGTACCAAAAGACAGAGAGGACATTTTAGCAATAGCAAGTTTCTGAATTCCTGCAGAAGAATGCAAACTGTTCATTGAAACAAAAAGGCATTTTGTGTATCTTTTGCCAGGAGGGAAGATGCAGAGTTGCTCTTCTGCTCAGAGCAAACTTATTAAGGTAAAAACAGATCAAGCAAATATCAGCCCAAATGAGAGAAATAGCCATGCCATACTATCCTAGACTTATCAAACTTTTCTTGATGATGTTTAGATGAAAATCCAGACATTGTCATGATATTAACCTGCCAGTGTATAAATGACATTTATCATTTCTGCAATATCTTTTGATCTGATATCTTAAGATTCTTCATATGTAGAAATTTTCAACACATTGCCCTGTCATCTTAATACATATGGGACATCTTTTACTTCTGCAGGCACAGAAGAACCAAGTCTGGATATGTCACTACGGCACAACACTTGGGCAGAGCTCTGTTGAAGTAAATGTCACTATGCCTGGAGTAAGAGGCTATAGAGAGGCATGAAGGTATTAACATCAGATCTAGAGAGATCAAGGGGAAGAATTTGCCTGAGGAGCAAAGCTTTTTCTTTAGGGGAAGAAGGTAGCCTCAATTCTGAGATGCTCAAAAAGGGACAGTTTAAAGAATGTGATTTTCAGAGGCTGTGGTCAGCGTAAAACGGACTAATTATACAGTGCTACTTGAACAATTAAGTTCCCAAAAATATTTTTAAAAGCTTGGGCTAAGTGCCAGAGCACTAAAGAATCTTGTAAATTTTCTTGTAAGTGGCAGCACTTCAGCAGTTCCTCTGACCTGCCCTGGACTGTACAACTCAGTGCTCTGTTTGCTTTATTCAGGCACCCAAGCTTTGGGAACTACATGCCTTTATCTTGAAAATCAGATATTGGGAGGGGCGGGGGGGTGATTTGAAACTTGTCACCCTAATAATTTCTGACCATTGCAGCCTACATTCTCCCACCCCTTTATGGGATTTTTTTCCTGTTGTAATGTTTTCTTCCTCCTTCAAAGTGATTATTAACAGATTTTTCTAAAATGCCCAGAGCAGCATACTTAGGTCAGAAAACAGAAGCTAGCGTGTTTTTGTCTGCCAGCTTCCTCCCTTACTTATCTTATAACATTTCCCTCATGTATCCCCGGGTCATGCACAGGTCTGGTTCCAACATTGCTTTGTGAGGCAATGATTAGGTCCTTGCCTAGAAACAGATTTACAGTACAAAGGTTTGAGACATAGATATTCCCTAATTTAATTTTTTTTTTTTAATCAAAAGACCTATATAGAAAAAAAATCATGGGCATTTAGAAATATCTATGTCATAAGAAGAGTTTTATACACTATATGAAATATTCTCTAGTAATTTTTTAAAATGTTGAATAATGGCCCTATAAAATATCAACATCAACAAAAATTGGATACCCTAATTTTACTTACGACACTTAGAGAAATAGTATTGGAGTGGATTGAGTTGTTTTGTGCATAAGAAGTTATTTTCTTTAAATTATATGAATGAAATGAACAAAAGCAAAAAAAAAAGCTACCCTTACTTTGTCAAGGTGTTTTATTGTGTGTCACATTTAGCTCAGTTTACCTGGTGGCTAAATGAACATTGCATGGTTAGGGGTTTGAATGAAGTCAGAGAAGAGTTCAGGTGTTTTCACACTGAACAAAACCATGTTGTCTGAACCTGAAAATTTGGGCTGGAAACCTTGCAAGAGGGTTTTCCCAGTGAGAGATGCTGCTTATAGACTTTTTTCACAACCTTTTCAGGTTGTGTGGGTTTTTTATTTATTTATATATATATATATTTATTTTTAAAATATTTATTTATTTATTTAAATTGGGGTGGTGAGGGGATGCATTCCAGGAAATCAGTTATAGGAAAGACAGGTATGGGCAAAACTCAGCTTAGATAAGGCTTGTAAGACTTCAGAAAGACACTAGAATCAAATGTGATTACAGGATTTCCAGAGGGAATTTTCCTTTTATTGAAATCATCTACCAAACTATCAATTTTCTGACAACAAATGAATCTTTCTTTCTAGAGGAACAGCCAGGCATTCTTGCTTCTGGTTTTCAGAAGTTACTTATTTCTATAATACTGGAACTGACCCCCAAATTTTCTGGTTAGCCAGGGAAAAATCATTTAATCTTCAATGTCTAATGAGCTGGGACTTTTACTCTAAATGTAGATCTCAGTCTAGTAGGAAAAGTAAGGGAATGCAAAAGCACATCTGGTAATTGGAGAGATGAAAAAAGTAATAATAAAGTGCTCATTTTGAGGCAACAATGATGAAGATAATGGATGATAGCCAAGCAGGCCATATGCACTTGGCTAACAGAATTAATCACGGACTATGCAATACAAAGCAAGAAAGACAAGTACAATAAAACACTTAAAGACAAGAATGGATTTTAATTTTAGGAGCAATATAAAACAATATGATAATATTGATAGCCAAGTTAGTCCTGTGATTGTCCAATCCAAACAGGACAAAAATTAAAGCTATAAATAATATTTAATCTGCTATACAAATATATGTTAAAAAGTAATAATGACTAAAAATGATTAGAATTTATCAAATGAGGAGTTCTCTTTCTAGTATATTCAGACGGGCTAAGGCAATTCTAAAATTGTCAGATATGAAGTTGTGTTTGGAAATGAAAAAGGAATATTACAAGTTTCCAACACAGTTTAGCAAAAGCAATATCTGAAAATGCAAGCTAGTGCTTACATTTCTATTAGTAAGGGAAGACTTATTATTAGAGCCTTGTGATTAGCAGTGTAAAATTCTCATAAAGCAATTTTGTAAATATCTCATCTTGAAGGCATTTTGCAGCATCATCTGCCACTAAGCCTCCAGCTACGGCACCTAAGGGATCATGTTTTCTGTCGCTTGCTGTTACATTTTTCTGTTACATTTCTATATACTTGTATTTCAAATTGTCCAGACAGTTTGTGTATTACAAGACTTCACTCAAGTACAGGCACTGCCAGTTTAGGAATTTTAGGGGACAGTTCAAGGCTTTCTGGGGGCCAGAAGAGACTGTATTGAGAGGTGGCTGAGGACCCTCTCCTCCCACAGAATCACAGTATTCTTTGGCCTTTACTGAGAAGAAACAATAGTTTTACTGATACTAATAAAAAGTACAACAAAATAACCAGTACTCTCTGCTGGTAACACTAAAATAAGAGACTGCTGTATGGTTTTTCTGAATTGCATGGCAAGATTTCTTATGTCTTTAATACAAGCTGCAAAAAATCCCCTTATGGTCACAAATTAGTGGTTATTAACTTGAACAAAATTAGGTATGATTTTGGCTGTGGTCTAAGCAGTCAGATGAGTTTAAAAAGAGAATGAGTACCTGAATGTAGGAACAAAGAATAGAATAGAATAGAATAGAATAGAATAGAATAGAATAGAATAGAATAGAATAGAATAGAATAGAATCATTTTGGTTGGACCCTTCACCAGTCCATTGCCCTTCTCTGGACACACACCAGCACCTAGATTTCTTTCTTGTCCTGTCCTGAGGGCACCAGAACAGAACACAGGATTCAAGGTGTGGTCTCACCAGTGCCAAGTACAGCACTATAATCCCTGCCCAGGTCCTGCTGGTTGCACTACTGTTAAACCAGGCCAGGATGCCATTGGCCTTCTTGGCCACCTGGGCACAGGTGGCTCATGTTCAGCTGCTGTCACCAGCACCCCCACGTCCTTTTCCATCAGGAAGTTTTCCAGCCACGCTGTCCTGAGCCTGTAGAGGTGTAGAGGTTTGTTGTTGACCCATGGACACTTGTCCTTGTTGAAAAGCACACCATTGGCTTTGGCCCATTGATCCAGCCTATCCAGATCCCTCTGCAGAGCCTTCCTACCCTCCAGCAGAACAACATTCCAGCCCAACTTGGTGTCATCCAAAAACTGACTGAGGATGCCCTCAATCTCCTTGTCCAGATCATGAAGATATGAAGCAGGATTGAATCCTTGGGAACACTGGTGATGACCAGGCACCAGCTGGATGTAGTGCCAATCATTACCACTCTCTGGGTGTGGTGATCCAGTCAGTTATTTACCTAGTGTAGGCTATGTCATCCAAGCCATGAACAGCTGGTTTCTCCAGGAGAATCGTGTGGGAAAGGTGCCAAAGATTTTGCTAAAGTCCAGATAGAAAACATGCACAGATTTTCCCTCACCCACTAAGCAGGTCACCTTGTCATAGAAGGACATCAGGTTGGTCAAGCAGGAACTGTCTTTCCTAAACCTACACTGGCTGGGCCTGATCCTCTGGTTGTCCTGTATGTCTTGTGTGATGGCACCAAATATGATCTACTCCTGGCACCAAGGTCAGGCTGATAGGCCTGTAGTTCCCTGGAACCTCCTTCTGGGCCTTTGTGTAGATGGGTGTCACATTTGCCAATTTCCAGTCACCTTGGACCTCCCCAGTTGACCAGGACTGCTGGTAAATGGTGGAAAGTGGCTCAGCATGCACTTCCACCAGCTCGGTCAGTAACCTTGGGCGGATCCCATACGACCCCATGGATCTGTGTGTGTCTAAGTGGTGTAGCAAGTCACTGAACACTCTTCCTTGAATTTAGGTGCTTCATTCTGCTCCCCATCCCTTTCTTCCAGCTCAGGGAGCTTGGTACCATCCTAACTGGTCTTACCATTAAAGACCAAGACAAAGAATTCATTAAGTACATGAGCCTTTCCCTCACCTTCGCACTTCCTCCCACATCCAGTAAAGGATAGTGATTCTTCTTAGCCCTCCTTTTGTTGCTGAGGTATTTATAGAAACATTTTTCATTGTCTTTTATGGCAGTAGCCAGACTAAGGTCTAGCTGGGCTTTAGTTCTTCCAATTTTCACTTTGCATAACTTCACAAGATCCCTGTAGTCCTCCTGAATGGCCTGTCCCTTCTAAAGGACATAAACTCTCTTTTTTTTCCTGAGCTCCAGCCGTCTCTCTCTGTTCATTCAGGCTAGGTTTCTCCTCTGCTAGCTGGTCTTTTGGCACATGAGTATGGCTTGATCCTGTGCCTTTAGCATTTCCTTGAAGAATGCACAGCCTTCCTGGATCCTTTGCCCTTCCTGACTGACTCCTAAGGGACTCCCTCAACCAGCCTCCTAAACAGATCAAAGTCTGCCCTCTGGAAGTCCAAAGTTGCAGATCTGCTGGCCCCCTTCCTTTCTTCTCCAAGAAGGAAAAATTCTTTTAATTTTGTGATTGTTACGTGCTTCAACCACCACATCACCCACCAGCCCCTCTCTGTCCACAATCCTCAGGTCGAGCCAGGAGCCTTCCCTAGCTCGCAAAGAAAGCACAAGAAGCCTGGAACTTACTGGAACTTGGGAGTAATATAGATTTGAATAAAAATAATGGAAAAAAAAATACTGCAAATGATGAAAGGTGAGGTTGACAGTCAAGTTATATCAACGTGTTTGCCTGACAGGCTAACACCATTTCAGATGTAAATAAAAGGATGGAACACAAATGCTTCTAGAAATATTATGTCTCTACAAACAGAAAAAATCTTTACTAAACACAGTGATGGAATCTAACATTGCAGAAGATGTTTCTTGGGGCTTTTTATTTGTTTCCAGTCTTTTGTGTAATCATATTGTGCATGCATTTCTCTAAGACCTAAAATTTTTAAAAGTATAAGTTTGGCAAACATGAAGGCCCATGCTAAACACTAGTGAGTTCTTACTTTTGACCTAAAGAATTATAATCTGAATTTTGTATGTGATGGTAACACCTTTCTTTAAGATAAGATTTATGTTAGAGGTATGTGTATTCATGTTTATGCGGGTTTGTGCTTATTCAACTGGTCAAATTGCTTTTTATATCCCTGACTATCTCCTTTGCTTGCTGTGGGCTCTACGGATTATGGTGAGGGCAAAGATGATCAGCTGGAGACAGCTCATAGTTGAACTTGGGCAGGAAGCCAACCATGTTGTCAGCAGATGTTTTGCTGTATGTGGGTCACTAGGAATAATCTAAGTATATTTTTTCCCCCTTTTCATCACTGGAAAGACCCTCAAGCTGACAACTAGAAGCACAGCTCTTCTACCCTAAAATATTTGTTATTTAAATACAGTAAATTCTTAGTCTCCTTTGGGATTTGTGTAGCAAGCTGAACAACTGTTGTGTCAAAAAGGTGCACATGGTGTGTGTGCAGCTCTGCCACGGTAGCACACTGACCTGGGTTGAAAATATTTACATTTTGTTGAGAGGCTTGGAGTTGTATAAACCTGAGTGAACCTGGAGTCTTTGCTTGCCTTTTCACAATGTCAGTCTCTTCTAGTGGAAAATAATTTCTCTGATATTTTAGCCAGGTCCTGTTTCAATAGATTGCAAAAAAGCATTTTGAGAAGCCCTCTTCTATTTTGCATGCCCTCCCTTCTTTATGCACCCATATCTGTCAGGAACATATATACATTCATATATATTTACATAAATACACACATACACAGATACACACACCTCCACATATATATCTTTTTCTGGTGTGCTCCCTAGGTGTGGCAATTATGAGAAAGAGGATGAGTGTTCTCTGGTGCCCCAGCCTCTGCAAAGGATATTTTATAGCCCTTTCCAGTTCACTGAGAGCAAAGACTGATTGTAAAGAATCTAAACTGTGCAGTTTTTGGCCACTGATAATAATAATAATAATTTCTATCTTGCACACTTGGATCTCTTCCCCATGCGTGTGCATGAAGGTGAAGGAAAGTCTCTGATTTGTACTGAAGTGTTCTGGTAAAACAAGAAACCAGTCTTGAAGGAAATTTTATTTCTTGAAGGCTTTTTCAAAAGCTGATACCATATGGGATTATTACTCCTTAGGTTTCATCACCATGAAGTGCTGAGATTTACACTGTGGCCATTAGCTGAGAAGAAGGTTTTAGTGTCAACCTGTGCATGATCCTGCTTATCATATGATCTGAAATAGATGACAGTTACCTTCATAGCCCCACATCATCAGGTGGTGGGACTGGGTCACTGCCCCAGGGGGCACATGGCTCAGCCCAGGGTGTTAACAGTCATCATGAGGGCTGTGACACCACTACTTGTAACTGAGGAATGCTTTGTAGGAACTTTGCCTGGGCACTAGCAGGACTGAAACATCAAACTCCCCCATCCCTAAGAGGAAAAGGGAAGTTTTTATTGGTAAGAACTTTAGCAGCTGTCCTGCTTGCTGAGCAGCATGGAGGTAGGCAACCATGTCAGACACAATTACTGCTCCTTTTGTAATAACCCCTTTTTACAGAAAACCAGTGAAGTGAATTATCAGCCTGCTAAGCCAGATGTAACTTACTCAGACCTAGGCAATGCTTTGCTTTCTGGGTTCCCTCCAGCTCTGTTACACCAGGGAGAAGCTGCTGGAGAAGTTAGCATTCCACGCTGATGTGCCAGTCACCCCTCTGCAGAGTGAGGATGAGGAAGGAGACAGAAGGAGTATGCGGGGAAAATTCACTTCTCTTGCCCACGGTAATGTGAAGGGTGACAGGATGGCAGAAGATACGGGAAGAACCTTTTTGTACTCTCTGCTCATGCCCCTCTTCTCACTCTGAAGTTCCATCCCTCCCCAGGCAAGCTGCTCTTCCAGCGGATTAAAAATATAGCCAAGCGGTCAGGAGGGGTGTCCTTTCTGTCAGTTGTGAGGCAGTTGTCACCCCATCCTTCCCCTTTCTGAATGTAATGCAGCCTGTGAGAATGAAATTTCAAATATTACGGTGCTGTAGCCACTCTGTATGTGTAGAGAGATTGGAGGATTAAGCACAAGAATGACTAAGTGGAAGACCCTTGTATAAAAATGACAGATGCCCTGGTTTAAAAGGTGACAATTTGCCTATGCAGTGAAATCGTTCTGTCAAGGCATCAGGAAACTTGGGGACTTGAGTGTAGAGAAGGAAGCATTTGAAACGCAGTCTGCCTTGAGCTTCTGAAGTAGCCTCCGAGTTCCAGAACTGATGTTTTGTAATTTTGCCTTATCATCTGCTTGGGTTTATCATGGTGGTAATAGGGATAATGACAGAGAGTCAGTCATTTCCACTTAGATGCCAGTTTTTAAGTAAAAATAAGCTCACAGCGGGTTCGATTTGGTCTGTGCTGAGAGTACCTGGGGTTATTTTCCCTTTGCTTTCTCATGGTAAATTATCTCAGCCCACCAGGGCCAAGCTGATTTTCGTGTTGTAAAAACAGAGAAGACGAACATGCAGCACTGCACCGTGCTGTACACGTAGCTGCTTCCTCCTTTGTTGTTTTCTTTATGTTATTTAGGAAGTGAAAATTCTTCAAGCCACCCATTATGGTTCAAATCCAGGTCATAAAAAATAGTGTAAACTAATAGTGGACTGTCTCCCCCAGCCCTCTCGCCCCATGCATCTCTCCCCTGTATTGCAATCCCTAATGGGAACATTTAAAACCAGTGCTTATGATAATGTTCTTGTTCCCATGGACACCACAGCGCTGCAGAACCAAGATTAATGGAGGACCATTGAGACTGGTCCTAAAAGATTGTCCCTCTTGTGTATTATGGTCTGTCATGCTGCATCCATTAACAGAGGAGCAGAGGGTCCTCATCGTGTTGGTATCACTGGGACCAAATCGAGCTACTGCAAGATGGCATTTCCATAGCACATCAACAGATCATTTCACCACTGCTTAAGGCATCGTAAATTGGACTTATAGCTCAGCTGCTGGCATAAATAAGTCCCTTTGATAGTTAGTGGAAGACGTTATGACACTCCAGGGTACAGGAGGGGACATTGGCACTGTCATTTTTTTCTCGAGCCCTGGCACCCTGGTGCCTCTGATCTTTCTGAAGATTCAGGGCACGCGCTCTTCATTACGGTTTGGGCACCAGGGACTTGTTTTTTTTGCAAGATTAATGAGCGCCACGGAAATTCTCCAGCGCATCTCGATAATTAAGTCTTTGTTTATCAAAAAACAAGTTATATTAGGAGCAGAAAATTCGCAGTAATTATTCATAATTCTAACAATTCAAGTATAGCTACCTCATTTGCCTGGGTAATTCTGCTTTTTAATTTCTTGCATACATTTGCATATTAATTTTGCCCGTCGGCTGCAGCAGGCTTTGACAGTTTGTTACTATGTGATGGTTTTCACAGGGGTGCGACTCAGTTGGGTGGCATTTCGACTGGGTGCAATGATAAATTATGAATTTTCTAATTTGCTGCATAATGAAGTAACCCCTTCCAACCCAATTAAAAAAAAAAAAAAAAAGCAAAGATGGTGTCTTTTAAATAATATTTCCCAGGTATTTCATCTCTCCAGTTTTGTTGTTGTTTTGCAAGCATTTTTTTTTTTTCACTTAAAAAGCAGATGACTGCATTTGCAGCCTTTCAGAGTGACTGTGCCTTTCCATACATCAAACATGATTCATGATTCATGTATCCCCAGACTATATTCATGCTGTAAATTGGCCACTCCTCAACCCTCAGGGCAATCACGGATGATAGCAAAGAAGTCCTAGTTTCTTCTCTGATGTCCAATTTGGGCTGTAGTGATCTGTGTGTATGAGTCTGTCTGTCTGTTTGTCAGGGAGCAGGGATTTCAAATGAGGGAAATAAATGATGTGTGTTTGTTTTACATACTTGCTCGGATGGCTGTACTGTTGTAAATTAACTGCTAAACTACTGTGTGGGTTTCCTTCTAATTTCTTAAAATGGTTGTAGAAATAAATATATATGTATTTATTACTTCAGCATTGTAAAAAAGGATCTGTGGAGACTTAATTTGTGGGTGAGAGATAAGGGATTTTAGTTCAGTGTTGGTGTGTTCAGTACATTTGGTAATTTTATGCTCATAATGCAGCACTTAGAAAGCACAAGTATTGCTGGGTAAAATTTGTGGTGTTTCATTATACAACTGCAGACGGGCAAAACACTTTAGAGATACTGTAGGCCTGATGCCATCCCGACTTTAAAGAATCGGAAATAACCCAGCCAATCTGTTTAGCATGATGCAAATATTGTAATTATACAATTATGCTGCATTTTTAATATAGAACAATTCCTATACATTTTGTTGTCTTTTAAAATTCTGCATTATTAAGAAAAGCGACGATTTTATCCCAGTCCCCACCACAACCACACGGCAGTAGATCATGGAAGATTACGACATTAATACCCCACAATCAGGCAGCAGAGAGCACACAACATTAATGCAAAAAAACCCACAAAGTGCAGATTACATAACAGATTCTGCACATCCCCACGAGGCAAGCAAGGAGCCGTCCGCGCTGCCCTCGCCCAGCCTGGCACCGCACAAAGCCCCCGCACCACCCTGCAGGAGCACAGCAGAACTGCAGAGTGCAGAGCCCTGCCATTCAGCCCTGTCAGCATCACTGTGACACACAGCACACAACGTGAGCCTGGCACAACTGGGCAGCGCGGAGCCCAGTGATATTATGGCATAATCACACTGCTAAATTCCTGCCTACAGTACAGAGGGAGCAGCAATAGCGCTGAGCACAATGCAGTGCTGTCATAACAGATATTAAAAGGCATTCGGCACAGCCACAAAGTGTGGTGGCATGTTCCGTGTTTGTACGTAAAAGCAGAGCAGGCTGCACTCAGCACACAGGCAGTGAAGTGCTCTCATCATAGCTGTATGTCCACCCCTGAACAGGCATGAGCACCTACAGCCAACAAGTGCAGGAAGCAGCACCAAAACACAGCTTTCACTCCTCTGGTACAAAATTCACAGCACAAGTTCATAAAAGACCCCAAAGAAATCCCTGACATGTGCACTCATTTCTTCAGGAGTTAATTGTGGTGTACACACAGCCGCAAAACACTTTGCCTCATACAGTCCTAAAAGTAATACAACTTTCCTCAAATCTACCAAAGTAATTTGAAAGAGAACACCTTGCTATTTATTTGTATTAATCATGAGAAAAATTCCTTATGTGATCTTTTACTAGTGGAAAGTGCAGCTTTGTCAAAATCAAGCTTTTCCATAGTAATGTCTTGGTTTAATGACATTTTGACAGATGAGAGGGTAGGTTTCTTGTGGTTTTTTCAATATTAACCAATCAATTAGGCTTTTTTTTTTTTAATTTTTGCATACCTTCTTTTCTTTGAATTTTTTTTTGTATAAATAAGAAGGTTTTTTAGCACATCAAAATCATCCAAATCAGTATTATTTTAACACTGATGGTTAACCTCCAATTTCCCCCCAAATTTAACTTTGTAGTGAATGCAGTTGTTTGATTCTGAATAAGAGCAACATTTTTATAAATAGTTTTTATTTAATATGTGAGAGAAGAAGTCCTTTCTCTGTCTTTTTATGAAGGTGAATGTAAATCCTTGAAAGTACCTAGGTGAAGCTAATAGTGGTCCAATAAGTCATAGAGTTCCTTAACACCACAATTAATGCAGCAAGGACAAAATGCTGAATATCACGCTGCGATAGCACTGAAATGGCATGGTACCTCCTCAGTAACAAGTTCACCCCTCGCAGTCTTTGATGGAGAAGTGTCAGTCTGGAAGCTGTCTGTAGCTTGGGCTGTCCCACGTGGAAGCAGAGTGGTGCCCCAGGGTGTGAGGCTGACAGGGTGCAGCACTGGGGAGAGCCAGTGTGAACCCATATGTCGCTGTAAGGCGGCGTCACTGTGCACCAACACAGCCTTGTTTTCTGGTGTCTGCTTGGCAAA
Organism: Illadopsis cleaveri; assembly: GCA_013399915.1. Taxonomy (NCBI): domain Eukaryota; kingdom Metazoa; phylum Chordata; class Aves; order Passeriformes; family Timaliidae; genus Illadopsis; species Illadopsis cleaveri. The sequence continues at coordinate 20,278 of VXBB01019095.1, forward strand.
ACATTACAACTGCGTAAAGGGAAGTGACTGATCATTAAATGTATGCTAATAACATGAGTCTTTGACTGAAAACATCAATATACTCCAGTAAAGTGCACAGTTAATACACAGCAATTAATATTTATCTAATCTGATTTATACTAGGGCTTTCTATAATGCCCACTGCTGTATCATCTATGCTGTGATCGAATGCACCAGACATACACAGCAAAGCATCTTCCCAGACTTCAGTCTCCTCCCTTCCCTCATTCTCTTTCACTTTGTTATTTATTATTATTCAAATTTATACATCACTAAACAAAAGAGCACTCATCCCAAGCCACTGATAAACTCTTAAAAATACATCTCATAAAATGAGCAGACTCCATAATTATCCATGGATAAAAATGCAACAGCAACCATGTGACTACACTAAATTTAATCAAAATTATTAACAAATCACTACCAGAGTTCCTTCCAACCATTTCTTTGCTCATCTTTTGCCAATGAGCTACACAGAAAAGAGTGGTTTTGCACTGACACCTGAAGGTTGTTTTGAATCAAAAATAAAATGTATTCAAAGTGATAGATCTTATCTGGGAAATGCCCTTTCCTTTTAGTACCTGTACTGATTTCTTTGGGAGACAGAAGCAATAGCCCAGGTGTATTGAAGTAGTTAATGTATCAGTTTGGGTGTAGTATTTCCTGTTGGCAATTCTACTCTGTGAGAATAGGTGACTCAAGAACAACAAATGGAATTTAAAAAGTTTTAATTCTTGAGTGAAGCCAGAGCCTTCAATGGTCATTTAAGATAAGAGAGAAATTTAAAGCCAGCCTCATATACCTTCTTCAGCTGGAGAGCAGAACCTTTCTGATGGTGACTTTGTGTCTGCCCTGTTTTGGTGCTTGGTTATTTCAACAGCTACAGTAACCCAGGGCTTTCTTGTGAAGGAGACATGGAAAGATCAGGGACATTCTGTTCTGGAGAGGGGCACTTGCACCCGCAGACTGATCTCCAAGCCTTTGTGACAGAGGTTATGATTTATTTTCTATTGAGTATCTTCAGAAGAGACTGATGGACCAGCAAGGACAGGTCTGTACGTGCCTCTGGAGGAGGAGGAACAGTACAACTAAACTGTGTAAAGAGACTTTTGAGGAAGGAACCTTCCCACAGTGGTTCTGGTGGACTTTGTAGGATAGGAAATGCTGACCTTGGGGAGGTCTTGGACATACTACTCTTTGGGAGTGTTCCACGTAGGGGATTATCTTGAGATCCAGGCAACAGTTGCTTCCTGAAGAGAGAGATGAAAGTCTGGAACAAAACCCAAAGGTGAGATTATTATCAATGGATGTGGACTATAGGGGTTCCAGTGCCCAAGAGCACATCCTGAACTTTTCTGAGCTTTTCTTTAGCATTGTAGAGGTACCTGAATTGCTTTAATCCTTTGCTGATTCCATGAATTACTTTTTCTCCTCTTGTGGAGAAGGGTTAGCAGGTTTGACATTCACTTAAACTCATTCCCTACCACTTCCTGACCTGAAATCTGTTTTCAAAATTGGCTGCGAGGTGAGCCTAGTTTAGGGATTTAACTCTGTAGACCAGCCTTTCATGGACCATTTCCTTTCCCTATACCTTAAGCCTCTGTGTTTGACTATTACAAATGCTTTGCTGTGTGGCTCACTGTAGGTATTCCAAATAAGCCAGGCTTTTTATAGAAAGTTAAATATATTATATTCCCTTTATATATTCCCATTATTTGGGAAGTGACAGAGATTGTTCTGCTAGTGTTTCTTCCTTCAAGATTGTGTTGCACTGCTCTACTTTTGAGGGGCTGAAGACCAACAGCAGGGCACCAGGGCTGCTGGCTTGCAGGCAGTGAGACAGGGCTTCTTGTGTATCCTTTCATGGAAGTCATCTGTTACTCGTCTACTAGGTTTCTTAATAGTGGGGAATATTTTCCCTGGAAAAAAAAAATCCATACAGTATTAATGTAAAAAAAGATTTAGAATGATTTACCACAGAAAACTGACTCTGACTCCTGAATTGTTGATAATAATACAGAAAATCAGCAGGATGTGTAACCCATCCACTTGTCTTATTATATTGTTCCTATATTCAGCTGCAGAGGTGTATGTATAAAAATTGCTTCGCTACTAAAACCAGCTACAGAAACTTGTCCCTCCATTATGGAAAGTAGAAGACAATGTATTTATTACTAGAAGATATAGATTACTGAAAACTAGATGCCTAAATGTACTTCTATAACAATACTACTTATTTAAGATAATTTTTAAACTATTTTATAGTTACTGATTAACTATTCTAATCCAGATTCTAAAAGAAATGTAGATGAGGGATAAAACTAAGATTTTTTGTTGCTGTAGAAAACCTCAGACTTATTTATTATATCCTTCCTAGTGTCAAAATACTCAAAAGTCAGTGACATTTCAGAGAGTCTTTGCCCAAAGAAATAAACCTTGTACATTTATACTATACCCAGGTACAGTCATATCTGTAAAGTTTCAGCCTGGCTTGTCACTTCCTTTTGAGTAGGGAACTATTGCTTGCTGGTTTTAATTGCTATTCTTCTGACTATATTAGGCAGGGTGAGTACACAAATGATAGTATGGCCTGGGTTGGAAGGGATATTAAAGATCATTTGGTTCCAACCCCCCACCTTCCACAAGACCAGTTGCTCAAAGCTCCATCCAGCCTGGCCTTGAACACTTCCAGGGACAAGGCAATTGCAACTTCTCTGGAAAACCTGTTCCAGTGCCTTATCACTCTCAGAGTAAAGAATTTCTTCTTAATATCTGATCTAAACCTGCCTTCTTTCAGTTTGAAGCCATTTGCTCTTGCCCTGTATTTAGATGCTCTTGTAAATAGTCTCTGTATTTCCTGTGGGCTCCCTTTAGGTACTGCAAGGCTGGAATTGGGTCACCCTGAAGCCTTCCCTTCTCCAAGCTGAACAGTCCCAATTCTCTCAGCCTTTCCTCACAGGAGATGTGCTCTGTCCCCCTAATCAACTTTGTGGCCCCCCTCTGGACTCACTCTGATACTGAGTTTTGCTGCTGCGTGTTTCTGTTTGCTAGCTGTACCACTCATCTGCATGAAATATTTTTATTCCCTTAAAATCTTGCCTCAGAATTGTTCAAATAAAAAGGATAGCAACTACTTACAAAGCTGTGGTGAAATGTAATTGGCAAATCAGAATGGAGTAATATCTTTCCTCATTTTTGTACAAATAGTTTTAATTTAGCTTTTTGCTTTCTAAATTGAGCATGTATATTTAAAAAAAAAAAACTAAAAATCAAAAAAATTGATTTGAATTGCCAAAAAAAACCATTTAGTTGAAAAAATATTTGCCATACAACTGTCTTGAAAGTGTAAACCCTTCCACCACATTTATTAGCAAAACAAATTTGTAAATAATTTTTAGCATGGCAACAACTATATGTTAATTATTATCAATAATAATTAACATGTTGTTAATAATAATTATTATATAAAGGACTGAAAACTTTTTAAAATGACTGTCTGAAAAATATGCAAGACAGAAAGTTCAGAACCTAAAGCTATAAATACACAAGGGAATAGTTATTTAACATGTGCTGTAATTTGCACTATTTAAATCTAATATTAGAGCTGTGGGTTTTTTATGTCAAATCTGGAGTGCTTCAGCAATGTTAGATATAAATGGTCATTTCTGCATTTGCTGAAATAGATTGTGCTGTATATTATAAGAATGCCATGTAGATTTAATCCCTGTTAATGGAGATCTTTTTCATTAGATGAGTAGGACAAA
>VXBB01019095.1:26708-48474 GCA_013399915.1 Illadopsis cleaveri
TGAGTTTTGCTGCTGCGTGTTTCTGTTTGCTAGCTGTACCACTCATCTGCATGAAATATTTTTATTCCCTTAAAATCTTGCCTCAGAATTGTTCAAATAAAAAGGATAGCAACTACTTACAAAGCTGTGGTGAAATGTAATTGGCAAATCAGAATGGAGTAATATCTTTCCTCATTTTTGTACAAATAGTTTTAATTTAGCTTTTTGCTTTCTAAATTGAGCATGTATATTTAAAAAAAAAAAACTAAAAATCAAAAAAATTGATTTGAATTGCCAAAAAAAACCATTTAGTTGAAAAAATATTTGCCATACAACTGTCTTGAAAGTGTAAACCCTTCCACCACATTTATTAGCAAAACAAATTTGTAAATAATTTTTAGCATGGCAACAACTATATGTTAATTATTATCAATAATAATTAACATGTTGTTAATAATAATTATTATATAAAGGACTGAAAACTTTTTAAAATGACTGTCTGAAAAATATGCAAGACAGAAAGTTCAGAACCTAAAGCTATAAATACACAAGGGAATAGTTATTTAACATGTGCTGTAATTTGCACTATTTAAATCTAATATTAGAGCTGTGGGTTTTTTATGTCAAATCTGGAGTGCTTCAGCAATGTTAGATATAAATGGTCATTTCTGCATTTGCTGAAATAGATTGTGCTGTATATTATAAGAATGCCATGTAGATTTAATCCCTGTTAATGGAGATCTTTTTCATTAGATGAGTAGGACAAAGAAAAATGTTTTCATGTCCTTATATTCAGTAAAGAATGTTTAAGTTCCTATGTTTAAGTTCCTGTATTTATCTGCAAAGACTGGCAACACACAATTAAGTTTATCAAAAAGGATGATGTGCGTTGACTTAACTTTCCCATTAATGGGTTCAGTCCAGCCTATTTTTTGTGATTGGGAGGAAAAATTCAATATAATATTCAATATTATATTACTCAATATAATTTTGTGTCATTTAGGGGAACCACGAATGTAGAAGCAAGGGAGGGAAAGAGAAATCATAATAACTATTCAAATAATTTTATCCTGAGAAGCAAATAGATTTGACTGCAGTGCCCAACTCCTCCAACTGTATTTGTGTACACTGTTCAGAGTTTAAGATTCAGATAACACTCAGTATTCAAATTTGTCATAAGCCATATGTGCAGGTGAGAAATTGCAACATTTTGAACTGTTTAAAATTCATTTTCTTTGAAACTGTGCTTCAAAACCAGAACAGTCCTGCTAACATTCTAAACATCACTTGACTCTTTAATAGTATTTCTAGGGATATTTTGAGCAGAGCTAATTTTAAGTACAGGTAGTTAGCTAGAGTTTAGACCCCTGATCAGCTAAAAAACTTGTGTCACATTTACATCAAACTTGATTATGGTATTTGTTTTTAGTAGGAAATCATGTGCATATCATTGCTTAATTTTATTTTACTTACAATTAGGATGGCACACACAGCACTCAAAAAGAGAAGTGCAACATTTTAAGTGTGTGCTTCTGTAACAGTGCTTTGTATTGATGTATTAGTGTATAAAAAGAATTGAGTACAGGGTAGGAAAGGACAGTACTAGTCTGCTGGTTTTATATAAGATATAAACCTAAGCCCATATTTCAGCACCCTGGGGTTTGCTTATTTCACTTTCTCATATTCTTGATGGCCAATTCTGAAGGTAGTTGTGAGCCAAGAAAGTTTTGTGCTGAGGTTAGGTCTCAACGGGAAGCAGGGCTGCTGGGGTCTAGACAATCCCCTTCCTGTCTATCTTATCTTCAGCGTATTATCTTCTTTTACCACCCAGCTTGCTAAAAGTTTTACAAGCCTATTGTTTCCTAGCCAATGATGTACTTTGGAATAACCTTTAATTTAGCAGCCTGTCTTTATCAGCCCACAGTGCTTTTTGTTCTCCACAAAAGCAAACTAGTGTTCACTAACCCAAAAGCTGTGGCAATACTGAGGAGAGAAACTAAGAAAAACAAAACTGATTAGGACAAGATTTGCTTTCAGAGAACCTATTTCTGTCACAAGGGGATGGATAAATAAAATAATGTTTCAATAATTTATGCAGTGCACAGAGGGAAAACATTGGAAATGTGAAACAAAAGCGACATGTAAAGAACAACTGAGGTTGATAACCGCTTTAATCAGCTCAGGTGATAATTCTAAAATAAATGGAAATATGACTCCTGTTTTCAGCTCATGAACGGCAAAATACTTTTGGTTATGTATCCCCCTCCCAGAAGTTCACTGCAGTCTTCTTCTTCTCACTGCCGTGTGGGACCAGATGAGGTGTGGTCATGACCTAGATATGAACTCTGTCCTTATCCCCAAGGGGCAGCATGAAGCCCCTTGGAAAATTGTCAGCCTGAAGCTGGAGGAAACAGGAACCTGGCACTCAGCCCTCAGCTCAAGATGCATTTTGGAAACACAGCTCAGTGCCTTACTTCCTTCATGCCTCAGTTTACCTGCCTGTAAGTGAAGGGGTTTATCTGCTCCCTTGGGGAATTATGAAGCATAAAGAATACAGAGATCATGGCCTGGCAACTTTTAAACCATTTCTCTCCCTGCTGAGTGATGAGCACCTCTGCCTCCTTTTCTCTCCTTGAGCTCTGCACATCCTTTTGGCCACAACATTCGCCCTCAGATTATGTCAGCTCAATATGAAAAGAGAAGTTGCTATGGCATCAGCTTAGTGCTCACAGAGAAGGCAGAGAAAAGCAAGCCGGGCTGCCTGGGGCCCCAGAGATGGTGGGGCTGGGGCGGGAAGGCGGCCAAGAGGGCTCGGGGTGACCCCGGGGACGAGCACCTGCAGTCATGCGGGCACACTGTGCAGGGGTCGGGGTCTGACAGTCCCTCAATACAAACCCCGAGAGTCGGGCTCTTGCAGGATTTTTGTGGAGGGATGCTATTGTTTTGCAAGAGTTCTTTGTGCTGGCTGCTTGCTTTTGTTGGCCTGCTGGAGGCACGGGCAGGTCACTTGTGTCACAACCCCGACACAGCGTGGAGGTGGGCAATGGAGGTGGCAGCCGTGGGAGACTGGGGCCCCCGTGTCGGCTCAGAAAGGTCGGGTCCCAAATGGCTGGGACAGGGAAGATGCTGGCATGTCACTGGGTGAGGCTGCTGAAGAAGTTGAAGCCTCTTTTTCTCTCTCCTTCTGCTTTTCTTTCNCAAGCCATATAAATGCATGTATATACTCTGCACATATATTGAGGCACTATCCACCTATCTGTATTTTGTGTACATATCACTCAAATTTACCTATTTGCAATGCAATGGATGACAATGAAGTTTGCTCTAATCCCTAAAAAGCAATCAAAGAATTGGAGCAGGGTTAAAGCCTGCTGATAGTGCACTGAGATTAATAGGACATTATTAAATATCCCCCCCTCCTTCAGCTTCTCTTCCCTCCACCCCCCTCCCTCACCATCTTGCCAGATGAAAAGAGGCCTGGGAGACAAAATAAATAAATAAATGAGGTTACATTTACATTATAAAGAATAGGGAAGAAAACAATAGGGAATCCTCCTCACTGAAAAGCATACCATTTCCAAAGGGACAGAGTCCTCAAAGTATGAGGGGGCGAAGGGGAGTTCCTGCTCTCAAATATCATTAGAATGTTTTTTATTTTTTGGCAGTTTCATATTGTGAATAATACGGACATTTATAACTCAGTCAAGCTGCTTCTTTCAAGAGTACAGTTGCTTAAGATCAAGGAATCTATCAACTTACACAGCTCCCTTAGCTATCTTATCTAAGTGCCTCACAAACAGCAATGTATTTGTCCTCACAATCCCTGGGCAGAAGGAAAATATTCTTGTCTCCATTTTATAGATTGAGAAGAATGACAAAGAGATTTGGGGCCTCAAAACTGGTTTTGGAGGGCTTGTCATGAGGCACTCAGGACTTTTTACCTTTTCTCTTCTGTAGGAGCTGTTCCCTGTTTTCCTGCCCAGATGGTAGACAGCTGATCTGCATTGCTGAATTAAATGCATGGTTTCTGAAAACAATACTGAAGAAATACCAGTTTGACATTCCTGAGTCAATGGCCATTTTTAGGACAAGTGACTTCCTTGAGGTCACTTGAAAGAGCAGATGGCTATCCTGTGAACTGAATCTGGCCTTTTCTAATCACAGGATGCTGTTTCCAAAGACTTTTGGTAAGAGAGGGAATCTGTACTTGGAATATTGAAAGAATCAACAGGAGGGGCCTTTTGGTAAATGTTTAGGATGGACAAATGATCTTCTAATTGCTTTATCCATAACAAGTCTGTTGTGGGAATAGAAAAGATCTACTGTGTTGTCACTGAGATGTGTGTATAGCTTCCACACAGGTAAATTGTTAATGACAATAGAGTCAGAGTGGTTACAAGAGCTCTTAGGGTTAATATTTGGCAATGGGACAATGACATAACTGGTAGGAAAGTATATCTTTGGTGGGGATTTGTACTGTTGAAGTTACTGGTAAAACATTGAGCATTCCAGGTTGCTGGTCTGGTGATGTCCAAGTCAAATGTCAGCTCTGGGAAAAAGATGTAACCTGGAAGTGTGCTGTGTGCTATGAAATAAACCTCATGGCTGAATTCTCATAAGATTAAGTGTGCTGTGTGCAATATCCATTTGTCTTAATTGGCAAGCTGAGTTATTTGATGTTCTTAAATAGATTTGCAATTTTAATCATATTTGGATTCTAGAGAAAGTCGTCCTGAAATATTTGACCACCATTAAAAAAAAAAATGGTGCCTTTAAGCAATCATCAATTTCTCTAATTTTTGGTTAAACTCCAGAACTGGGAAGATTTCTGAAGTCACTGTCCTCATGCCCCCTTTTTTTTGCTGTGGAATAAGAAGTGTAAAACCTGTGCTTCTAAAAGTAGCTTTGATTTAAACTCTGATCTTCTGATTAAAACGTTATGGGAAAAATTAAAAATTTCCCTGTTAACTGTGTGTCTGTTAATGGTGATTTTAATGGCAAAATATAGACACCTCTAAAACACTCACACTCATTGAAGTGCTTACTGCTCTTTGCATACACTATTTCTCATCTCACTTATGTAGCTGTGAGTTTATATTAAAGACTAGAGATTAGCCTGACCAGAACAAAATTATTGTTCATCTCCCAGATGTATTCAGATAGTGTTTTGATGTTTTATGGTGAACAGTGTTATTAAAAAGGATTTGCATACTCCCTTTGGAGTTGTTCTGGCAGGGTGGTTTTCCAGTCTGGAGTCAACACATTGCACACACAACTTGGAAAATGCAGCTATTTCCGTACTTCAGAAGTATCCAGTGACAGATCTAAAAATGTGATGATGGTTAAGCACTGGCTCAAAGATGACAAAAATCAAAGAAAGCTCTTCTATGCAAAACTTTGTTTCCATAGTCTGTGTTCTTGGAAAAGTGCATGTTAGTGACAGAAGTAGTAGGCTAAGCTACTCCTCTCATATATAAACCTTGTAATGAGAGAAATCAACAAAGCAGCAATTGTAAATAAGAGTTTCCTTGATGCAAAGAGAAAGGCGATGTTTTCTAAGGAATGGGAGACAAAATAACAAGTAATTCCTCCTCGGCACTCTGGACAATACTTGACATGATTGGTGATTGTCCTGAGAAACATGTTTGGGAACAGATCTCTTTTTTCAAAGGAAAGCTTTGGATCTTGTTTATTTGTGGGGGGTGGGAAGGATATAGAAACATGATAGTGCAGCTATTGTAATGTAATTTTCATGAAACTAAAACAATGTAATTTCTGCCCAGCAAAAGGAGTACAAGAAAACAAAGATAGATACACTGAGAATCTGGGAAGGTGAGAAGTGTTCATTTTCTGTATTCTTTAGCCTGGCACTATGTGTGCTGTGTGACCTCATGATGTCCATGTGTGCTGAAGTTTTGTTGAGCACGTTACAGACAAGATACAAACTTTACACGTCGGCAACCTGGCTGTGACTGACTTCAACAAAATCATTGCCAGTAACCTGGGAAAGTGAAAAGACAGTGCTGCTGGTGGCTGTCTGGATGATAGTGGCTCTGATTCTGGCAAAGCTGAGGCAGGTTCCAGATTGCTGAGGTATTTGTAAAGTATCTAGTTAATTGGCTCTTAAATTCAGATATTTAATGATCTGAGTAGGATTAAAGACTTTAGCTTTCTTTTGTCTTTGCTGTGGTACAAATCCTTGAAATTATATAAAAATATTAACACTGATTTCATTGTTTTAGGCATGATTTCAAGATGATAACTTCTTCATTTAGCTTTACTGTAAAAATCATTATGTATATAGCATATCATAACTCAAGATGGTCCTCTGGTTTTGGTCACAGTGATATACAGGATAGTAATATATAGCCTTTGTTAAATAAGAATGAGATGAAAATTTATAACAGGCCATAAGTATTGTAATGAACACAATAAAGTCTGCTTTTAGCTGTTGATTTTTATTATTGTAGGATCACCTGTATCACAGGAGCATTCCTGACATTTGCCAGAGTTAGAAAGATTTATCCTTGGGCTAAAAGGAAATGCCACAGGCAGAAAGTGTGATAAATTGTGAGAGTTTTTCACAGTAGATTATTTAGAATTAATACTAAAAGAAAGGCAACAGAACCACTACAGCCTAAAACAAATCAGTTCTGGAACCAAAACATCATGACTACTTACTTAACTACTTTTATTTTAGTTTGGAGAAGCTGTGACTGAAAAAGAAGAGCTTGTTAATGAAATCTCAAAAAAAAAAAAAACAAAACACCACCAGAAAAAAAGAAAAAAAAGAAAAAAAAGGCAGAATTTCAGGTAATTAAATGATCTCCTTTGGGATACTATAATTTCACAAGAGATGTGTTAATCTTTGGAGAAAAGGAAGCTTGAGAGTTATCCAGAAAGCAGTAATAAAACTCAAAGTAAAAGCTGGTGCAAACATTCTGATGCAGCTGGTGGAAAACAAACAATTTCACAAAAATTGTTCTACATGTAAACTTAAATTTTTTGAATGCCATTCGGCAATTCAGTATGGGGAGGTATCTAGAAACTAAAACTTATCAAAAATTGAGTTTTGTTCTCACAAAAGATATATAAGCATAAGAATAACAAAACATAAAAGCATTGGGGAAATAAAACTTTCAGAAATTTTGTCTTTGCAAAAGGTAGAGTGTTTGACTTTTATATTTTCAATTATGTCATCATCATTAAACTGCAATTAGAATTTTAGTTTGGATGTAAGATGGCTCAGTCAGCTCCATATAGTGGGTTCACAGCTGAGTTTCAGTTTCTGTCATGCAGCTGCTTGGGGCTGTGCATACTTGCTGTAGGGTTTTTGTGGAAAGGTGAAAAAAAGGTGGTTCTAGTCCTGTTTCAGCTTCTTGCCTAAATCAGAATTGATGCATAGATTGACTAGAAAGGCATGAAGGCAAAACAGCCCAACAAAATGTAATCAGGGTAGGGAGTTAAATCTTACTTTTCTGTTTCTACAATGGAAAAAATACCTACCCTTTTGGGAAAAAACCCAGTAATTTTAAAGAACATTTTGGGTATTCAAAAATTGCAGACCACATGTGGGCAATGTCAGAAAACAAGAACTGCAGTCAGAAATTCTGCTATTCTTATCCACGGTAAGTTATAAAGTGTGTGTTTCCACTCCTCTTTTTGAGGTTGTTCTGGTTGTGTATAGAAGCAGCCAGGACCTCAGGGAGATTGTCCTTTTCATGCAGGCAGAACAGGTTTGGGCTGCATTCCTAGGGCAGCTGTATTTTATGCAGTGGAGTAGGCAATTTGTTGCTGAGTTGAACCACATATATGTTACTTGCTATTGTCTATGAAAAACTTTGGGAAAGATGTTGTAAGTCTATCCATTTCGTAATTCTTCCTTTTTCCTTTCATTCTTTTTGCACTGAGACTGTATAATGCTATCATATGCAGAATTCTCTTTGTCTAGGCTTGCATAACATATCTATTATTGGAATTTCTAGTATTTAGACAAATATATATTTGGGCAAATATTAGAATAATTTATAGTTTAAAATTTGGGATTTGGAAGTATTAATAAATAAACTGAGAAGCAGTTGAGTATGTGTGAAATAGGAAGCAATTATCTGGGACATGAGAGAGTTGTATCAAAGAAAGGCTGTGGGGCCACCCACAAAACTCTTTACAGAAAAAAAAAATCTGATTAAACCCCTCGTAAATATGTTCTTGGATTTTGGCTTTCTATTGTCTCTCAAAGCCTTTTATCAAATAGGCACATTAAATTAAATGACTTGCCCAGTGCCCAGAGCAGTGGAGACCTGTCCCATTTCCTCTGAGACCCAAGCCAAGTTGTTTTCTGGCCCTTGTAAGGTCTAAAATTTGCAGGCCTTAGCCACCTCTGTGCAAATCCTCTGCCACCAGAAATCAATGCAGAAGACACTGGATTTTTATCTCTGTGAAGCAGAAATGACAGTAGCTACATGCAGTGAGTAGTGTGCACTTACTGGCTTTTCTGAGTAGAACCATGTCTGAAACACCCCAAGAGGGCACAGTTACGTGGAAGGGAAGCACCTCTCTCTTTCCAGCTTCCAGTCAAGCAAGGGTCTGCATGCCAAGAGTATAATCTTTTGCTGCTTTTCATATTTCACTCATTATGTGAGACACTGTCAAGTCAATCTAATAGCAAACCAGAGGTTTTGTAAATCAATGACTGGCAGCAGTAGAAAAACATCCATGACATTAAAAAAGTCTAGAGGACTCTTAATTTTAAAGAAGCAGCATTGCTCTGCATTGTTTGTTACTCAGACATCACTGTATATTCATGTGTGAAAAAGAGGCAGGGAACCTGATTAGAAGGAGGCACAATCAATAAAAATGAGATTGATCAGTCCTTCCTTCAGTCTTTGAGCTATATACAAAAATTAAATAGGATGGGGAGATGTGACTTTGTTTTGATAATCCTATGCCTTTTGAACAAAACTGAGATATTTCTTTTTTTTATATATAAAGATGAGATTACTAGTCTTTATGTTGTCAGCGCTTTTCTTGCAAATATTTTCTACTCCTAGTGCATTTGCAAAATTCAAACCAATTTTTGGCCTCCAGTTCTTTAGATTATTGAAGGCACTATGTGGAGAGGGAGGGAACTGACTGCAACTTCTATCTAGGGCTGATCAAGAAGGTTTGGAGGTCTTCTAGATGAGTTTGTCATTTGGTCTTCATAATGTTGCTGTTAAATTAATCCTGAAACAACTAGCAAGTCAAAGCAGTAGCATCCAATAGATCAAGGCATGTGATGCTGGGGCCAAACTTCATGTCTACACATGATAAATACCGAGTTAAAGTAACAACTCTGTTAAGTATCCACTTTAGTGAGAACCTTAATGTACTTTAAAAGTGCTTGAAAGGAATTGGAGTTCATCTCTCTCATGGATAGAGTTAATTGCACCCTTGGTTTAAAGAACAAAGACTTTTAAGAATTCTTTCTCCTGACAGCTTCTTTCTAGTTATCAAGCCCTTCCATTCTGCTTTTACCATCTCTTTCCTTCCATACCATTTTCCTAATCAAGTCGTGTTTCTTTTCCTCTTACCCACTTTTTCTCTGATCTATATTGCCACCTTGAAGCCGCTCACGCTGCCTCCTTTAGAAAGGCCCAGGAACAAGTTGGATTTTCGTCTACTTTTAATCCCTTCAGGTGTATTAAAATAGCTGAAAACACAATGTTAAAATGGAAGGGTGGCCAACCAGAAAAGCCTCCATTTAATCAAAGCATATGGAGAAATGGACTTGGTTAAATGCAATGGTGACTCAATCTACTAGAGGCTAAAATACTTCTAATTATTTTGCTTCTCAAGATACCTACTGCTTCCAAGGAGATGCACAAAGCTATCTGCAATTTTATTGAATCCCACAAGTCGATTATTTGATGACACGCAGTAAATTATCTGCATTTACCAAATGTTGGGAGAGTTTATAGACAGAGTGTAGGGCTTTACGTTGTTCTCCCTGTTCTTGTCTCTATAAACTGCCTCAGTGTTCATTCAGAAAATGCACATTTCTGTGGACAGTTCTTTGTTTGGAGTTTTAACACTCTTAAATAAACTCTTCCTATTAGTAGATGCCAGTGACATCGGACTGCTGTACCATGTTTAATTGAAAGTGGCAAGCAAACACTGTACAACTGCTTCTAAAATGCCTGGGAGCTATTTGAAAGCTTTAGCATGTTAGAGGCAGAAATGGCCTGGTTCTATCTCCCTTCTTGAGGGAGGGGAGTAGGTGTTGAGAGGGAGAGAAAATTAACCTTCCTCAGCTCCAGAACTGCTTTGTCTATGTGTCCTTAGCCTTTGGTATACTACTAATTTTTGGAGTGATTGAATTTCTGTGGATACCCCTTCTGTAATGTGATTATCAAAACAACCAACTAATTGCTAACTGACAGTGAGTTTGGTCAGGTCCTATTTATTTTTAATTGGTTTTAAGAGGGTTTGGCTGTGCTAGTGCACTTGTTTGTGCTATAAAATCATTTACTATGTGTGAGAGAGACCAAGAGACCAAGGTAATAGTCTTAGACACTTAAACAAATTTAGGAAAGGGCACTCCCTATTCTCTGTACTGAGAACTAAATGGCAGCCTGGTGCCAGCAGTAAGGAGTGACATTTGCAGCATCTAACTGTTAGAAAACCTTCAGATAAGCTACCCTTGCATTTCCTGGTAAGAGTCCTTCTAGAAGGCAAGGAAAATCACCTTTTGTAGTTTAAGAAACTATTTTTTTCAGTCTTTAATATAAAGGAAGCATGAGTTTTGTAACTTTTAATTACTTTTAAATTACGTCTAAACGCTTTATTTAGAATAGTGTTGGGGATGCATGTAATAAATCAGTGCTTTTTTTGCCTTTTTTTTTTTTACCAAGAAAAAGGCTAGTGACTAGAACCATAGCCTGCTCAAATTCATTGATCTCTTTTTACATCACATCTATTAGTTACAGGGTTTACCCTACAGTTGATTAAATCTATTAGAGAGCTGCTCTTGCTTAGTTGCCTAAGTATTGTTGTTTTAGAATTTTGTGATGAGTGTGTCATTAATCCTGTGCTTCAACTTTGACAATTTTCCATGCATTATTCCAAATGGCAAAAGGTAGCAAGTTTACTTTGTGGAACCATGGGTATTAAGCACTTCTTAGCATCTTGATACTGCAGGACTTATAATGTCATTTCATACAGAAATGGTGGACCTAAATATTCCTTTGCCCTTACTGATATCAGATTAAATAGCTTTTTTTTTTTTCTGAGAGATAATTAGTTGATACCCCCAGTGGAGTTCTAATTTATTTTTCAAGAGAAGCCTATAATTGGACATTGTTCCCACCCAATACCAAGCACAAGTGTTTTGTTTTTTTTTTTTGTTGCAGCAGTAAATGCCTCTTCTCAAAGTAAGGTTACTCATATTGTAGAGCAGCCTTTAATTTCTATTTAATATGTGGTTTTCTGTGACCTGTGTGTGCAAAGCACTCTTTCACAGTCCAGAGGTGAAGCCACAACTGCTACACCACAAACCATTCTGGGACTGCAGTGTATGACCTCAGAGGTCAGTAAGTGGAGAATAACAGAGATGGAAAGGGGAAGATGGAGAGAATCACTTATAAAGAAAAAAGAATAAAATAAATATCTAGAAGGACCTGGAGAGTGTAGGCAATGAGACACGAGAATAACTGTCTGGCATATTCCAAAGGGAGTATATTGGGTGTGTGGCCAGCTTCTGGTAGTGGGGGGCTCCAGGGCTGGCTTCTGTGGGAAGCTGTGAGCTGCTTCCCCCACGTCCAGGGCAGCCAATGCCAGCTGGACCCACTGGCACTGTTATCTGTTTCTCAGATAACATATTTAAGAAGAGGAGGAGCTGTGACTTCAGCTGTAGAGAGGAGTGAGAATGTGTGAGAGGAAGAGCTTTACAGACTCAGGTCAGTGCAGAAGGAGAGGGAAGAGGTGCTCTGGACAAGGTGAAGACCATGGTGAGGCAGCTTTGCCCCTGCAGCCCCTGGAGCACCACAAGGGAGCAGAGATCAACCAGCAGCCCTTGGAGGAGCCCACACTGGAGCAAGTGGGTGCCCAAAGGGGGCTGTGACCCTGTAGGAAGCCTGTCCTGGATCAGGGTCTCTGTCCTAATTGACCTCTTGACCAAGAAAACCTCTGTCCAGATGAGGAGGGCAGTGAGAGACCAGCTTTGGTGGGCACCTGGCATTCAGCCAGGGTCAACTCACCACAGAGGGATTATCAGGAATTATTGCAGTCTAGCAAAGTTGTATCTACTGAAAAACAAATTCCATTGTTGAACTCTATTGTGCTTATAACTCTTTATTCAGCTGAACTATCCCACTAGCAGCAGATGGACTACTTCTTTGAAAAGATTTCTTTACATAGTGTTCTATGTAGGCCTCTTAGACTGCAAAATTCTTTGGTAAGAAAAGAAAATTAGGTTCCAGTAGGGAAAATATCTAGTAATGGTTTGGATGAAACCCTGAGTAATTAACTCTGGAAGCAGAATTAACTTCTGTAGAAGGCAGAAGCCTTTCATGGGACCCTTTCTTAAACAGTAGATCTGAGGTTAGGACTAAACTAAAGGAATTGAAATTGTCCTAATACTGTAAAACCTCAGCCATGTTCTGACTCCATATTATGGCAAGAAATAATTGTACCTTTTCCCCCCCCTGAACTGCAGCTTTAATTGCCAAGGAAATGTGAACCACAGGGGAAAAGCATGCTCCAGCCAAAGTCTGGATCTGGACTCAAGAGGCAGCAACGGCTTGGCATGGAGCACAGTTCACATAGCCCATAATACTATCAAGAAGGAATCAAAGTAAAGACATGCCTGGTTCTCTTAATCAAATTACTGTGTGTTAGATATTTATATTTCAATGAATGGTTTACTGACAGTGCAGTATTCTGAACTTGTGAAATAAGGAGTGACAATTCTTAACAATAAAAAGGCTGAGTTCATTTGGGTTATTTTTTTCTTCTTTTTTCCTCTCTCTTTTCCTACCCCAACCCTGCACCCTCCTTAGTGGGCAAGAATCAAAACTTTTACTTATCCCAGATTCACTTTGGAATAAATTCTTTTATAAGGTAAGTTTTGTGAAAAGTAAAGTACAAAGAATACCCATGTAACTGAGTTTTGGTTTATTTTGGGTTTTTTATAGATCAGATTTGAATGGGACACATGGTATGTCTTATTCTGATTCTCTCAGTCATCTTGTCCACATCATTAAACTGTCCAAAGATTTGCTTTTATATGCTATTGAAAAGTCATGGGCTTAAATATAGTTGCAGTTTTGTTTTGGGACTGGAAGGCATTACTGGAGCTATATTCAGAAACCTCTCTCTCTCTCTTTAGCCAGTACAATCATTCTCTCAGAGACCTGTGTCTGGGATTAATATTTTATGCATGAAATGTTGTGTGTACAGTAGTGACATAATAAGAAGAGGCATTGTATTAGTTTGTGCATGAAGAAGAATTGATTACACAAACAGGAAGTGTGTAAGGACTTGCCTTAAGATGCCATTTTTATTAACACCTAAGTTCATAATTTTAAGGCAAAGATGGTTCATGCTTTTTAGTTTTTTATTTTAAATTTGCCATGTCCTGTCTAAAGAGGTAGCACCCCATTTATTTGTGTTCTTCATGCATATCTTGCACAGAAAATAGCCCATGTGGAAAGACAGCAAACAGATAGCTGCAGCTGTTGCCACTTATGCTTCACAGCACAATTTTAGAAATTAATGGTTTCTAATCCCAAAAATAATATAGATACAAAATGATGTTACATTCCAAACTGCCAGGCTGAAGTCCTTTGCTCTTATTTCATAAATATGTTTATAAGAGTCTGGATTAATCTCTTAACTGTAAGAAAGTCTTTAGAAATCAGTTGGGTTTTAAAGCTAAAGTTATTGACCTTTGGCAAATCATTGGTAGCCAGGGAAATACACTGAAGTATCTCTTTGTTGAAATATTTAAGACAATTGTAAGGCATCAGAGCTATTGTTAGATAAAACTCCTTCTGGTCTTGCCATCTACTTCACTGGCTGAAGATAAATGCAAATGCTTTTGGCACTTTTGGGCTATTGTTAAAGTGCAGGAATAAAACATGCTTGTCTGACAATTGCAGGTTATTAAAGACTATTATATTGGTAATCCCTGGGTAATAGAGGTAAATCTCTCTTCAGTAGCAGCAACAGAATAACTTCTAATATTTTTATTATTATTATTACTTTGTGGTTTAGTAAAACAATCTGCAAATTGTTCCTGACCTCAGATTTTCAAAAATCATGAGTCAAATCTCTTTACTCCCAAGACATGAAGCAAAATATTTTCCTGTCTGTTTTCAAAGGCTGTATTTTCAAACTCTTTTTTCCAACTGAAGACTTTGTGCTTTCTGAAAAATTATTGCAGCCTTATTAGCATGAAATATAAAGAAAGTACCTAAAAATATCAGTATAATGGTAGAATGATGAGAATAGGATATTTACTACATAAATATTTTATTTTAATAGTCTAAAATTCATCTCAAATGGACAAAATTTTTGGCAACAAATGTTTAAGTTATGGGAGAAAAAAAGGCAATAAATGACAACTTTTTTTTAGCACTTCTGATCTCCCTCACTTCCAGATGAAAATGAAGAGACATGTTGGTGTGTGGTGTTTTTGAGAATCAGACTGCTGTTCATATTTCACCTTATTACCAAAGCAGGGTGACAGTGACGATGTATTGACAAATAAGATGCATTCTATTCCATCCTTCTCTTCATGCTACATTAGTTTTACTCTCATCAGTAAAAGTGTTATTAAAATAAGTGATATCCAAGATGACAGAGAAAGAGCTAATGTAGAGAGCTTGACGTTGCCAGGGTCATACCAGTCCACTTGTTATTGAAGACCTACATCCATCTTCCTAGTTTTACCTCTTGAGAGTCTTTTTTGTTGTTGTTAACCTTTAAAAGTAAGTATGTTGCCTATTCTATCTGCAAAAAGTTTGTCTAAGCTTTTTTTACCTCAGCTGCCTTTTCTCTCTCATCACAGCTGCTGGCCATTGGCAGTATGAGTATTGTGTAACCCTGTTGCCCCTCCAACCCCTTATTCTCAACAGTACGCAACGTCTTGCTCTGTAACCATCCTGGGAACTGGGAAGGAGAGAATAAAGATGTGTGAGAAAGCATCCTGGAGCTTGAGACATAGTGCTGTAATAAGGGTTATTGCCCTGCAGGCAGCAGAGCATACAAAAATTGTCTTGTTCCTTTAATATAGGAGAAGAACTTGGAGAAGGCTTGGACTTCTGCTGCCTTCTAGTTCTCCTTGAATCACATGCAGGAGTCATATGGACCACATGGAGCAGTCAGAGCAATGGGGCTTCAAACTTGTTTGAATTTTCAGACAAAAGGCAAAAAATTATTGGGAACACGAGGGAAACATTACATTCTCCATTCACTTTGAATCCTGACATGATTATTCAGTTTTTTGTAGCAAGTTAGGGGATTGTTGTCTCCCATCTTAGGCTATGCAACACATGGAGTTTAAACATGTCCTGTGTAATCTGGACATAGCAGCATGGAGGGCTGAGTGGACTGATGCAAACTGTCTTGAGGTCTGTCAGTGTGCTCCTGCAATCTGTGATGCATTTCAAAATTGGGAAATGCTTTAAGTCTATGGATATTTTTTTAGTTTTAGGGTGTTTTTTAATAAAGCACTTTGTGACTAAGAGCAGATGCAGATGATAAGTATTTGTGAAGGAGATAGATAGACTTCCAAGAAAAACTTTCAATCTAAATACATTGAAGGGTCTCAAGCATTATTCTATCCCATCAAAACAGATGTGAGAGAGACTTTAAGAAAATAACCAGATTCATAGGCTGTAATGAAATTCATTGTGTAGGCTCTTACATGCAGGGGAACCAAGAATTCAGATAACAGGAGTAAAGTCAGGTTTTTGTTCTGACTGGCTGGAACAAATTTAGTATAATCTTAAGGAGCTTGGCTAGTTTTCCAGGGAGAATCCAAGGCTGCATAACATAAGATTTTTAAACACACCAAGCTGGAAAAGTAAAAAAATATGTAGAAGACATCATAATGAAGGCAAAATCAGTTGTATCTACAATACAGAGCTGAAGTGCAAGAAAGAAAACCAGAAGGTTGGGAAATATAGTAGCAAAATGGGGAGTGTGTGGCATCTTGTGAAAAAACAGAAGTATGGAGAATTGAATTGCAGAGTACAAGAAAAAATCAATCCATGACTATGATTAAGTTCCTGGAAAAGAAATAGATTAGTATCTATTAGTGTCTATCAGAGGGAGGGATGTAAATGATGTATGGGTGAGGAGAACAGGAAGTCATAGCAGAACACAGAATTTGCCTCAGAGAAGGGTGGAGAAAAGCCCAAACACTGGCTGGAATGCAGGCATGAAATGGTCCCACTGCATTCACTTGACATAGCAACAGAAGGTTTTTACAGATCGTCATCTTGTCTCTCACTTACTGCAGCTCTAGTGTTCAGCTCTGGGAGTGACTTGGGAAATTTGTCCTAGTGATGCTCTTGTCAGTGTTGCCTCCTCCTTGCAGAGCTTCTGTTTGCCTGGTGTTCAATTGTTCATCTTTCAGCGTGATGAAAATGAATTGCATGAAGATGCGACTCGTCGAAGCCAATGCAGGTTCTTGGGAGGCACATCTCAACACATCATCAAACCAAGGCTCAGCACTGATTTCTGCTCTTGTCCTTTGCTTTGTCCACCACGTGTTTTCCAGTTTGGATTGTTTAATGAGCATGACAGTTGCTTTACATCTCAATAACACGGACATACCTTGGCAGGGAGCTGTCAGGGCTTTTTAAGTATTATTAAAACCTCACCTGAAGAAATATTTTAAATCATATCATATTATAATCAGCATGCACATTGTGTTTGTGCACTAACTTCCTATGCTCTTGCATCATTTCATCTGAAAATACTTTTTAAGACTTCTGTTTCACTCTGGAGGTCACTTATCTGCCTAGATTTTCCCTTACCTCATGCATTTTCACAGATTTTTGTGACCAGGCAATAGCTTTCGAAAACTCACAGAAACAAGTTATGTCATTCTCCCAAAGAATAACCATCAGGTGGAGAGAGGAGGATAGCTGTTGTGATAATTCCAAATTCCTGAAGAATTTAAGTCCAGGAGGGACTGCTGTGACAACTTAGCCTAGCATCCTACTGGTCATACATAGTGGGAGTAGCAGAACTTTATTGGATGATTCCTGAGTCAAAGAATATCCTTCAGCAAAACTGTCTGGTTAAACTTGTTTTGAGGATTATCACGATGAGACCCTGTCATGAAACAGGATGCTTCAATATTTAATTGCTTTCAAAATTTGTGTCTTATTTGTATTTTGCATTTATCAGTGTATGTACATATTCTGCCTGGTGTCTGATACTATTTTTTGTCTTCTGATTTAGACTACTTTTACAATCAGAAGTAGAATTTTTCCTTCATGCCTACCTATAATTTGACTGAAGCCCTCTATTATCCTTCTCCTTCCTAAACTCAATAGTCATACCTTTCAGCTCTGGCAGTAACACAGGATTCTTTTTCCAGCCCTTTAAACTATCAATTTTTTACATTCTGGCCACCAAGACATGTCATCAGAACTCTCTCTTACATATTCTAAGTAGGAATTTTGTTTGTTTAAAATTATTCTTTCTGTTGGTGTGAGGAACTCTCAAAGTTTTACTAGCAAGGTTTTTTGTTTCTTTCTTTGTTTGTGGTTTTGTTTGTTTGTTCGTTTTTGTTTAGATTTAGGGTTTTTTCAAATTTGAGGAACTGGTCAAGGGAAAAAAACTGAAGTAGTCATAGAGGATTGTTTTTCTTTTTAGAAAAGGAAAACCAAGCCTGTGAATAGCATATAATCAGCTACAGTAAGTTGTATGCATTCTGCATGTGGCAACAGCATTTCATCTTTTGCAGAGAAAGAAGATACGATTAGGGAGCAATAAAACAACATCTATCTTTACCTCAGAGGTCAGTGCTTTTCACAGTTGTAAAAGAATGCTGTTCCAGTATAAGGTTTTGCACCTTCCTCCAGCATCTAGGAACCTCTGTCAGATGAGCTGAACCTGATTTGGGAAGAAAACCTGCGGTGGTCGCGGTGTCTCGGGAGTCCCGTCCCGCTTCGCCTGGCCAGTCCTGACACCGGCCGCAGCGCGAGGGATGGTCCAGTATCCAGGGATACCTTCCCGATCCTGTGGGGCCTTTGCCGCAGCGGCACCATGAGCAATGACCAGAGGAATGACTCTGATGGGTGAATAGCAACTGGGGTTTATTGATGTCCACGTGGGACCACCTCACCACCAGTGAGTCTGCCCAATAGAGCGCAGATCATCACTGTGCAGCATTTTAAATGCAAGGGAGGGGCAAGGGGAAGGGTACAGTGTGGGACCAATAGGACCAAATCTGGGGGTGACTCTGTGAATAGGGACTTCTCCAGGGACCAATCCTGGAGGGGAAGGAGGGAACAACTGGGACTCTAACCAATCACTCGATGCTCTTCCTGGAACTTTCCAGACACAGGGAGAGACCCCGAAGTGACAGACAGGCCCCGGGGTTTACATGACATAATGATGGACAAATAACAGTAACCGGGGTAAACCACGAAAGGGTTAAACATGAGGGTACGAGGAGCAAACGACTACAACTTATATAAAACAGCATAAGAGCAAGGAACAAACACCTACATAGAACTGACAAAACTAAAAACACACCACTACGAAACCTTTGTTTTATTTGAAGGAGTAAATGTTTCAGTGACTGCAGGAACTGTTGATGACAACAGTATCCAAAACGGTTCTCAGGCCTAAACTGATCAATGAAACATAGATTATGTTGTAATGACATAGACAGCATTTATTATTTCTTCTACAAAATCCTTTTGGAAGCAAAGTAATGAAGCTTTTATTGAAAGAGGAACCACTGATGCTGTCTATGGTGTTGATTTTGCCTATGTAATGTTTTAAAGAAGAAACTTATCCCATGCCTTGGTAAGAGTATTGCTGAAGTTTGTTAATTGTCTTGTGATAAAATCAACTATTTTGGCAATGAAGGCAAGGGTGCGGTCTTTTATATCTTCCTAATTGCTAGAAGGAGGGGAGGTGAGGGAGTGTGTGGAACCCCTAGATTGCAGTCCAAGTTGCTTCCCAGTCATCAGAGATGCAGAAGATATTTTTTCTGCTCTTACAGAGGTAGCTATCTATTACAATTTCTAATTTTCCTTTTTCATGGTACTGTTGATATCTCTAAATAAAAAATCCATCTGCCCCAGGCCCATGTACTTCACTTTCTGTTGTGGCATTAGTATTATGTAAGAAACTGTACAGTCCCATTGACTAACAACTGCCAAATACAGAACTCCAGTCCTACTGTTATCTTTCTGTTGTCCTAGCAGACTTATTACAGCATGTGGAGAGGTCTTAGACCTAGTGGGATTGTTAATTTCCCTACAGTGACCTTTTAATGCCCAGAATTATATCCTCTGTCTGTGATGCTAAATAAGAGCATAAGGAATTTGGGCAGGGAAACCTACTCTTAATTAAATTGGAAGGGGACGTGTCACAGGAGAGAAGAGGAAGAAGAGGCCCTTGAAGTGTGTCACTGAGTTCCTTATAGTTGGTCTGACAGAATCAAAGTCTGTTAATCTAAAACTCACCCTTTTCCACACTGTGGAGGATGACAGATGTTCAGAGGGACCTAACATGATTATCGTTTTTGCTCTGGGAGGCAGAAGATGTTATGATTTACTTATATTGCTGATTCAGTGTGCTTTGTTCAGAAGTTTGTAGCAAATGCTGCAGTTGCTTTTCTGAACTAATGCCTGAATTTTATGTGCCTTTTCCCCACATCCCCCCCCCCCACAGCAGCAATGGTTTATTTTGGCTGAGTCTGAAGGTTTCACACCTCTGCTCCAAGGCTATGCCTCCAGATCATATTGCTACCATTGGGATTGCTTTTTTCACTGTCATTCATCTGTACTTCAGACAGTCATCTAGGACTGGCCTTGTACTTAAAAAAGCTCTGACTTCTTGTTATTTCCTATAATGATGCACAAGGCAGAGAACTTTATGGGGGCAGTAGAAATATAAATATCTTACCAATACTGGGCAGTTAGGTGTTCTGGTTCCATAGTAATTGTCTGAGGAGCAACTTGAATTTCAAGTAGGTTTTGTATTTCATTGTGAATATTTCACATTCTTCTAAGAGACAGCTAGAATCCATAAAGGTCATGTACTGTTGCTGATTCTGTGTCATTTGTCACAAAACAGCCAGCTGCTAAGATCCCCCTATGACCAACATTACCTGGCAGCTCAGATAGTTTTGGGAGAACCATGTAAAAAGCAATGGAGGATCAAGACAGAGATGACACTGAGGCTGGCAGAGTGTCAAAAGGCCTGTTCAAAGACATTGCCATTGTCTCTGCTCTTCACAGCACCAGTCTGCAGCTCATATATAGGAAACCATTGCATTGTAGGAAAATTCTTGTTTCACAGGTCTGCAGCCTGGATACCCCTTCTCCATCAACTCCAAGCATCTACTAAGATAAACCTCTGCTTTCCTTTGTCTCCTGCGTAAATTTACTTTTTCCCTCTGCTGGAAATGTTTCTAAGTCTGAAGCAGTAGAAAGAAAAAATTATCATCATACTCAACAACTTACAAACAAATGAAAACACTCAAGAAATGATGGAAAAATAAAAATAAATTGAAACAAATCCAGTAAGCTCTGCTTAAGGTAGAATATACTGCCAAAAATGCTCTCGACACTGTAATTCCTGTATATGTTACAATAAGAAGATGCTCTTTACCTTGGAGGCAACATAATTCAGTGTGTTAATACACAGGCTGCCGAGGCTAACGCTGCTTTTATTTAAATATTGTCCTGAACGCAACATACAGCCACTGTACGTTAATGGCATGTAAATCATTGCTGTGCCATAGCTGCCTCAACCCATTCCTTACATTTCTTTTCTAACATTGTCAAACTTTTATTTCATTTCTCCTCTTCTCTTGAATAAATGCTGTTTCCAGTGCACAGCTCCAAGCTACCTCTTTATTGCCAGTTCCAGACCTATGGTACTGGGAGTTAATCACCCTTCAGCTACATATTGTTAACTGTGATGTGCCTGGTACCTATAAAGAAAAAAAGGACTTCTTTTTTATACTAGAAAATAAGATATATTCTACTGAATTGCTGGGGTGGGGGGAAGCCTTTGTTGAAAGAATGGGACTACAGCTATTTTTATTAGTATTATAAAGAAATCCGTGCTCCATTGAGAGCACATGCTGCAATGTTAAATTGAGGGGAATGTAACATTTCCTGTGCTATCAAGACATTATTTGCAGCTTGTTTAATGAACTCAATTTCATTTTTATCTCTACTTTGTATTTAGATAAAGAAACAAATAAAGGAACAAAAATAAGATATTTCTCTGGCAACGTTTTTTGGAAAGGGGAAAAATGGTATAGCAGTCTCGACCACAGATATCTTGGTCACATTGTCAGGATGGACAGCACAGTCTGTCATTCATTGCCCATGGCGGTGAATTGGGACATGAGCTGTTGATATGACACTAAACAGAGAATTACATTTTTCAACACTGTATGGAAAACATAGATGTATTCTTGTTCTCTGTGCCTCTGAACAGGAGAACAATGCTGATAGGAGCCCACCACTTTAAATCGTTGTTGGCTATTCAAAGCGTTGACAATAGAAGGCAGTTGTGAACTGGCAAAAAAAAAAAAAAA
>VXBB01019095.1:48488-67736 GCA_013399915.1 Illadopsis cleaveri
GAAAAGAATCCTACTGGAAATGACAGGAAACAATTTGGCATGCGGTGAACAGAAAGCAGGCTAGTTTTATTCAAACGATGGTTGAATTCCTAAGGAGCTGTCAAGTTTGCTTTGGGGCTTGGAGTGTTTGTGGGGTGTCCTATTCTCTTTCCCCCCAGTTTGATTTCAGTTCTTTGGATACCAGAGCAATAAACTGAAAACTCCAAGTTATATTTAGAAAAACAATAACTGCTGAGTGTTACCCTTCAAAGAGACAGAAACTACTAACAAAGGTCCTGCCTCTGCACTGGGAATGGACATCTAGAGATATGTGTGGGGAGGGAGGGAGAGGTGGTTTGTTTGGTTTTCGTTTCTTTGTTTCAAGTAAACCCAATAAAAGTGTTAACACCTGAGATTCTTCCTATAAGGAAGAATGTAACCTCCAGGTGTGGAAAGTGGTGATGATCCCCTCCAGTTCAGAAAATCAGTGAAGTTTTTCTGTGTATACAGTGGTAAAAATGAATTTTCCAAGCAGTGTTGTGACTATTTAGAAATAATCATCTGGAAGCTTTAAAACCCTGGTATATTTAGCTTCAATTCTCTGTCTTTGGACCATATAAGAGGGTGCTCTACCTCTTTATTTAAGCCTTAGCTTCTTCAATCTGCTGTTATTCATTTATTTATTTTTGGTCCCTTTAACCTTTTTGACTATTTTCCCTCTCATCACCTCAGTTTCCCTTTCAGTTGTCCAGTGGAGAAACCTTGTGGGGAGCTCAGACAAGTGGGAGCAGGCATTGTATTAATGTGGTTGCTGGCTGCAGCAAGGCTTGGCGTGACCAAGTGTTTATCTGTGTTTTTGTTGCTGTAATTCCACAAGTCCTGTGATATTTCATGACCTTAGGAGATGAGGATGAAAACTGCAAAGACGACAGCAAGGAAAAATTCCCCTTCTGCTTTTAGAGATGGGTGGGGGAAGAACCAGATCTTGTGACCCTTTGGCTACAGCTCTCTAGAAACATGTCTTAGGCGATGTGGAACATTCCATTTGGCTGGAGTTGTCTGGAGTTGTTGGAAGTAACTTCCAGGTTGATATCCAGGACTTGGGCAGATGACCACAAAGTGGCCACCTTCCAAGGAGATTTACCACAGTCAGAGAAATGCGGTTTGATGTGCTGTTAGTGGCCATCTCTCCCTCCACACTTAGTAATTTTTGTGTTGCACATGGATTTAACTTGAAGACATAGACACTGCCTGTGTCAAAATTAGGGTGAAACAATATGAGTGACTTAATTTTGTTATGGGAGGGCTCTTTCACTTGGGAGTCCTGAGGCAGAACCTGTGGCCTCATGAAGGCCATGTGTGGTGAGGTTTCCCTTCCCTCAGTAAGTCTTTTTTCTCCCTCACCTGAATTCTTGAGACAGGACCTGGTGATTTTATCACCCTGCCCTCATGCAACCACACTTGCTCAAACCCAGGAGCGAAGTTTGGGTCTTGATCCTTTGGTCCCGTGGTAACAGATGAACTACTTTGCTGACTTTTGTGCAGTAGAAAACTTGTGAAGGAGGCTGAGATGGGTGGCTGGGGATGCATTTTCTTGGAGAGAGGGAGTCAAAAGCAAGTATTTGTTAGTGTTGTTAAGTGTGCTAAGCAACCCTATGCTTACGGGATATGGAGGAGACCTATATGTTGTTCTGCCTGCACAGACAGTGCCTGTCTTCCCAGCAGTGATTTACTGAAAACTGGGGGACAGACAGCTAGGAAAATGGATTATTCCACAATTGTTAAAAATCTGGCAAAAGAAAGAGGAGCCTCTAGTGATATCTCTGTATAAGCAAGTAATGTGACCTTAAACAAAGCAAAGCTACGATCTATTAAATCTGTCCTGTAAAGTCTGCCCTTGCAATACAGCTGTGTTGCTCAGCTTCTGGTATGTATTGTCCAGAAAGCTCCTGGAAAACACTGTGCCATCAGAGGATGAAATGTGTATATTTTCATTTCCTGCACTTCTAAAAAGAAACTGACTTTTTGGTCTTTGAGGGTGCAGGGGTTCTACTGCTCATTTGCAAGGGAGAAGCAGAGCTCACTATCACATTTTTGCCCACCCTTTCCTGGGTCAATGCTGGGTAGCAAAGCTGACCATGATGTGCTCACTTTGTTGCATCTGTACTCCTGATAGCATTGAGAAGCTTTCAGGTGTCGATAAGTTGTACTGTCATACCAAAGATTAAAAAAAAAATGAGATTTGGAACTGGGGAGGAGGGTCCTTTTTGAGGATGAGATTGGCAGATCTGTTGCATATTTCTTTTTCTTACATGATGTGGTCCTTTATGTATCAATCCTCTAATAGCTGTGCTGAAATTAGTTGAAGTAAGGATTACTCTGGGATGGAACTGTGAGATTCATATTTTCAGTGTTCATCAGTATTGTCACAGTCATGATGCAACTTCAGACAATTTTTATATTTCTGCAAGTGCAGTGGGAATACTTTGGAAAACTTGAAAGTTGATGCAAGATGTGAGACCTCATTACTGTGCTGCTGTTCTCCTATCTAGAGGTTCTTGAGTCTCGTGAAAGTGTTAGGAACAGAAAGAACAAGATACAGAGAATATGCATGTAGTCCCATACTTTGAGTGTGAGTGTACTTTCAGTCCTGGGGAAATGCTGGAAAAGGTTTCAATACAGAAATATAGATTATTTTCCTTGACTGGAAAAAAACCCGCAAATTCTGAACAGTAATCCAAATATTTATTTGAGCAAAATGTATGAAATGTGGAAAAGGATTCTGAGAAACCTCTTCCAGACATTACATCTAGATATCAGTCTATCACTCACGGTCCAGGTAGTATGGGATTTGAGACACTTAAGGTAGTTCTACAACTCCTTGTAAGTGGTATACATGTTAAATGACTGGGGGTGATATCCTCCCTCAAGTTTGAATCAAGTCCAAATACCTCCCCCACTGATGGGAGCAGCAGTTGGACAGGCAAATTAGGAAGTCACAGCATCTGAATTTAGGAAGATTAATGTATTGCTTCTTTTTTTACAATAACAATAAATAGACATGGACAGAAATGACAAAAATATTTTGCGAAACAGGATATCAAAAGACATTTTTCTGATCCTCTGGGGGAAAGGGAAGGAAATAAACATTTTTGGTGGAATTCTTTTCCAGACCAGACTATTTATTAGAAATTTTTCATGTTCAATAGTTTTGTGAATACTCCTGTAAACATAATTGCAGCTGGTTGTGTCAGTTTGTTGTATTACTTGTGGAGAGAAAAGGAGTGTGGGAGTAAACATCTTGAAGGTTAAATCATATCTTTTATTCAAATATACTTTGAAAAGGGAACACAGGTAACAATGGCCATATTCAATTACTAGTTTCATAAATTTGGGGAAAATCCAAATTGGTTACAAATTTGATTGCTTCCTTGACTTCTTCACAACTACATTATTGGCATTAAGTAGAATTTACCAGTTCTTATCAGTCCTTGGAACAGCTCCTGTAATGAAGGGGATATAGCTGGAGATAACAGTGAAAAGTTATAATACTTTGAAGCCTGTTCAGTGGGGCTTTGTTCTTTTCTTTGGTGGGGACGGGAGGAAGCAAGTGTGTGTTTGGGGTTTTTATTTTTTTTAATGCAGTCTAATTGTGCCATGGTATTAAGACAGTACATCTTTAAATTTTCATATGAAAGTATGAGCTTTGGTATGACAGAATATCAAAGTGAAAATTAATGTCCGCCACTTGTATATTGCCTAGACGTTACTTTAGAGAGAAAACAACAGGAGCGAGACGAAGCCATACATATGTTAAATTCACATCAGTAATAAAGATTAAGTAGAAGTTAATAGCATCCCAGTCATGCTTGTGGAGGTAATCTCCTTTCTGAAAATTCAAAATTAGATTTGGAGGATCGAAGCAAACAGGGGGTGAGACTTTGGCGTAATATTTTAATCAAATTGTCATGAATGAGTGGATACAATTAAGAATTCTGTCAGTCACAGTGCTGAGCCCCTTTTGTTACTCAGCTGTTGTGAGGGATGCACTAGGGCATCGTGGGTAGAGATTAAACTTGACCTTTCCCAGGATCTTCATTTTTGACCCTCTGGCTAGGCTTTGCTTGTCAGATGGCTATTTTTTTCACTTTTTAATTTAATTATTTATTTTAAAGAGATGGTAGTAAGAGCTGGGGACGCACAAAGATGGTCCCTCTGTTTCGGTTGGGTTTATTTTCCCCCTTTTGCTAAATGCAGCAGACAAGGCTCAATAACAGTTCCCCGTCAGCTGCAAAGTGCCCATCTAAGCCTCTTTCCTTCATTACTCCTCTGATGTGTACTGTATGTCATTCCTTGGACAAATTTGCAGCTGAAGAGTTTCTGCCAAAGGCAATACAACTTAACGTGCAGAGAAATGTTTTCTATTCAATAAGATGTGCTCTAACATTGCTCCAGCAGGGTTGCTTGGCTTTTCAAGTCCTTTAGATAACTTGGGCTTCTCTCTAGAAATTTTAACTATATTTCTCAGGGGGATTTCTAAGAGTACTTTTGGACAATCTTCTGTTACCAAGGAATTTTGTTCTGTGCACAGTCCTTTTGTGATTAAGGCAGATTTAAGTCTGAGATTAAAAATCAAACACTTTTTCTTTTCCAGTTAAATGAAATAATACATATTTTAATTGCTCTTTATGTAAAAATATGCTGAGGTATGGAACTTTATGCACTGATTCAGAATGGAAATATATTTTATTGGGAGAGTTTCTGTGAATTCATATTCTGTAGGACCAGACTAATAGGTGTTTGTCTAGTGGCCTATTGTAACAATTTGTTTTGCGGAATGCTTCATAACTCCAACTGAGACCTGACTCTGCTGCATTAGTCATGTTAGGCATACCATTGGAGTCAGTTTCTCTCCTCTGCTTTGGGATCTGGGCAACTGCTAGTCTTTAGCTGTGGAACCACCAACCCCAAAACTTGTCTGAGAAGAGACTGTTTCAAACAAGCAAGCAAACAAACAAACAACAGCCCCAACATCAAATCAATAAAAATGTATATTCTGAATTAAGGCTGATTAGCCGTCTTGTTGTTGAAAACCTCTATCACAATGTGACTTGGAAAAGATAAAGTGAGTGATTGAAAAGTCTCATTTAATGTCTCTTTCTAGTGGCTTTAACAGTGTGCAAGCATTGAAATAGTCTGTATCTGCCATTGGAAAAACTGGGAAAAGAAAATAAAAATCGTGTTATTTCAACATCATGAATGGCTCCCCAAGGCATTAAAGTACATAAACACAACTACAAGAAATGCAAATATTAGAACCAGGGCTCACCACTCATTTATAAATGAAGATAAATCAGTTGTATGCAATAAACCGAGATTAACTTGATGCCTGAAGCGTGTTCTCTATTAGAGGTTTCCACATGCTCACACATAGGTGGGTTGTCATTTTTTCTTTTATTTTCTTCTTTTGCTGTTAAATAAAAAATGAATTTATTATTTTAAGCTGATCCCAGATGATTCTTTTATTTTTCTATCTTATCTTTTCTCTTCCTTCCCTGCATTTTTATACAGAGTGTTTAGTAAATAGAGAAGTGCTTTTGACATTGGGTGACAGTATGTAATCTACATTCCCTCTGTTTGTTTTACCTTTTGTTGCAGAAAGAATAAAGTCTGGGCAACTTGTGCTAGTACATCAGTTTCTTTGCACTTCTCTGTACTGTAAGACCTAATTATATTTTAACACTGCATTTACTTCATTTGCCTGGAGAATTATTTCAAATAAACTGACAGACCTATTGTGTTGCGACATCATAGCAACTATTTTTTGTTGTTGTTTCGGGTCTTTCTTTGTCCCTTTGTTGTTGGGTCTTTTTGAGGGTTGTTTTTTGAAAAAAAAAAACAACAACCAAAACCACAGAAAACAAGCCCTTCTGTGAATTCAGCAATAGCACAAGAAATTGCATTAACAACATTTAAGCAAGGTGTTGAAAACAGACCGAAATAAATGCTAGAACACTTCAGGGGTTGATAGGAATATGCATCAAAATGCTTGGCATTTAATTTTTTTTTCTTTCTTCGGGAATTTAGCCAGTGAAATATAGCTGCCAGTGTCTCAGGCCTGCGTGTGTTCTTCTGCAATATGCTCTCGATCAATCAGATTTGCATAACTAAACTGTCGGCAAGCCCGCTCGGCTGCCCAGGTGCAGGGCCATTTGCATATAGAACAGTGAGGAGGTCCCAAGAGTCACTTCAGACTCCAGTGACTGCTGAGCCCGCAGTCCACACCGCACTGGAAATGAAATTGGAATGACAAAAAAATGGTTGTGCTAGTCTGCAAGGGTGAAATATGCACTTGTGTTTCAAAGGTTATGTAGAGATCACAAGACAGCATTCAGGCACAAGAATATGCACGAGCCTCCAGGAAAGTAAATGCTGTTGTATGTGTTTTGTTTCCCTTCCCCCAGCCACAATAATATATATTTATTTATTTTTATACATATGTGTGAGTAGATGTATATGTATACACAAAAGTGTTTATTTTTTCCTTTAAAGTTGTATACTATATTTCACACATTCTGCAATGCTTAGGTATGGAGGAGGCAAAGACTATGGGTGTGTTTTAACTATACAGTTCATTCCAATTAAATCTCCTGGGGGACAAAATATAGATAAGAGCCCTTTCCCTTGAGTTTATTTCTCTCTGGAATGTACATCCACTTTTTCAACGTGTTTGCCCAGAAGTCTATCTCCTGCTTTCTGGACTATTTATTACTCAATTAGAAGAGCTAAATGGTGAATAATTACCATAGTATCGATACAGCTGGAAATAGAATAAGAAAAAATGGATTACAATACTGATTACTGAAAGCTCTCTAACTGAGGCTTGCCATAGGTACAGTTATTCCCATTTTACATGCAGGAAACGGAAATGCAGAGTGCTGAAGTGATTTTCCTCTAGGAAGACAGTGATGTGTTAGCACTCTGAAAGGAACAGATTTAGTGGCACTATGAAAGATCTGGTACTAGATTCTCTGTTCTAGCTATTAAGAAAGGTGGCCTCCTCTTCCCCTTATCACATCTCAAAAAACACTGAAAGCAAAGGATACTCTTGGCTGCAGTGTCAGATGCTATTTTACCAAGGCAGTTTTTGGGGTGCAGTGCTGCCATGTAGGGCTGGAACCAACTGCACCTCCTCCTCACAGCAGAGCACATCCCAGCCCTGCCAAGGAAGAAACACTGCAGATTTGGCCCCTGCTGTAGCACAGTGTTTTGGTGGGGGAGGGCCGGAGACAAGGTGTCCCTCCTGGTTTGAATGTCAGTTGTTGTCAACTTGGCATCCTGAGCTGTTTCCATGACAACAGCTTTTTGTGCTGGGGGACGAGGTCATGCACCTGTGATCTCGATGAAAAGGACAATGAGAGAATGTACATTATTTAAAGCTTTTATCTTCCAGTATGTGTTTGAGTATAACCTTGAAATTGCGTGAATAAAGGGCAAAGTATATTTCTATGCATAGGAGTGAGGCAAACTAAATTGGTTAGAAAGAGGTGTGAGGATGATTTGGGGAATTTTATAGCACGGACACTTCTCTAACTTTTCATGGATGGGTCCAGCTGTCTCATCAACTTCCCATCCTGTATATCAGCAAAAGTTTCCCTGGAGTGAAAGGAGTCCATCATTTATGTGAGACTGAAAAGAAGGGTGAACAATAGGCTTTCACTTGGCATTTTCCTA
The DNA here is from genome assembly GCA_013399915.1 of Illadopsis cleaveri. NCBI lineage: Eukaryota > Metazoa > Chordata > Aves > Passeriformes > Timaliidae > Illadopsis > Illadopsis cleaveri. Next base: position 56,202 of record VXBB01019095.1, read on the forward strand.
AAAGAGGTTTGGATTAAGTTAACCATTATGATTCTGCTTTGGTTGCCCACCACAGCTCCTGTTGTGTGATGCTCTGGGTGAACACAATGAAACAATATTTGTTGACTCAAAGAGCTTCTACTCAGAGTGATTATGTGTCACTCTGCACCTTCATTTGTTAAGACTGCCTAAAAACTTCCAAAGCTTCACTTAAGGTTTTAGTTAGATGAGACCTGCTAGAAATATAAATTGTATTTTACCAAAAACAAGCTGGTTACTCCTTACATTTTCCAAACTGAAATGGAAGTTCTGCACGACAAAATTAACACCAACCAGAGGTAGCTGGATTTTTTGGTAAGAGATTTCTTATTCTGTCACTGTTCTTGGAGTTGTCAACTTAGTACAATCAAAATGAGTTTGGCTAGTTACAATTTTCTTCCTTTCAGAAATCCTGGAAAACATTGTTGAAGTATTTTCTCTCATGTAGAAAGAAATGTATGGGTGGCTCATTGTGAATGAAAAAGAAACCAGAAAGGCAATTCTGTAACAGAATACTTAAATAATGAAATCAAATGAACTAACCCAAAATAAGGAAAAAAAGAAAACCTCAGCTAACTCAAATAGAAACAAATTATATTATTACCAGTCATAAAAAATGTTTGTATTTTTATATGTGTGTATATTCTATATAGGTAAATCAACATGTTGACATTTTTACTTCAAATACTTGCATTTTTTTTTCTGTGAGAGCCATCTCCTGCAAACATATTGAAAGAAAACCCATAGACCATCCCAAAAAAGCAGGTGGTGCAATGAGAACAACTGAACAAATTTTTCTTTGGCTATTAAATCATAAACTTCAGAGATGACTTCGATTAGAATTTTTGCAGCTCATATACATCAAGAACTTCTTTAAAATCAAAGCATTCAGGGTGGCTTTCAAATCTTTGCTGTTATAGAGACGAAAAGGACTGCACCAAGGGAGTAGAAATAAAACGTCACAGAATGAGAAGAATCATTAGGACAGTAGATAGTCTGAGAAATGGTTACAATTGTTAGAAAAGGCCATTAAAGTTAGGTGGTGAAGCAGGGATGACTGCAGCCCAGATCTATCTTTCCTTCCTTTGTGCTCTAGAAGGGCAAGTGATCCCTTCACTGCTATCCCAATGGATGACAGAGATTCCTTGCCCCATGTACTGACTGCCTGTTTCCCAATATGGAACTGCTGGAATCCATGGGATATCAGGAGCAGGTTTGTGAGGCCGACATGAGAAGTGTATGCATACAGATGCACAGAGCATCACACTGATCCCCAGTCACCAGGGCTATGAGGTGTGTCCTAGGGGACAAACCAACCTCTGCCAGGCTAAAAAAAGGACAGGCTAAACTAGAGGTCTCTCAGTGCTTGCACCAGCACAGGGATGACTCCAGGCTTTGGTAGTTACATATTTAAGCTCTCTTGTCCTCTCTTCATATGTGAGAGGAGACACTCAATGGCTCCCTCCCTCCCACCTCGGTGTGAGTCAGCTGCTGTGCTTTGTGCCACTAGGCTCGGGGATAGCTGAGCAGGGAAAACCTGTGACACACAGTCACTGTTACTGGTGATGTATGAGGGAGACAGAGATCACTGTCACAGTATATCTGCTATTTTCAATTTAATTAGTAGTCAGAACTTCATTTGTCAACTTAATCATTGCAGGCAGACACTGCAGAGGTGGGAAGTAGGGAAAAAAAATTAAGAAAACAAACAAAAGAAGGCCTATTTGTGGCTCTCCGCATATTTTATTTGTTTCTTAGCTCAGTTTATTTCAATATTTCATATATGCCAAAGCTTAGATTAAAAAAAATGATAAATGTTTGTAGTCTTGTCATTAAGTATTGGTTGCAGAGAAACTGGTTTTGTCAAGTTCTTTCAATAAAATTGTGCTATAGCCTGCAAAACTACTCAGCTTCTCAGTGTTTCCAGTTTCTTTATGCGTTAAGTAGATAAACATTTGTTCTTGTTTCAGATGAGGGAAACAGTAGATTTTGTAATTTGGATGCTGCTAGCTATGGCCAAACTGAGGGATATTTTGCACAAAATAAAGAGAGAGACTCCTGGTTCATACAAGTCTGTCATGGGTGTAGGTGTTTGGGAGTCTGTCTCTGGATGATGTTGCCCCTCATCTCATGGTAGTAAATGATGGTAGTGCTAGTATCAGATGCTGGCAAGTCCCAGGAGACCCTATGGAGTATGTAACCTGAATAGATTGCACAAACTCAAAGGCTGGGGAGGGAGGGGTGATTGTCATGAAATGCTGTGACCAAACTCATCAGAAAGGTGGTGGCAGAACTGGGACTGGAGCTCCTCTCCTGTACTCAGCTGCCTCAGTGAGAGAACTTTGCTGTAAGATCCTGACTATGTCTGTGACTCTTCCAGGCAGTGTAGTCTGCCTTGTCATCAGCTGCTGAACTCTGGCCTCAAAGGACAAGGCTTATCACGTGTTTATGTGGATTTGCTCTGTAAAAATGCAATGGTCCATGTGTTAATTCAGGTTTTACCAAACATGTGCTGATGATCTCTGGACTGTTCTTTTTTTTTCCATAAATATATAGCTCATAAATTTTTATTTCTGCCAGGTATTTTTGGAACTGAACATTTGTTTTGTGAATATGTAATGAAAAAGAATATAAGAGGGCATGCAACCATTGTCAGAGCACATTCTTAAAGAGGGTGTGAATGTGTGTGCATGACCTTCTAACCAGATGGGTTGGAAGACCAAACTGCCTGGCTTCTGCTATGGTGTGATGATTCATGAGTCACACCAGCTCCCTCTGTGCCTCACCTCTTTCTTCCCTTTTGTCCATCACAAATATGGCTCTCCAGCAACATTTTCTTTACAGCCTTGTATGGCCTGAATCATAGTTTCATGCCGAAGTGCTCTTGTAGCATAAATTATATGTACAATTTTGCATAAATGTTATATTTAATTTATAACATGGTCTCCTATGCAGGATTCATGGAGCTTTTAGGTAATATTGTCCTGGTTTCTTAATTCAGCTTTACTGTCATTTGCGAAGCTTCTCTGATGCTTCTTTGTTTTGAATATTTCTAATGTGCCTGAAGTATTTTGGTACATGGTATTTAAATACAATAGGAATAATTAACAAAAATAGAATACTGATCCTGACAATGGCACTTTCACTCTCTTTCTCATTCAGCCAGTTTTGTAGTAATTTTTCTAAGAATTTTCTGCTTTTATGTCTAAACCAAACCTGCTATCAAGGAAAACTGTTGGTCAGAACTAATGAAAATGAGTTACTTAAATGAAATGTCACTTAAATGAAATGTTACTTAAATGAAAATGAATTACTTAATAATTTCCCGCTATGAATTCTTTGTATCTGGAAGGAACCCTTCATTAGGAGAGCTTACAGCCTTCGAAAGAGCAATGAATTTGTATGTCATTGCAACAGCCTGTTGAATTAAATGATTATGATGTCCATTTTACTGATGAACAAACTGAGGGACAGAGAGAAGTAACTTGCCTGGGACTATGTGGTAAATAAGGATTTAAACATGCCTGACTTCTGGTTTCATCCACATACAGTATTTTCTTCTTTTCTACAGTATTTTCTTTTTTCCTTTGTGTATGTACATCTTTCTTACTTGACGTTTTTACTTTTTTCACAAGTTCTTTTCCTTGAAAATTAGTGTAAATTGAACAATCATTCTCATCATTAGTACTGTCTAAGGCTCACTTTATATATAATCTATATATGTAAAAATCCACGTTCTAAATGCTGCAGCTAAAACGGGAATGTAGGGATTCAGCCCAAGCTGGTGAATGTACTGAATTTTCTTGTTAGTTAGATGTTGTGACTCTAGGAAAAAAGTGACTGTTTACTTGGCATGTTGCAGCAATCTAATTGGAAAAGTGGAATTACCACTTAGAAGATGTGCAAGAATGATGGGGAGAGAGGATCTTTAACTCATGAAGCTAAAACGAACTGAAGTTATATGTTGGAAAGTGCTGCCGTTGCTGCTGTGGAGAGAAGCTTTATTTGAAATTACAAAATGAAAATCACCGATCAATGCAGCCAGAATGGAATGATTGATACCTCAATTGTGCTTCTAGAAAATATAACACAGCATAAAGATACACTATTTACTTTCTTTTCAATTCCAAGTTTTTGCACATTATAATGACATATATAAGTGCACAAATGGACATTTCCAGGCGGCGCAGTTGGGAGCAGAGATGAAAAGAGCTACAGTATGTATTGAACTTCAGGCAGAGCTCAGCTGCAGCAATATTTACTTCTGGGAAAATGGTGAAAACAATGGTCTCCTATGGCTGCAGTTGTGTTTTCCTCCACTGTATGAGGCTATGGAACTAAGGGTCAGGGAAGAACCGCACCTGATGCTGTGTTCATGTGCAATGACAAGGTGCAGAATGACTGCTCAGAGTGTAGGACACATTAACAGCTTTTCTATCCCTGTAGCACTTCCTGGGAATTACCTAAAAGTTCACAAGTTCACAGCCTAGTTCTTTCACCATTACAAACCTTAGTTCATCTGCCCTTGTATCTCAGTACGTTTGTGCAATCCCCAGAAGTGGAATTCCTACAATGTATTTTCTAACAACGACCTAAGGAAAAGAATACTTGCTCCCACCTTTTTGATGGATGTTCTGATGGATGAAGTACAGAGTTTATGTCATAGACATGAAGTGCTTTGCCTCATTTTGCTTAGTATTTAAACCCAGGATATAAATAAATAATCATTCTAAATCTTGGGCCAGATCTCCATCTTTGCATTATGTTCCTGCTTATTATTTATGATTTCCAGCTATAGTTAAGGCTGAACACATGCTTAAGAAATGGGTATTTGCTTAAAAATATCCAGCACAAAACTGCCCAAAACTTAAAGAATCTATATGAGTCAAAAATTTATTTTGGCTTTTGGACAAGACTTGTTTGTATAATGTCTACACTTTTGGCTATATTTGACCTGCTGCTACTTCAAGGAAAGAAGCTTCCTGAGAGAACGTGCAAAAATCTTATTTGAGAAACAGCCTGTTCATTTTTTTCAATTGTTGAAGGTGTCTCTTTATAGACAGGTTAAAATATTTATATAAATATTGTGATTTTCAGGAATGTTTAGCTCATTTTATTTTTGTATTCAAACGAAAAGGTCAAGTCCTGTGTGCTTATGTAAGAACAATAGCTCAATTCGGTTTTCTGTGACAGACTTCTAACAAATTTTCACTGCTGTAGTGTAAGATGGAGTTTGGCCTTTTAATATCATTATACCCTATTCATTGCCTTTCCCAGAAACTCTAATATTCTATGACATCATAAGTGGTTGCTATGGATATGATTGCTGTGACACAAACCTGATTAGTGATTAGGACATCAGACAAAAAAATGCTATGTGAAGATGAGGAGCTGTGGTCTGTTTTTATGCAAATGTCTCCAGTATAAAGTGGAGGATGAGGAATGCAGAAAATAGAATAAATAACTAGAATTGCCTCTAAATGAAATGTTTTACCAAGTTTTCCCTGAAGCGTCAGCAGCTCTTTAAACATGCTGGTGATAGCCCATCACAAAGCCAGATGTTACCATTTATCAAGTAAAGTAAAGAGCTCCTCCTGCTTCCACAAATACAAACTGAATATGAAATCAAATGGGAAACTGCTGCACTAAAACTGGAGAAGATATAATGTAACTTTTAAGCTATCCACAGGCTTGAGAATAAAAGAAGTGTCTGAAAGGAAAGTGTCGGCAGCATTACTTGATTCATCTTTCAAAGACAGAACCGCAGTCGTAAATATAGACTTAAATCACTTGATGGGTGTCCTAAGGTTATGATTGCCTTCTCCCCTCTCCCTGTCACCTTCTCTTCCTGTTCCATATGCACATCATGTGCTTCTTAGGGAAAAAACCTAGGAAGCAAGCCTTTAGCAAGCTTCCTGAAGCTGGTAAATGGGGACTCAGGACACAGAGGTAGCAGATGTGAACACTTTCTTGCAAGCATACTTTCTCTTCCATGTCAGTCTTAAACCCAGTGAGAAAAAAACACCAACAGTATCGATCCTCATGTTTTGTGAAATGATGTAAAGCGGGGAAATTCTGCTCACCCCAACACTGGCTTATATGGTCAGGAAACAGCAGCAGTAAAAGTATCCTTTTCTGATGGTGTTTTACCTAGAAATGTATCATTTCCACTCAGGTGAGGATCTGGTAATATAGGATGGAGTAACTATTGTAATGATGGACTGATGTAACTCACTGACTTTAGGATTAAACATAGAGTCATTCAAAGGCTCCAGATCTTAAAAAAGGCATGCACAAAATGACAGAAGATTAGTGTATGTAGGTGTAACAGTCCTCCAAAATATCTCCAAATTGGTTTGGAGGGAGAGGTGTAGGAAAACTGATAAAGTTGGAAAAAACAGATATACTTTTGTGAATGTAGGTGCTTTTACAGGTCTGAAGGTTAAGCAGAAAACTTGAAAGTACATATTGAGGGTAATTTTTGGCCTAACTTAATTAGGTTAACTCCAGTTAGACAATTTAGAAGAAATGCAGTTGGGAACTATAGTGAACTAGGGTTGGGTGAATGGATTTTTTTTAATGTATTGAATTTTGAGGAGTTAGCTGCGATGGCAAATAAGAAAAATTATAAATGTCAGAAAACCAGTACTGCTTCCAAACTCATGATTTTTAGCACTGTATTGGATTATATTTTAAGTTTACAGGCTCTTTTCTTTAGAAGCAATTTGTAGTTTTCCTTTACATACAAAGCCTGAGAGATCAGGGTCTGAAAACCTGGACTGCAAAAAATGTTATCTCACTGGAAATTATTGTTTCTATGCTTTGTGTGTTTCAATGTTCAGTCTGGTGCATCCTGATGAAGTCTATTATATTCTGGGATGAATAAAGGAGAGTTTTGTTATGAGTGTTAACTGTGGTGGCTGCAGTGGTACCTTTGCATTTCTGGCTGTGCTGTGGCATTAGCTGGCTCCTTTCAGCATTTGGCTTAATACCTTAACATGGACTATAGGGGTCATTTTTGTAACTACACAGTACAACTGGTTTGTGCTGGGTTAGGTGTGCTGGTGGACACACTGCTGAAGTGGGTGAAGTGGGTTTCCCAGTTTACCCCAGCTATACCAGGATCTAACCACCGTGAGATGTAGACAGGAGCTGTCCTGTCCCAGTGCTGCCACTAGCTGTACTTTCTCCTCTAGAAACAGGACTGGTGTCCACCCCATCTGCAGCAGCTCCCGTGCAAAATCTGCAAGAGGTCCCGTGCACAATTTCTGTCTCTCACAGCTTCCCCTCACTCTGGTGCCTGTTGTACAATTTGAGACCAATATGTTTCAGGAGGTTGTGGAAGTGGGGGAGGGGTCGCTAAATTATGGTTGCTGTGGGAACCATAACTTTGAATTTCTTGACATCTGTCCAATGACAATCTCAACATTAACGTTGCATTAACATAGTTTTTTTGCATTTAATTAAAAAAGATGATGGCCTGGAATCTGTTAAGGAATTTAAAGCCAACATTTAAACTGTTTGCTGGGAGCAGATATGTCAAAGCCTCTGCTCTGGAAATGCTCACAAAACAGTCTGACAATGTACAATAGCCACCGAGATGAGAAATGATTGCTTGCCTCCTTCTGGTGGCTTTGCCCATCATTCTTGTCTGAAGGAAACTGCTCTGACTGAGTTTAAAATAGCTTGGAAATGAAATAATTGTTTCCAGTTCCTCTGTATGCCATCCCTACTCCTGACCACTGACTCACTTATGTGTGCAGGCTGAGTTTTCTGGGGGCTTGCTTCTCCAGCCTACCCTGCCATCCTGAAAGTTCCTAAGAGATTATAGCAGAAGCTCTTGCATATGTCAAGATAGGGGCACAGGACAGTACTAAATGACTGCAGCATTCATCCCAGTTTCTGAATTCTTAAAAATGTGTCTGGGTTTCCCACATAAAATTCCAGTTCACTCGCTAATTGGTTTTGATTTTGAAAGTTATGCAAAAAAAAAAAAGTGTTTACGACTGATGGGTGTCTTACCTTGAAAGGTTTGGGGACACTAAGCTTTAGAACCCTCTTAGAACCCTCTTCTGTAACCTCGTGTTATTTCAATAAGTTCATCTATCAGACAAACAGACATATGGACTATGCTAAAGTTAGGTGCTGTAGATAGGAGAAAGATGTTCATATGGCACCAGTGTTATTTAGCCTTCTCTCATAACAGAATACCATACTGTTAAAAATTGTCTATTTTTATGTAATTCTTCCACTTATATTGAGATAAAAAAATTATTAGCCTAAGGTTGGCTCACATCATCAGAGCTTCTAAATGTTGGCAACTTCCCTACAGTCTGTTACAGGCAATAACTGCCAGGGAAGTTGCTTGAACACAAGCAAAAATAGGTCTTCCTGCTGAGCCACCAGCCCAGCAATGTAAGGAAGAATTTAATACCATGGCCTTAAGAAAGTTTCCGTGTTCTTCACAGACAGTCATGCCTTCAGTAAGGTGACGGAGGGAGAATATAAAATCCCAGAGTTACTGCAAGCCTTGAAAAAGTTGTGAAAGAAGACTTGGCAGTTAGTATCTTTATGTAAAAGATTTTTGCATATAAATTGCATACGCATATGACATTTTAGCTCCAACTTTACATGTGTTTTGGAGGTTGGATGCAATCTTGTCCCTGCCTGTCTGTTTGCTTTTGCCATAGCTGCATCAATATTAATCCCGTTGGTTTTTCCCTCTGTCTTTTTTCTTAATTTCCCTCTCTTCCAGTTTTGATTTAAAAACTGGTTGGTTCCTTCTATCCTAGGAAAAAACCTAGGCACTTCTTTTCTATTTTTTAATAAATTATTGTATATAAAACATGTATTTTTCTTTTTTGTTTTTTGTAGTAGACAGTCTAGTATTCATCTGGTGACAAGAAATGGCTAGAGAATTGATAGAATGAAGAGATATTCCTTTACAGGAGACATTTTCTCTTCTTTAAAGGTAAACAAACATTCCTTAAGTATTATTACTATTCAATCTCCCTCTGCCCACCTTCTTCTCCCCTCCCTTCATTATCATCAGAGAATCACAGGCTTTTCCTTACCAATTGCCTGCACACTGTATTTAAGAAATATCACTATTCTGAGCTCAGATTTGGATGGACTGTTTAAAATGACTCATAAATTAACTCCTTTACTTGTTTGGAAATTGTCAGTGAACAGTCTAGTCTCCCTCTATTTTTGTCTCTTTATTAATAGCCTCATGATGAATGTATTTAATTTTTGGGGTTTCTTCTTAACTGTTTTGAAAAACAGAACTGGCTTATCTTTGTAGGACGTGTTTATAAGATGCCATGACATGGGACAGCTTCCCCTCATTGCCTGCATGACTGTGGTGGTTGGGGACAGACACCTCTGAACAATCTAGAGTTCTTCAGCTTCATGAAACATAATCAGAGCTATGAAATTATCACACTCATCCCAAGCAGAAATTGCAGGTTTCCACAATATTAGCTGATGAAATAAGCAATCCCTCCTTCCCTTCAGTTCTAGCAGCAGTGACTCATTTCAGTCAAGTCACTTTGACTTACCTTGTTCCTGCAGTGGCAGAATCAAGGCACTCTAGGAAATGGTAGTACATGAACAGCATCTGTAGTGGAATGGAGTTTTGATGCCAGAAGTCTATCAACAAATGATTTGCAGAACTCACCTCATTGCAAAAGTACTTTCCCTCTATCTAATATTTTTTTGATTATTTGAAATTGTTTGAATTTTTTGTTCGGTTGGATTTTTTTTTCTACTAAAATTTCCCACACTACTGATTTTTTGTGGTTGTTTTAATGAAATGAAATTTGGAGCATGTTTGAGAGCAGGGCATTATCCTTAAAATCTCATACTTTCTGGCACACACACAAAAATTCTCTGAATGTTTTTAAGTCAAAAATCTGATTTCTCACAATCATCCTCATTAATTTCCTGAGGTGGACACATGATATAATTAATAACATGCACTCATGGTCCAAAATAAATGTAATTCACAACTCAGTGGTTCTAGTTAGCACAACATTTAATTTGATTCCTAAGCATACAAAAGTTGCTTCCAGTTGAATAAGAGAATGTAGTTGAACAGGGGTTGCAATGGTGCATCAAAAGCTATGACATCCCTGTTCAAATCATTTATAAACAGCAGAAGAATTTTAAGAACTGAATTACTACCTGAACTTCAAAAGAGACCATGTATTTCTATTAATATAAAGAACAATTGCGAGCTGTTAGCCGTTAAGTTATTTGAAATTGAAATTCATCAAAAGGGTGGTGGAGGAGGAATATATCTGCACTCTAATGTGGATAAAGGATCTTCTGTGTCAGGTAAAATTACTTCTGAAATAAGAGAAGTTTAAATAAACTCTAAAGAAGACACGCAACTTTATCTTGGGGGTGCCTTTCTCCCAGCTTCAGCTCAAACTCTCAGCTTTTTTCCAACTTTAGATAAAAAATTCTGTTTCTACAGCCTGGATTCATTCCTGACACAGAATTTTCTGAAACTCTTCAGCTACTAAAAAAAAAAAAAAAAAATTTTTGTACACCATCCTGATGATTTTTTTTTCTAAATTGAAAAATCTAACTCCATCAGAAATGCATAGTACATTTTTCTCCTTAACATAGGAATTATTTTGTGGAAAGAGGAGATGCCATACATGAGGGCTCTGTTACTGACCACGGTAGAACTCCAGCCTGACTCTTTTTGAAGGTCTCATCTCTGCTGTGAAGCACAGGGCTGATGTTTTTCTCTGTAAGTAGATATGCTCTAATACATTACACTACAACAGCAGAACTTTCTAACATTACCTTTTCACCTCTTTTTATCAGGTTCAAAATATGAATAAGGGCCAATGTTCTGAATTGGAATTTCTTAAGCAGTTTTGCTTTCATGGAGTTGTAGCAAGCAACGGATAAATTTGCTTTGAGTGCCAGAAGCAGTGCTGGTATTTCAGAGTAACCGATGTCCCTGGGACCCAAGCAGTGATGTTGGGCTGAAAGGACAAATTGCTACATGCAATTTGGCAACCTTTTTAAGGGCAAGTTTTAGCATGATTATACACCAGCTCTGTTTTACTAATTGCTATTTGACTAAAAGCTGTTTTTTTCCAAAGCCCCTGGAGCCATTATGCACAGCAAAGGAAAGTAATAATGAAAGAAAGCTTGATATTCTACATATGAGCAACAGATTGTGTAAATCCAGCCTTCTGATTCCAATATTAGCTAAACATGCTCCTATTGCCACACTGATTCAGGATAAAATGCAGCAAAATGAGGCAGTTTGAAAAGAGTCTCTCCTGTTCTATGTGAGGACATAACAAATTTAGCAATAGTGGCATGATTAGGATATTTTGAAACCAATTAATTCAATCTATTTTACAGACCATTTCTCTTTACTTTCAAGTCCTGAAAGCTCAAAGGTTTATTCACTCTCTGATTCTCTGTAGGATCAGACTGGGATGGGGAAAAGATTCTGTTATATAAAAGAGGTTGAAGTGAATGGGTTTT
>VXBB01019097.1:316-12521 GCA_013399915.1 Illadopsis cleaveri
AAGGAGAGCCCCGTTTTGATCAGACAGCTTTTTGGTTTCATTTCCCTTTTTCAAATTTGAGAAAATATTTGCGCCGCTATTTCAAACCCTTTCAAAGTTTACCATAACGAAAAAATTGGGCCAAACGTATTGAAAAGTTTGCTCAAGTAGGTGGATGGTTTTTTTTGATGGAAAGAACAGTTGGTTCTGCATGGGAATTTTTAGCAAGCGCTGCATGCTTCCCTTCAGAAAGGAGTGAAAATGTTTTCTGTTTTTCCAACCAATCTGCCGTTTGCACAAAAGCAGGCAGATTTTAAACTTGTTCTCAGTGGGACAATAGCCGTTTTCTGGAGAGCAAAAGGAAAACATAAAGTGTGGTGTTAGAACGGGAGAGATGAAAAGATAAGATTAAAAAAAGAATGAAAGAAGAAAAGTGGAAGGAAATTTGCACAACTGTTTCTGGGCTAAAACAAGAGCTTTTGCTGTAGAAAAAGCGTGTGCAAACTGCTGCAAATCCCAGGACAAGGTGGTGGAATTGCCAGCATGGGAAAGCCTTGCTTTTTTTTTTGCTTATAGCCCACAAAAGCATCTTTCTGTGGAAACAAGCCCTCTCTGATCTTTTTCATTCTCTTGACGCAGAAATAAAACAACTTAAGAGTCAAATAAAAAGCTGGGAACAGAACAAGCAGTCTGAAACTATATCACACCAGATAAAATTCCCTGGAATTATCTGCGAATTCACTGAAACTGTATTTTATGTTTTGCTTCGAGACAACTGCTTTGTTGAGGAGGTAATGTATAGATTAAGACAGGACACTTAAACTCCAAAGTCCCCTTGGAGAGTTCTTTCTGGTATAAATCTGCTCTCCTTTAACTTGCATTATAAACAAACTCCATGATATGCACCTGGTTCTGGCAGGGTCTCCATTATTTCACTCCCAAAAGCAGCTTTATAAAGAGAACACACTGCATTTCAACAGCAATATAAATAATGTTGCAGTTGGGGATCTCTTGCGCCGCTTTCATTTTTCTTTCTTCCCTTTTCATCTGAACTGAACCACACCTCTCTAAAAATACTCACTTTCCTAATGAAAACCATATTTTTGGGCATTTTTTTTTTTCTTCCCCCCGCGTGTGCATGACCTGTTGAAATGCCTGCACAATCTTTAATGTCAGATTCAGACGACACATGTCTTATGAAAAAGTCTGGGACTCAGCTCTCGGCGGGGCCTCCCAGATCTGTCCCACGTCTTTATGAGAGAGAGGGACAAAACCTTCTGGTTTTGGCATTTTATATTGGGAGTCTGCTTTAAGCTAGGCAAGAGAGAAAAAAAAAAAAAAAAAAAGAAAGAAGGAAAAAAAATAGCAACGTAGAGTCTAGACAGAAGAGATTGGGTTGAAATCTGGAAGCTATTCAGTGAGGCTACGGCACATGGCAGCTTGACTGCAGAAAGAGATCACATTACGCTGCCTAATTACACATGAAAAATGTACACATCACTTTTCTTAAATGCTTGGAAAAATAGATGTTCAGATGGCAACTGCAAGCCAGTAACTGAGCCAGTCGTACATAGCTGGAACGCCTCACAAATGGCATTTCTAAAGCCTGCATTTTTAAAAAAAATTTATTTTTTTTTTTACAGTGTAATTATTGTGCATGTGTGTGTGTTCATAAAACAACTTCTAAAAAAGGTTTTCTAAATTTAGCAGGCCGTTGTGCTGCGGGAGCATGAAAGGTGAAAATCCAGCGTGTAAGCAGGAGGAACGAGGGCCTAATCCTGACTCCTCATGAACCATTTCAGCCAGGTTTCCTTGGAAGTTTGAGTTGATCCAAACCCAAAACAAGCTCATCTGCTGGTGTGCTGGGAGCAAAGGGTGTGGGGTTTAGACCTCGAATGGGAACATCCCATGGGAGCAAAAACAAGCAGATACTGCTGGGTATTTGTAGCACCTATGGCCCTGAGGTTGTGTGTTTATATCCTGCCTAGGAAATGTTTAAAAGAGAAGTTTCTCCTTTCTCGTGGGCAAAGGAGAGGGGGAAAAAATGATCTCATTTATTGTGTTGTTTGAGCATGGAGCTCTCCTGTCATCGCCTCCTCCTGACCTCGTGGCTCAGGGCTGATGGCTTCTGTTCTGCCCCACTCCTGCCATGCTCCTGCCAGTGATGGGTTAAAAGAATCCAGAGATAAGTTTGATGGAGTTATGCTTTTGTTTCCATCTGTTTGGATGGCATCTGCTCTTCTTTTTTAGCTAAAACACAAATGCTCAAAGACGGAATACAAATAAGGCTTGGACTAGATCGTCTCCAGAGGTCCCTTCAATTCTTAAGTACTCTGTGACTCTGTGGTTCTATGATTTTGTGATTTTGTGACCGCTCCAAGGGAGAAAACAACTTTCCAAGCTATTTCCAAAGATTTGCTGTTTCAATTGTGCTAATGAGACCTGTGGAAGTGGATTTTCCAGGGGGAAATGTCAATATGTCCATCTGCCTCCCAGACTTCACTCTTCCTAGAAGACTCATCAGAGCAAGCTCCTCCAAGAGCAGAAGTGCCCAATCCTGCCCTCAGTGCCAGTCTGGGTGAGCACAGAACAGAAACAATCCCAAAACCCCACTCTGGTAGCCAGGCTCTCCATGTGACTACTCCCTCAGAGTGCCTTTGAGTCCTCCCCTCCTGGAGCCAGAGGCCGGCCAGACCTTGGCTGAACTGTTAATCCTTCCAGACAAAGAGGAAAGAACATCTTGTAAAGTTTTGTTGCTGTTGTTGTTGTTAAAACGGACTAAGCACGGAGCAACTGGCCAAGCTATCTGGCAAAAGTGACCTGCAGAAAAGTCTTTCAGAAGAAAAAAAAAAGATCTTTTCTGGATATGGGATTAAGCTTCCCCAGTTTAGGGGGAAAAACTGCACTAATCCAGCCACTTCCAGTCAGAATATGGGTCGTTGTGCTGATTATTTCATTGCCCTGCTCTGCAGGGCTTTCCTTGGCTTCTCCCTTTTAGGGCTGGAGAAAGAAAAAAAAAAGTGCGGTGCTGTTTGCACAGCCTGGGCCTGCTGGAGTCCTGCATGAGAAGTATCAGTCACATGAGAAGTAGGCAGGGGCAGAATCTGGGTTGGAAACCCTCTGACCTTGCCAAGGGCTGGAGGGAAGGATGGGGGCTCTGCCAGACCCTCCAGGGAGCCAGGTTTGCCATGAAGGAACTGGGATGCGGGTGAAAGTGGCAGCCACGACCACATTAAGGCTGTTCCCCTTTAGAACAGGCAGGAACCATTGTGGGCAAGGGCTTCCTTCCCAGGTTAAGCCTCTGCAGAGGTTTGGAATGGATGGATGGACAGGCCCAGCCTGGCCTCTGCTCCTCCGGGTATTTCCCCGCGGTGTGTTTCGTGTCCCGCTGCGGTCGGAGGCAGCAGCACCAAACCCTGAGAGTCCTTCAGCAAAGCAAGGCCTCCTCTTCCAGAAGGGTCAGCCTTGGGTGTAATTTATGAGGGTTGTGGTAGCCCTGCTACCCTCTGGCTGCTTGTGATGAATTTTAAATCAAGGGAATATTTTGTGCTCGCTGGCGGAGCGGGGGGGGAGGAACGAGCGCAGGGAACAAATCGCTTCCTCTGGTCATTCCCCTCGCCGCAGCCACGCTGTTTTTAACAAATCTTATTAAAAATTATACAACCCTGTGTTTTCTGGAATCTGTTTTATTGGACAAGTACAAAACAAACTGAGACGGGAAAAATGCACTATTTGGAGCAGCTCCTTTTGCTGCAACTGATTTAGCAAAACAAGCCACGGGGGAACTCAAACGGCTTTCTAGAGCTGCTTCCTGCGGCCATCCCTCCGTCTCCATGTGGAGGAGAGGGATATTTTACCAGCTGCATCCCTTCATGCAATAGTAAATTATTCTAAGTGTTCTGGTCACCACAAAATACGCTGCCTTGGAGGTTATTCCCATTATCAGAGTTATTTGTTTAATTTCTTGCTGCAGCCAGCTTTAAACAGCGTCTTTTTCCAAAAATATCATCCAACCCATGGGTGTCTGCTTAGCAGAAGGGGCTGAAACTGAAAACAGACCCTCCAGATTTGGGCATTTCCTAGGTCAGGGTCAGCTGGGACAAGATTTTGATGGAGGGAAATTCTTCTTACAAATAATTTTCAAGATTCCTGGTCTCCAGTGAGTGTTTGCTGCATTATCATCTAGAAATTATTAACAAATTTGGAATTTTTATGGGTAAAAGTGAAAAATTGCTTTGTCTGCAGCTGTGTCTGGTGGCAAGAGGTGAGGCTGATGATTAGATAAGCTTAATATCTGTTCACTCAGGTATCTCACCCTCACTGCACTGGTACCATTCCTCACTCACAAAGACTGAATTTTGTACTGAGATTTTGTAGAAATGCAGAGGACATCAGAGTTGCAAACAAAAGTAGATTTGGGCCCTGACAATTCCAAATATTTACATGCCTAACTTGAAATTATTTCAACACGGTTTCAGTGCCAAAAGACCTTGATGAAGATTTTTCTGGATCAGAAATGAAACTACAAGGTCACGTTATCACAGGCAAAGTATTGTTATTTACCATGATATCCTTGGCACAAGAAAAGGGATCTTCTTTTGAATTTGGTGTCCCCACCCACAACATTTTTGTCTCCATTTGTCAAAGCACACTTCAGTGAGTTTGGCCTGGAGGAGTCTCCTTAAAAGTTTGAGACAAGGGGCAGGAAATTTTCTATATTTCATCTTTTATGTCTTATTACTACCAGTAAGAGCAATGATATTCATTATGATGGTGGGTTAAGTACTTGCCCTACTCATTTTGTTTAGGCTTCAAAAGAATTGTTAACAAGTACATCTATTACTGATCTGGATCAGATATAATTATTATGCAATATATCAAAAGGTTCTATATTCTTTGAAATTCACCAGCATGTATCTTGGTGTGTTCCTCCTGTTAACCCTAAAATGAATGTCTTAAACTGGATATTTTGTGAAATCTTAGGCAAATATCACTGTAAAAATAAATGTTTCTATTTATAAATATTTTATTAGATGATAGAATAGCTTCAATCTCTTGATAATAGAAACATTTAAAACACCTTGCTCTCACATCTCTGAAGAAGTACCTCAGAAATCTCACCATGACACCTGAACATTTTCAGCTCTGGGTAACAAATCTAAAGTAGAAGTTGTATCCCATATTTCTCTCCCTGTGGGAATCACAGGTTGTGTGGCTTTTACTGGTTAGGGCTGATTTATTTTTATTTTAGGGATCAGAGAGTGAAGACACTTTAGCTATTCAACGATGTATTTTATCCAGAATGTTTTTTCCATTGGTTCCCTTTCCTACAGATCATTCCAGGAGGTTTATATCTCAGTGTGAAATGTGTTGTTCCTCTCTCAGAGATGTTTGCAATTTACAGTGACTTCAAGCTGTAACAAAGCTGGTGATTTTTTTAGGATATCAAGCTTAATTATCATCCTTGTTGCTTTCAGGCCACGTCCTCAGGGAGTCACCTCCAACACCTGTGACAGTAGCAAACAGGGATCTGTCCTGAACTGGTGGTCAGTGATTCCCTGGAATTGTGCCTACAGACTGCAAAACCCTGGATCTAAGGTTAGCACCATGGATTAATCCTGAAGGAAATCCTGGAGGTCTTAAAATAAATAGCTCCTGTATGAGGACTTTCCCAAAATCTGAGATGCATTTAATGGTAAGAGGCACAACATCTGCTGGGAGAGACCCATCCAAAGAATAAGGAAAGTCTTGAATCCAGATGATCTCAAGCCCAGGCTGAGTTTAAATAGAACTCCTGGCCAGTGAGGGTGTTTTGGGCAACTGAGGCCTCTTTGATACTGACCTAACTGCAGGCTGGAGGAAAAAAATTACAAAAATCCAATCAAACAAACAAACAAACAAACAAAAAACCGACAGAAGATATAGCACCCTTCAGAGCTTCAAGCATAAGGCAGAAGGGAAAAGTGGTGAACATTTCAACAGGAAAACTGGTTTGATCTTCACCTAAAGGCTTGTTCAGGAGACCTGAGGGTTAGGAAGGAACACTGGCTTTTGCAGAGGCCAAAGAGTGACAGCCCAGAGCAGAGGGATCCACACTGCTCATGGCACAGAGCCCACCAGAGTGAGGGAGCAAATCATCAGCCAAAAGGAGAACAGCAGCAGCAGGCTCAGGACCTAAATCCCCTTGGCTGGGAAAGCTGCCTGCTACCAGCAAAGTCCAAGGAAAGGTCAGTGCCTGAGGTCACTGGCAATTTTGGAATGACAGAAAACCCCACTTCAACTCTTTGCAGGCTGTTGCCACTAAAACTTCTCATAAGAAAATCCTCTTTTTACTAATGCCACCTCTGCAATTTGGGATAATTCCCATCAGCCCAGAATAGCACAGGTTCACAGTGAGCAGAGGACAGCCCAACTCAAATTCTTGTCCCACTATTCCTCCAGCCCCAAAACAAGGAAAAATTTTTGGTACTGTTTACTGGAACCAACTTTTTTTGCATTTGGGATATCCCAGGAGGGCTCCACACCTCACAGATGGAGTCCCTAACAGGATGCAGCAAAGGTAAACAGACAGAAAATGAAGAATAGCTTATTTAGCTGAAACTGAAGAAGGGCTGTAGGTCAGGAGGAAAGATCACACAAACTGGAGTACAGCCAGGACACCAAAGGTAAACCTTTAAAACTTGAGGGGGAAACCCCCAAACCTTTAAAACCTGAGGGGAAAAACCCCAAACCTTTAAGAGCTTCACTGAATGCAGTTGGGAGTCATGAGCACACTCACTTTCTCCTTTATCCCTGCCCTGTGGCAACTCCACAGCCAAAGAAAAGAAAGTGAGGACTTCTGAATTGCTGTGGAACATGATCCAAACTGCTCAGATTCCTGCAGGATTCCATTTGTGCATCCCCACGTGAGAGGTGACAGCACTGAGATGTGAGGCAGGCTGGGGGTTCAACACAAACAGGGTCTTTTTCATGAATCCTTTCCAAAATCTCCGTATGCTTACGCCCCAAAGGAACACACAATTTCTCCCTGGCAGTGGCTACTTATAAAAGCTTGATACATTTAATCCTGGAAGGAAGGTATCTTTGTGTTCAATAAAATAAAATAAAAACATCCCACCTCAAAATTCTAGTTCCAACTGGGGAACCCTGTTAAAAAGTGTCACTGTATTAAGTTGTGCAGTTGGGTTTCCTTCTAATTTCTGTGTTCTTTTGTCACAATTTACAGGGAGGACAAGAATGTTTCTCGAGCCAGCATTGTGCTGACATTCAACAATTCAGGGTATACATCCTTGGAATTTTTATAAAGTGCAATTCTTAAATATTATTTTTCCAAAATACTGCCCAGAGGACCCATTCTGGCTGATCAAACAGCCCTTGGAGCTGCAGTAAATGCTCACACAGCATTTCTCCAAACAGGGCCTCGTATGAAAACGAAAACACCGCAGGGGCACCGTGAAACACCAGTTAGCACCTTTATAAAACCCTGCTCCAGAGGTTAACTGCACTACAGCCCTGGCAGATCACAGAACTGTGAGTCTTGTACGAGCACAGGGTGGAATTGTGTTAATTTGTCTCAGAGGGTGCAATTGCAATGGTCCTTTCTTGTCTTCAGAGGAATCCAGCACGGAGACGGTGCACGCCGGGGGAGTTTTTACGGGAACCTGCTTCTGCAGGGGGGGTGCTCTTGCTCTCACGCAGCTGCTCTTACGCCCTTCAATCTGCACCAGTCTGTCTGAAGAGGAAATACAAAAGTCTACACTGAAATTTAATGTAGACCTCTCTGTGATCAAGTGATCCAAGCGATGTTCCGTCTTTACGCCGCGCAGGGTCTTTGGCATGGCGAGATGCCGCTGCCTGTTTGGGAAAAGACAAGGCAAACAGTAAAAGGGCTGGAATCCATGCTGCTTCCTTCCTCTCTCGTGTTTTCTTTTGCCAGCTACACAATATTCTCTCTGAGAAATCTGCAAGCCATCAAGTGCAGCAGGCAGCGTTCGCTGGGAGCTGAGCCGTGCGCTCGGCGCGACCCCGTCCCCAGCGGGGCTGGGACCCCCCTGCAGTGCTGCACACACAGAGAGCTGCTGCAGGGCAGGTTAACACAACACTCAGACTGATTCAGCAGCTTGAGGCTGTCAAAGGTGTGATCCCGCTCCCAGACCTGCTCTGGAATGGGGCCTCAATGCTGTTTTGGAGAGTAAGATTCTTTTGGTCCTTAAAGCAGGACAGCCGTGCGTGCTGGAGCCCAGAAACCAACCCTGTCCTGGGCTGGTCCCACAGCCTGGGCAGCAAGAAAGGGATTGGGATTGTGCCCCTGTGCCCNGGATGGCACTGGATGATTTTTCAGATCCCTTCTTATCCCAACCATTCTGTGATTCCATGGTGGTGAAACCAGCTGATCTTTAATGTCCCTTTCAACGGAGGCCACTCTGTGATTCTATAATTCTCTAATGCTGTGATTCTGTAATTCTCTAATTCTGTGATTCTATGATTCATGGCAGTAGTATGACCTTCTGCTCAGTGGTGACACCCTGGGATGGTCTCCTACTGCCTTTGCTCCAAAATTCACTCATTCCTTGTGGTCAATGCATCAGGGTCCCCTGGCACAGAGATGGTCACGCTCCATCAGTGAGGATTATGGACCTCATTCCAGCAATAAGGTACCCACAGAGTGCATGAAGGCTGAGGCAAAAGGAGAAGCTGACCCAAATTTTCATAGTCCAAGCAATGTATCCTAACCCCTGGAACATTATTCCCCTCAAGAAAAAAACTCTCCACCTCACCTCATCCTTCTCTTTTCACCTTTCTGGCCCCTCATCCTTGCAAGGCTTTTGGAATTTTCAGTTCAAATGGGAACTCTGGAGCAATTGCTGTCCTTAGTAAATAACACACAAGCTGATAAACTGCTGAAAAAACAGCGAGGCCTTGCCAAGAGGCTTCGGCGAGACGTTTGTTTTTTGGGAAGCCCTCAGCGCGGAGCAGGCCGCGTGCACACTTAATCACGCCGAGAAAACGTTTACTGTAGGATATATTTTTAGGCAGTTTTTCAAGTGGCAGATTTCCACGAGGGTACAGCACTTGTCCTGTGGTAATTAACTGCACAGAAAATATTAGTCTGGAGCTGGCCTGGCCGGTGGTGGAGGGAACGTGTTACGCCCAAGTTCAGGAGAGGAGCAGGGGCTCTCTCTGTGTGGGCTGGAGAAGACTTTAAGCACATTACACACATTTTTGGCCACCACCAGCAAGAAAGGCCACAAGCTTCCCTCACACTGTGGAGGGAGCTGAATAGCTTTCAGCTGAGCAGAATGCTGCTTGGCTGCTCCGGGAGAGGCAAAAGAACATGTAGGAGTCAGTCACAGGTTGGATTTAAAAGGGGATTCGTGTGACAGCCAGGGATCTGAGGGATGGTGGAAAATCTGATGGGTCCCACAGCTCCTGTGGAGCCAAGTTGCACAGATTGGAGTGTGACACATCTCCCAGCTTGGATCTCCAGTGACTCCAGGGCTGGAAGCTGTTCCTCCATCCGTGAGGATGCCAGGGCATCCTCCACCTCCTCCTTTTGCTTTGAGTGTTGGTGGGGTTTTGTAACAAAACCAAGGGTGGCTGCTGAGGTGAGTCCTCCAGCAGGGAACCTCTGTCCCTCCCACTGTCCCCTCTCCCTGGCCTTGTGGATGGGGAGCCTGAGCATCCCGAAAGTGCAGGCAGCGATGGTCCCTTGCTCCTTAAAGCACATTTTGGAGTCACCAGGGATGGATTTCAGCAGGTACCAGAGGGCTTTGCTGAGTGAGAGGCTCACAGAACAGAATGGGAAGTCATCCACAGCAAAGCTGCTTGGGTACTGGTGTTTTTTTAACAGGGGGAATGTTGCTGGCTTGGAAAGATCCTTCCCACACATCCTCAAGACAGGGAAGAATTGGAATAGGAATTCTAAAGGCAAACCAAGTGGAACCCAGCCTTTAAAAGTTGTAATTCCTTGAAGAATTCTTGTCTTTTTTTTCAGTTCTCTGGGCTAGTAAAGGGCCAGATGGAGCTTTAGCACCATTCCAGGGGCTGTGCTGAGTCACTGGTGTGGCACTGGCCTGTGTCACACACCAAACACCACCATATCTGCTGTGTCCCCTACACAGGCACAATCCATGGACTGCAACAGGATGGTGAGAGAAGTTTTCATCATGTCTTGACCGAATTCAGTAATTTTACAGGAGAAGTGTTCATGGGCTCAGTGACGGCGAGAACTGCTGAAATTTCCACCTTGTCCTATCAGACACGTCCACTTTCTCTGGCTTTATTGATCAGAAGTCATGTAGATTTATCTGAGTGCATGTCCACAAAATGTGAGATAGACCAGGAGCCAGAAACTCGTTTATGAAATTGGGTAATATTTTGAAGTTGAGTAATATTTTTAAATTGTGAAATTTTCCCACCAAGTTGGGAAATTCCCCATCCCTGGAGATGTTCAAGGCCAGGCTGGATAGGGCTTTGAGAAACCTGGTCTAGAGGAACATTCCCTATTCATGGCAGAGGGTAAAATGAGATGATCTTTAAGGTCTTTTCCCACCCAAACCATTCTATGATTCCATGATTATCACTTCATTTATATTTCTCCTCCTCAGACAAGAATTGTTTGGGATTAAATATTTTCCTACCTTATTCTTTATAGCCTTTTGGTCACTGATAATTTTTCTTTTTTTCTTTTAACTAACTGAATCTCTAACACATTTTACAAAGATGTTGAGACTATCATTTATCATTTATCACATCTGAGCATCATTTACTCCACTGTGCGTCAGTTTCATTATACACAGAACACATTTATGCAATTGACAGCTCCTCAGGTGAAATGTACATGCCAAAATCAGAAAAAACTCTTTTCATTTCTAATTTCCTAATTCCATTTTCAATATTTTACACACACACTGCCAGGATGATACTTTAAAAAATTAGAAATTAAAAGCCAGCCTATCACAATTTGCATAAACAGAGGATGTTTTCTAATTTCTTTAAGTTACATTGTTCAANTTCCATTTTCAGTATTTTGCACACACACTGCTAGGATGATACTTTAAAAAATTAGAAATTAAAAGCCAGCCCATCACGATTTGCATAAACAGAGGATGTTTTCTAATTTCTTTAAGTTACATTGTTCAAATTCACGAGGCTGAGCTCTGAATAAATATTTTAATGTGTCCAAAAATGAAAATAAATCCTACATAGGCAGCATACACAGGATTATCTTCTCTAGCTGGTGCTGATGACTCCACTGGGAAGTTGTATGGGGCCTTTACTGTATTCCTGAATTTTAAATGGCAAAACATTATCCCACTGCAGAGTATTCCCATAAAATTATTTGATAGATAGTAACATAAAAATGAAATTCAGTCTGTTACAACCTCAAACATAAAAACATAAAGACAAAATGAAGAGATCAGTGTTTGTTCTTCAGTTTTAGCCCTTAGGAATGGTGCCACATCCTCAGCCCAGCTGCTGGGGGAATATTCTGTTGCCGAAAATGTCCAACACACTGAAGAAACCAAGGAGGGCAAACCTCCAGCTCCTGTTCTGTAGATTGATCAGATCATAAGTTGCCAGGACAGAGAGAGAATGAAACCTAGAACAAAACTGCAGAAGGTGCCTCTTCCCCCTCCGTGCCCTGCCAGGGAGGATTTTTTTTTGCCCCGTTGTTGTCACAGGAACGCTGCGTAACTCATCACTGCCCCACTTCCCAGAACTGCCATTCTAGACGCCTGGGGGATCCCTGAATGATTCTTGCAGAGCTGCTGGAGGGAAGAGACAGCCGTGGATTGAGGAGAAATCCATGGAAACTGGCTGTGCTGTTGCGCAGCCTTTGTCCCCCGTGTGCTCCGTCAGGCGGTCACCGCGCGGTCACTGGTGCAGCCACGCTGGGCTGTGTGACACCGAGTTTACATCTCAGCCTGGCTAACCAGGAATCTTGGCAGTGCTGGGAGACTTCCAGCCTTTCCAGGGTTAGACATCTGTCCCATGCTGTTTCTTGTTTCAGTTCATTTTTTTTTCTTTACTGTACTTACACTGTTAAACTGCTGAGGAATCCTTTATCCGCTGGATTATTCCCCCGTCAGGAGTGCAGGACATCAGCAGTGATTCCATGTCTGAAGTTCCCCCTTTCGCATTTACAAGGAGATTATAAGCATTTTATTCTGCCTTTTTTTTCCTTTTTTTCTTTTTTTCCTTTTTTTTTTTTTTTTTTTTTTTT
>VXBB01019105.1:0-42267 GCA_013399915.1 Illadopsis cleaveri
AGTGGGACACGCGAAGCAACAGGAACACGTTAGATGCCAACAAAACACATGAGAATTGCAGTTTCACATTCACAATTTAGTAGCTGCAGTGAGAGATGCAGTTGAGTTTATTAAATTATTATTTCCCCTCCCTGCCCAGGCACCACATGGAGGACATACTTCTCACATTTGTTTTTTGGGTTTTTTTTCTTTCCTGGCTTAACATCTCATTTTAATTCCAAGTTATGTGTTCAACTACTACAAAAATCCTTATTCACCTTGAATTATCTGGTCTGCATAGTTGTGAGCTGTCATTCCCCAGGTATTCTCAGCATAGAAAATTGACAGATAAAGGTGGTGGCAAGTCACAGGGTGACTGATTTGTATAAATACAGCCACTGCTGCTGTGACAAGCCTGGGCAGAGTTTCAATCCTGGCAATGTCTGTTTTCTCTTCAGCAAGAAACACTCAAGAACAAATTCCAAAATTATCTCTGGCTTGTGGGTTTTCTCTTACTAAGAGAAAAATCAGGAAACAAACAATCCAAAAAAAGTTTCCCGTTTTCTGATATTGTTGGAATGCAGAAGAATACTTAAATATTTTTCAAGCCCTCGTCTGCTCTGTCTTTGGCTGTCTTCATCATCTACATAGCAGAAAGAATTAGAGGCAAAAAAAGACTAACCTCTTTTCTATACCAAAAGATCTTCATTCTTTTCTCATCTCCTACCAACACCAGCATGTTTAAAGTCTGAGTTCTGCTGCATCTACCCACTTTCTGTTTTTCTAGACATCCATGTATTTTTACCAACTCTTAAGGTTTTATGGCAAGTCTCACCATTGTATTTTTTTTAAGTCTCAGGTTCTAAGATCATTTGACCATCTTTAACAAAAACAAATCAAGCAACCAAAGAAGTGAGCTATCATTGAACATCCTAATTCTTGTTGTAAAAATAATTTATAAAACAGTTTTTATTTCATGTTAATCTTATTAATAATATTTACATCATGCTAGAATCTCTACAAAATTGTCATAATACCTGTCTTAAACACTATGGAATAGGTTTTGCTCCCTAAAAAGATTCTAAAGGGGGCTAAGTTGAGACTGTATATGCCTGGTTTATTCTGTATGTCACATAAACCCAATATTCAATCTTTAAAAGATGACTAAGATCTTAAAAAGTGACCAAAGGTGAAAAGGTGAAAAAGGCAACACAAAAATATATATTCATGAACTGTTCCTCCATTTACTAAGTAATCATGAAACAACAAACAGAAGTCTGAAGAAACCAAGGGAAATCAGCATCAGATGCTGCCTTCTGAAGAATTCAATGAGTGTCTTGGGATGAGCTGTAAGACAAGAAAGAAGAATCAATGCAAAGTGAAAAGTTGCATTTATTGTACCTTTTTGCACTACATGACTTAGTTAGTAGCCCTGCAAGTGGACAACTGAAAAGATAGACCATATAATATAAGAAAATTGAGATTGAAGGACATTACAGACCATCCAGTCCTTGTGTGTGAATGAAGGATTAATTCATCTCAAAACATCCTTGGCAGGTATTTGCCTAATGCATTATTTAAAATTTCAGTGACAGAGATTCCCATCTTGGTAAAACAATATTCTTCAGTGTTTGTTGTCCTTAAAAGTTTTTTCTCCTTTTCTGACTTGAATGTCTCTTGCTAAACTTGCACTAATTATTTTTTGTTCTGCCAACAGTAGATATGAAGAACATTTTAATCTTGTCTTTCTGAAACAAACTTGCCACAGCTGTGAGTGCAAGGAGGAGTAAAAAGGCATAGACACAGCATTTTCGAGGTTCCTGTTTTCCTCTTGATTCCCCCAGCCAGTCTACATTCAGATTTTTTCTGCATGGTCCATGTGTCTTGAAAAGTGTTACTCCATGCTGGGCTCAGGATATCTGAGGCCTTTCTAGTCTTGGGCAGAGTAGAAGGTTGTTTTCTCTGAGCCACTTGTTTGAGCATCTCAGAAGACAGAGTTGTTCAATAGTATCACCTTATCTTTACTTGGTGGATTACTAATGTCTCCATGCCCTCTTCTGAAGACTTCTATCTAAGCAATCAGTCTAAAACACCTTCCTGGGCATCTGTGCTGTGACATTCAGTCATCATCCACCTGGATGATGTCTCCCAAGGCCATCCTTCGAATGGACTGCCTCCTCACAAGAGAGGCTTCATCCATTTCCCTTTGCTTTGCTCCTCGTTCCTTCTGCTTTTTGGACGCATTTTCAATGAGCTTGCTGGCGTCACTGAGGGTTTTTTGCGTCCTCTGACTTGCAGTTTTCTTTGTGCCTTCTCCCACACTTGGATCCATGGCCTTTAAGGGTTTGGCTTTCCCGCTGTCTTCCTGCTGCTCTTTCGTGTGTCTTAATCTGAATCGGCGCTGAGAAACGTTTTGGCAGGGATCAGGGACGCTCTCGGGGCTGTTGGACTCTCCATGCATGTCAGACACCTGGAGAGTGGGGATTAATGGCTTACAGAGTGTCTTGGGAGCCTCCTCAGCACCTGCCTGTTTAGTTGACTTAGAGGTTGTCTCTGAAGGCAAAATAATTTGGATTTCTCCATGGGATTTGCTGCTTTTAGGGGGTAGGGGATCATCTTTGTTCTCCAGAGCAGCCTTCTCATTCAGCTTTATCTTTTGGAGGTTTCCCAGCTCTCCCTGAGCCAGATTCTTCACCCGTTTCACATGGGGTTCGTTGTGGATGGAGTTGATCACCATCAGCTTCTGGGCAGCCATTTGGGCTTCTCTTTGGATGCTCATTATCTTTTGGAGCTGGGCTTCTTTTACTTCCACAGGGATCTCTAGAGGGGCCAACTTCACTGGTCTCTTCAGGGTGATGTTCTCTGTGCTACACAACTCATTTGCTCGATGCAGGATGGGAGACAAAACTCCCTCCTTTTTCACCTTTTCTGGACACAACTTTTTCTCTCCCTGGCATAGCTTTTTCTCTGAAATGCTTGGAGGAGGAGGCTGGAAACCAAGGTTTCTATGATCATTTCCTGGCTTCCTTCCTTCTAGGAGGAGAACTGGATTTTTCTCAGGCTGCAGATTCACAATCGTGACTTCACTGAGAGTGCAGTTGTACTTGGACTTTTCTTCAGCCATTAGGGCACTCTGAAATAAAACAAAGAGGTGTGGACATCACTCTCCTACATTTTATTAATCCTCAGTCAGGTTTTTATGCATTGTTTGGAAGTTTGAAAAGTGCGAAAACTTGGTGTCTCTTAAGTGTACTCCTCATAACCTTAAAACCTAATCACGGTGCTCCTTTAACTGCCTCCCCCCAGGCTAATCCAAAATAAAGGGCAAATTTAGTCTCCATATCTAGAGAATAAGTTAACCTGACAGCTGAGGAATCAGGGCTTGTCTCCTCCATGTCTGTCACCAGTGCAACTCAAACATTACCATTCCTCTTTCTACTCTGTCCCACATACTGAGTCTTTTCTAAGCAGTGAGCAGGGCCAGACTGGACTGCGCTCACTAATTTAAAGGAAGTTTAGGGCCTCTACAAAACATGGAAAATACCAGAGGATAAATGTTAGTTTGGGGAAGCTGCTAGTTGAAGTTCAGGCATGGATCCTTCTCTTTTCCTCTGACATTCTGTGATTTGGACTTTTGCATATACTGACATGTGCTTTATAGGGAAGAGTAAGTTCCTTCATCTCCACCAAAATTCTGCCTGGTTTCACAAGGTACTTTTCCATAAAGAAGAGACCAACAAACTGATAATGGTTTTGCTCGTGTCAATGGAAAATACCCTGAAATGTGCCAAGATTTGTTCAGAATACTGTGGGTATTGTTCAATTTCAAAAACAGTGTATCTGGGGTATTAACTGAAGACACTGCTAAATGGCAGATGTGGCAGACCTGGAGTTATTTACTTGCCCTTGTTCAGAGAAACTTTATGGCATGGTTGGGAAATAATATAAGAATCAATAACCAATGATCATTATTGTCAATAATTTAAGAATCTCATGGTAAACAGACCTTTGATGTTCAACTTCCTAGTCCTGCATAGGCAGTGACAGAGTCATGGGCAGCATCAGCAGATGGGGTCTGCCCTTGCTTCTGCCCAAACAAGGAAGCGCTCTTCCCTAAGGTAACTTTTTCATTCCCACTCTGGTCTTTGTACACACTATACATTTTATGGGTGAGACAAAAACAATATTCTTGGCCGTATCTCAGACTTCCAGCCCTTATTATCACAAAGATATTTTATTAAATTATAGTATTAACCTGCTTTTCCTCTGGCAAATAAAGAACATGAGCTCCTTTCATCTCATCTAATTAAGTCAGCTTTGCTAATTCCTGTTCACTGTTATTTGTGGGATTTTTTTTAAGTGCCTAAGCTTAGTATCATTGCAAATAAAAATGATATTCATCTTGCCCTTTCTGTTTCTTTCTGTTTTCCAGGAAAACACTTAAGGGTGCCCGTGGCTCTGTAAATGTGAAGTGAAATAAAATAAACATAAATAAGCCCTTGTACTAAAATGTAGGCATATAAAGCAAGGGGTCATAATGAAAGCTCTAATGCAAATGGAGATATGGGAGTGGAAAGGACCAAAAGGCAAGCAATGTAGTATCAATGCATTATCAGTTTGAAAAGATTTTGGTTAAAAAGACTTTTATTTGCCTTTAAAAATCTAGTACTCATCTAAAACCCAGCCACTTAGCCAAGCCTATAGAACAACCTGCCTAGACAATATATCTTTCTACCCATGACCATATTTTTTTTTTCATGCTGATTTCAGACAATAGTAACCAAATGATTGGTTCATTCTCTGATGCACTCTCCTGAGGAAAATTCAGACATGTTAGGAATGTTTGGAGAAATCTTGCACACTTCCTAAATCTGATTGGAATCCTAATGTTGATACACTTAAAGGCCATCCAAGCCTAATGTGCAAGATAAGCTGCATCCTCTGTTCCCATGCACACATTACTCAGTACCATCCAGAAATGTCCATCTGCTATGTATATACACCCACTTAAAACTTAATTAAGTAATTGGCCCAATCTTGTGTAGGTAATTGCTCTGTGCCCAAAATTCCCTTTGCAGTCAATGAGAGACCCATGTAAAGAATGACTGCTTCAGGTCCTCTGGATCAAAGTATTATGATAGTGGCATTATCAAAGGGACCACCAGCCTTTATTTAGAAACCACAACCTTCATGTAATTTAAACACTTTCCTTCCTGGTCTCAGTTTGCTGATCCTTCTGATATAAACTGCACAGTAATGGGACAGCAGGAATAGAAGTGTCACAGTACATTACCACTATTTAACTAAATTTACAATATGCCCAGTGGCAAATTGCTATGGAGTGCTTTCAGTTCTAGGAAACTTGGTGTCCCCTTTAAACAGGAATCTGATGTCCTCTAAAGCCATCTTAGTACCCAGACTTAGGTCCCTAGAGAGAGGTTCTTCTACTATTTTTAACTCATTTAGATATCAGGAGTCTGCTCATTGCAGGGCAACAAACACTTGATTACAGGCTGGAAGTGAGATTTGGAATAATTTTACAGAAACCTTGTACATCAGCTTGATTACTGGATGAAGGGAAGGGATTGAGCTGAGGTTCCTTTCCAGTATTGGTACCTACCTGTGTTGTTCTACATCTGATGAAATCAGACAGATACAAAGCAGCCTCAGGCACCCTGAGGTGTCCTATTGGCACACACCTGGCAAAAACCGGGAGCCAAAGTGAGCCAAGCACATAGCATGAGTTTAGATAACCTGACAACCAGCTGGACTTTAGCCAGGAAGTCAATCTGTCAGCAGGGAAAAGAAGCAGTTTGTTGTGCTGTCACAAAGCTCTGCAGGGCTTGAGATCCAAACCACTACTTTATGCGCGTCACTTCCCCGTATGGCTCCAAAATACTTCACCAATTCAGTCCTGTCGTGGATACATCTGCCAGCAGGTAATATCTGGTTGGCAGCATACATGATTATAGATACATCATGATTGAAGGGAATCCTTTAAAAATCTGAAAGTGTTCAAGGTCAGGTTTGGAGCTTTGAGAAATCTGGTCTAGCAAAGTTGTCCGTATCCATGGCAAGGGAGTTGGAATTATCTTATCTTGAAGGTAACTTCCAACCCAAAGCATTCTATGAATCTATGATCTTTGCTTCCTTTAAAAATCCCTATTTTCCTAGTCACCCTCATAAGATTTCCTCTCCTTGCTCAATGAAACCAAATTTATGGTGCATTTCATAAGAGTTTAAAAAAAAGAAAGCAAACACATGCATGCACACACACACACAAAACCACCACTCTAAATCCCAAACTCTTCCTACATAACAAAAACCTTTAATCTCATTGCTACAGGATAATCTGTAGTGATAAGCAGATGTTACACAACTCTGATGCTTTTCCTTCCCATCATCACGTGTAGCAACTGATTGCTGCAGTTCGAAGGGGAGGACAGAAATACCTAAGAAAGGAAGTTCAGATCAAATCCTCCAGCTTATCTGGCTGAAAGCTTCTCCCAGAGTGGATTTTATTTTAGTTCAGTTCCAAAATAAACACCAAGCCTTCAGTGTGCTTTAATTCTCCATGTGATGCCTGAAGCTCTGCCACTGAAAACCCCTTTGGCATGTGGAGATCCATTACACATGCTGTCATTCATCAGGGGAGAGAAACAATTCAGTTTAAACATCTAGGGATGAATGGCTTTGCTTCCACTGCAGATTGTGTATGTACAGTAAATAGCTTGGGTCATCATGAATGAACAATGCAGAAAACAGAGCTAGCACCTGAATAATTCCCAGAAAAGCCTTAAATATGCAGCCTTGCACTTTGTCAGGTGGCCTCATTATCACACCTGCAATGTCAGGGGCTTGAATCATCATTTTCTGCACTAGAAAAATTTAGGTTATGCTGTCTGTGAGACAGTGAGTCTGAGGAAGTCAGAGGGTCCATTGGGCTGAGAAAGATAAAACATAATCATATTCATAATCATCAGTACTGAACACAGTGCTAACATAATACCTGGCTGTCTTGGATCCCAAAACAAACAGGTACCAAAGTGGACTGAATACAGGGATGTCATACACATAAATTCTTGCTCTGTTTCCTCAGTGTAGGATCCAGGAATAGTGTCTCATTCTGCCACAACTCCCTTTGCACCACTGGTATTAAAACAGCAGTGGCAGTAAGAAGAGTTATGAAACAGAACAAAGAAAAGACATCTGGGTGCTCTGAAAACCAGCTCATTATCAGGGAACCGGTTTCAAGTCCCTTTTCCACCACAAGCTGCTCGTGGGATGGCAGAGAAGAGGGTTTTTCCCTCTATGAGTGTGTTTTTCACCTGTAAATTTGTACTGACTCCCTCTCCTGAACCATAGGGTACTAGAGAGTTTAAGCTACTCAGCAACAGGGGAAATGAAGTTACATTGGTTTCCAAAATAGGTTCAATTCCAGATAGCCTGATTTTCAGAAAACAAGTGCTCTATAAAAGGTGGTACCTGTTGAATAATCAAGGCCTGAAAAAAAATCTATGATTACCTGAAAATTATGTCAAGTACAAGTTTTGCTTGTAGAGGAGTTATTCTTACATTTTGGGTTTTATTTTGCAGGTGGGTGAATGTTTGGGTCATAACCTAGTATTTGCAATCATTAATCTGAAAAAATGCTTTGTGAAAACATTTCAAATTTGTTCATAAAATTTGGCAGATCTTAAGAGGAATTACCCAATTTTAGACAATTTGGCACACTTATTCCTAATATTATTATTGTCTTAGTAGCTCCTCCCTGAATTCATGAGGAGATCAGTTTGAATTGTAGGAAACCCACAGCAGATTGTCCCTTGCAGGCACACTCAATTTCCAAACCACGGAGTCTCCGTATTTCCCATATGCCTCCCAAGATTTACTGAGCAACCTCAGTCTTGGGAGGCTTCGTATTGGGATTTGCAATATTGCAGGAAAGAAGGGGAACTGCAGAACTCCAGTCCTAATGACAAGTCAGTCATGCAAACCAACTTTTCCAACTTCCATCTCTAAACAGGGACATTGTTCCTTATTTAGATCAAGACAAAAATTTATAAAAAATGAGCAGCTAATATTAGACTTCTAAATCCAGATTTAAGATATAAATAAATGACCTGTTTTTCAACAGTAGCACTGGATTTGACTCCTTAAAATCAGCCAACTTATTTAAGGATCTATATTGTAACTCAAAATTCCAGCTTCAGCTTCAAAAATCTTGGTGTCAGTTGTTACAATAAGGAGATTGATTTCCTGAGGTTCTGAGCACCTCTGAATCCCTACCATCTCAACAAGACTGTGAGAAGTAAAGGCCTGAACATGCAGCTGGACACTGCTGACCAGAGGGTGTGTGTCTGACAACACAGCACAAGCTTAAATCTTCTCACTGCTGTGAGGGAAGAGAAGCAGAAATGAAAAATGAAGTATTTCCTGCTAACTACCAGCTCCTGCTTATGCTACATGCCCACAAAGATCACAGCATGAGCAGGACCTGCAGACAAAGAGATTGAGCTCTTCTCTTGCTGTTTTTTTTTCTTAATTTAGGGCTTGGCACTGTAAAATCCAGAGTGATGGAGCTATCTGCTGCAGTGGAAACTCATGCCTAGGAATTAATGTGGTCCTCTGCCCTATCCCACTGATAACAGAGGCCAGGACCTTGGAGTCAGGGAGAGCAGCTCTGCCATCATTCAATCTGCCTCTTCTCTGGGTGCCACTCATCCATTGCACTCAGAAATACCCAGGGAGACAAGCACCTTGTCTCAGCTCTGCCAGGCAATATTTCATTCAGAACAGAAGAATGAGCATCCCTGTCTTCTGAAAAGGAGGTGTCAGCTGTGCCATTATTTTTCTCTAAAACATATGGGCTAGAAAATTCATTTCTTCAGAGAGCCTCAAGCCCACATATCCCATCTCTCCACAGAACTTGGGGTTCCTGTCTCCTGCCAGAATTGTTCCTTTTTTTGTTTGTTTTCTTTGCCCAATTAGGCCAGAAGTGAAAAAATGACATGACTGCATGATCTGGTAGTAAGGGCAGCTTTGGATGCACTCTTTGACAAGGACAATTTATTACAATTGGCTTCACTGCCAAAATCTTCTAGAATGTCCAGTTATAAGGCTAAAAGCTCCTCTCTCACTTTCTTGCCCCTAGCTGCAGCACGTTTCTATCTCCACATCTCTTACAGAAGGATTTGTGGTTGTTTCTAGCCCAGGATTGTCTCATGGTTTCACTAGGTAGGACATGTTCTCAATGGGTTGCTTCAGGTTTAGTTTCATCTGTACTGTGGATTCCCTATAGCAGGAAAGGCTTTGGGGAGGCATTTAGGAGCTATTTGAAGGCTGTGAACAATGGACAGGAGCCAGCTCTGCCCTCTTCAGCTGTTAGAATCCAGTCTGAGGTGGATGCCTGAGGCACCTTCCACAGTGCTGGATAATGACCAGCTCCCAGCCTCTGAAAGCAGATACCTCAGACATCACCTCAGATTTAGGGGGCGACTCCTCTTCCAGGAGATCCTGTCCCTTCAATGACTTTGTGGCTCCAGTGGCTAAAGGTAAAGGAGAGAAGCTCAGACCAGGGAGCCAGCAGTGCTCTGGAGCCTGCAAAGGAGACTCCAGCTCTTTAATGGCTGGGATGGGCCCTGAATTCTACCCTTTGTGATAATTTTCTTGTCCACATTCTGTGGCTATTACTCACTTCAGACTCTCACTCCTTAAATACATTTTTCACACATTCCTATTAAACTGTGGGTAGCAAATAGTGTTATACCAGTATTGATGTTAAAGCAGAATTACCTGCTAGTCCTGCTAATCCACTGATTCTTTGACAGCAGGGATCTCACAAATGAGAATCTTCGTGAAAAAGTGATTAAACATGACCTGAAAGGCTGCAAGCTTTCCAATTCCCTGAAAACTTACCATTTCCTTGTTGAATGCCGTAGCATTTAAGGCCAGAAGAATCAACGACAGCCCATCCTCTGATCCACTAATGACATGGATGTTGAAGGATTTTGATGTCACTTTTTTTATCCTCAAGCCTGTTATCTGGCTCTTGTGCCTTTCGCTCTTCAAACAGAGGCTGCTTTAGAGGGATTGCAGTGGGTGGGCAGGAAATGTAGGAACTGTTCTACTTTTTGTATGGACTTAGTACACAGCCAGAGACAAGTCACTGAATATCTCTGAGCCTCACAATCAAGGGATGTTCTTTAGATATTTTTTAGGAATTGGGAGTCTTTTAAATCTGCTGCACTGCTTGAGAAAATTGCTATAACCTCTTTCAACCTAAATTTACCTCTGGCTTCAGCAGGACAGTGTTTTGTGTATTCCACTCTGTCCAGTGGTCCCAAAGTGCTGCAGTGTTGTTCAGTTCCTGTGCTCTGATCTGGGAAGGGCTACATTTCAATGACATATGGATCCCTCCACCATTTGGAGACTGCTGTAGGACGTTCCAGATGGTAGGCAGAATTCATTAATCTATGTCATGAAAATTTAATTCATATGAAGGTAGTAAATTGTTTATGTATAAAATAGGCAGGATTAATACATAAGCATTCAGGGCTGAATCACACCAGGATACAGGCACATGCAGCTCACAGTGAACTCAGCTTTTTGGCTGTTACAACAAGAATCAATTGAACAGAATTATTAAGTGCAGATACTCTGTATTTGGGTAGAATGTGCCAACACAATAGCTGCTTCACTGTTAAAACAACCCACCCCTCCCCATAGTAATTTTAACTCAATCTTAAGAACCCAGCAGTGATTGAAGAGAGAAAAAGCCATAATAATAGAGAGCATCTAACAGCCTGGGCTTGCTGCTGCATTTGCATTGACGTCAGAGCAAACAAGATTAAATGGAGGCAAGCACAGCTACAGAAATGTGACCTTAAACACAGCCTCAGAGTTGCAGATACTGCCAAAATCTTAGCTGTAACTCCACCTGGCTGGCTGATGTAGGCACAGAGACAAAGGCTGTGAGATCTTAACAGCAGCTGGCACAGGGAGAGCTCAGGGCACAGAACCATGGGCAGGAACCAGGGTGGGGCAGAAAGGATCGTGCTGACACCATCCTCCACAAGGAACCAGTGAGGCTGGCAGGATGTACAGCAGCCTCTTACTGCTGGGGTTGTTTCGGTCTAGTCCAGGATTAGGGAAAAGATGGAAAAAAGCTTGTTCCCAGTCGCTCTCTCTTTCCCTTTGCCCACTGTAGCCTTGACACTTTTGAGATCCAGTCTTGGAAAGCCAAAGTCACAGAGAGAACCAGGCACCTGGGAACAATGATTAATGGCACCTTCAAAAAGCTAAGAACAATTGCAGCTTGAAGTTTGTTACCATAGGAGCAAAGCCCATTCAAGTCTACTCAATCAAATAAAGCATGATTACATGGTGACATTGCCAAAATCTGAACCACTGTTCACTGAACAAAACCACAAAAAATTATCCACAACCAATAAAAAAACCTCTCTGGCAAGAGAACATCCCTTCAAAAATCCTAAGCACACTATGATTTAGAGTAAATGAAGGTATTTTCTTTGAATTAAAGAATGGGATTACCTGCTGTGCATCATTTAAACCTCTCAAAACTAGGTTGACTTGTGGTATAGAAGATTTAATGATTTCACTTGGTCTGACTGCTCTTAGCATTATTTTTTTTTTAATTTTACATTTGCCACAGAAGAGATTCCATTTTGGATCTGTAGGGTAAAGTACCTCTCTAAAGATTCAAATGGAATCAACCAGAACAGCAATTTTAGGCTGTTTCCCCTGTTTTCCAAGATAATCCAAACACAAAGAGAAGTCTTTTTTATGTCTCTGTACTGATGGGCTGTTCTGGAGTGGTTCAAGCACACAGGTAGAGCTTTGGCAGACAAGTTATGTTGTAGGATTTTTCACAATCAATTTGTCTCAGCTGAAGAAAACTCAAGATAGTTCATCTGTGAACTACTGAGAATTAAATTCTTACTCCATTTGCTCCTTAAGGTATCTACAGACAGCTGGGCAATTTTGTGTCACCTGCAGCTTAGAGTCCATAATAAAACCAGGTATGTTCCCTGGTGGGGGTAGAGATGCAATAATTAAACTTAGCCTAATAACTGCATTACACTCAAGGCTCCATCAAGGTGCTCCTGTTATGGGCTAAGCAGAGTTCAATGAAGAGCCAAACACCGTTTCAAAATTTTGTCCCTGTGGCATATAGACTTCATGAGGGCTTGCTGCCTTTCTGGTCTGGTTTCAGGCACAATATTCAACCAGAATTTTTGGGAAGTGCAGGAGCTTTTGAGAGCTTCTTGGATCAGATTTCAGGATCCTGTATCATTTACTGATTCCAGCATAAAGAAAAGGGGAGAGCTGTTGTGTTATGATGTTTGGGCTTTTTTTGTTTAACCATGCAGCTTTGTGGGTACAAATACCTCTGCAGAGATACTTGGCTTGTTAACTGATGGGTTTGTAAAATCCAATAAATCTCTAATCTAATCAAATTTCACCAAGCAATTGTTCTTCATCCTTAGGAGCCCAGGGATCTAAGTTGTATTATGCTATCTAGCTTATTACTGAAGGGTCACTGAAGACTCAATGGATCCTTCACTGCATTTCTTCTGTCCTCTCTTTAATGTGCCAAAGAGCTGTTGTTGCAATAATTGCAACCAGTCCTGTATTAGGACCAAAACCCTTAGAATATCCCATGCAGAATTTGCTGATCCTGCCCACATGGATCACTGGTGCTGTCCTGGAGACACTTAATGTACCATTGAATGGCATAGAGCGGCAGTTTTTATTTCTTCTGAATCATGAGCTATGAGATCTTGGCACTTGTGCTTTTAAGCCTTTTCTAGTCCATCAGCCAAGAGTTGCTTTTTTGATTCAACACTTAGCAGCTGACTTTACTTAATTTGGAAACACAAACAGACCCTTTGCCTCACTCTGTGTGTTTAACTCTTGGCCAAAAGACAACCAACTTTAAACCAGACAAAAGCTCCTTGAAACTACAGCACTGGCTTCCCTCTCTGTCTCCTGATGTACAAGAAACCAAATCATTGGAACAAGGAGCACCTAATCCACCAAGCCTGGGAGCATCTGAATTTTTATGTGTTGGTGACATTCCAGTGACCCAGCCAATGAATAGGACACTCTTACTTGCAGATACCCCCATTAGTCCAAGTGTTCATGTGGGAGGAAGATCTATTAATTTCATTGTGGAATTTCTGAATTCAGCTTGCCACCTCCCTAGGAATTTTGGTGACTATACTCATCTCTCACTACTTTATTTATTGTTCTCCTTATTACCATTGCTTTGCACTCAGGAGTCAGGACGTAAAGGAAAACAGCCTTTCTCATGGAAGTTAAACACATCTCACTGTACAGGACAAACATCCTGGAAAAATAGCAGCTTTCCAGCACAATGCCAGGGCTGAGGCAGCTGTGTGCTTCTCCAGGTAAGCTGCTGTCCCTTGAAGAAGCAAGGACCTTCTCTACTATGTGAGCTGGTCATGGAGACAATTTCAACTCTCCTGGAGAGTATAATTTAAAGTTAGAGCTTTTCCAGTATGGTCCATAACACCAATCCAGGTAATTAGATTATCCATGGGTTCAAAGATCCTCCTAAAAATTTGGGTTTGTTCTGCCCTTGTGCTCAAAAATTCTTCTCTCAGTGGAAATCTTCCTTGTTCACTTTGGTGGGTTTTAGAAGTAAAATTTCCAGCAAGGAAATCTTCAGTATTATCCAAAGTCAGATATCTGTACTGTAACACAGAACTACACCCTGGGAGATCCTTCCAGATCCCAGAAGGCCTTGATTCTGCTGCCTTTTATAAATCAATGATGCTACTGCCCTTGATTTCAACAGAGGCAGAATCAAGATGGGGATTGTTTCAAATCCACCAGGACAATCCCACAAGTTGTTTGTGGTCTTCACCCCATTTTATGCGTGGCTAAGGAAAAAGGATAGCTCCCACACATATTCCTCTGGGGCATTCCTTGTGTTCCTCAGCTGAGGATCCAGTGAGGCTCACTCACTACATATGTGCAAACAGCCCATTCAAGCATTCTTAAAAGTGGAGAAAAGTGAATATGAAGCCTGTCCCTGTTCAAAATTCCATGCAAAGCCTCAAATTCAAGTGTTAGCAGAGTCATGCTTTTCTGAAAAAACACAGGGTTTTCCTCATCAGTAGAACTGTGGAGTCATTAGTTTCTGTAGGAGGAACATCTTTGGTCTGTTAAAAATATCTCTGTCTATTCCAACAGTTTTATTTTCAGCTTCAAAAGTCACCCAAACCAGCACTGTCTCCCAAAGATTCAGATGCTTTCTCTTAGCACTGTTTAACACCTCATCTTGTTCTTAGCTCATGGCCCTTGAGTCTCAGGCCTGTGGCTCTCCTTGCTTTGTCTCACCACGACTTCTGCTCCCCATCCCTGCAATTTACTTGAGAAAGAGGCAATTTCTCCCTATAAGGCTTGGAAGGTTTTTGGGATTTGTTTTCTCTGATGAGAGGTGCAGTAGGGTACCTGAGCCATCAAGGTGGTGTGTCTTGGCACACCCACACATCTTTTGTAAGCCTGTATTCCTTATTCTAATTCAGCAGCCTACTGTCTTATCTAGTCAGAGTGCTTTGAAAGGCAAATCCTATCACAGCATAATGGGAAGGGAAGTTAAAGCTATTAACAGCAGATTCTTAGCGGGTCAGGGGGCAGAAGGGAAGCTCTCTAATCATCTTCAGATACATTTTCTTTCTTTTCTCATAGGCTTGAATAATAACTAAATATCAGCTCCTCTCGATAGCTTTAGATGCTATTAGCACATTCAATCAGTAACTCAGAAAAGGAGATAAAAGCACAAATACGTAGAATCACACAGTCATAGAATCACAGAATGGCTTGGGTTGGAAGGGACCTTTCTACCCCCTGCCATGAGCAGGGATACTTTACAGCAGCTGTCAAAGCCCATGTGAACGTGTCCTGACACCCCAGGACAGCATGGCAGGCCACCAGCTGTGGAGGAGTGGCTTCTCATTCCCCATCCCCAGGAACATCTTCAGGGGAAAGGGCTCTCTCTCAATGGAGCCTCGTGCTGGCTGTCCTTCCTTATAATTGTATTTCTGGTAGAAAAGAATAGAGGCATGGAGAAGCCTAGAGTGAGTCAGGAAGGGACATCATTCCTGTGAAAAGAAGGCCTCACTGAAACAATATTTGTTTCCTGACATTATATTCAGATCAAGTAACAGAGAGTCCTCCTCCTGCTCTCTGTCTCCTTCATGGCCCTGCACTGTATCCCCTGGCTGGGCTCCTCACCTGAGAAACTGTGTACCATAGTGACAGGGAGGCATTTTTCTATGGCTACTGTCATTAATTACCTTGAGAATTTCCATCCTTAAACTTCAGGTCTGAATTATTACTCATCCTGCCCAGCCCACTATCCTGTCTAGACATCTCATTTGGCAGCTAGAGTTGAGTGTTGCTGCCTTGATTAAATAGTTGGTACAAAGTGTGTCTTATTACCATCAGTTAAGCCCCTGGTCAGGGTTGTTTTTGAGCATCTCCTTCCCAGGAACTGTTGAATCAAGGGTGAAGGTATTCAAGAGAACCAGGGAAGGTTGTCAAAATTATTCAAGGTGATCTTCAGCCATTTTAGAGCAATGAGCAACAGCAAGTGTAGTGGAGGTTTGTATAAACTGTAAACTAAACTCAGGGATTGTAGTTCCTCTTGTCTATACCAGACCAATGCTGGGCTAAAGTCACACCTCTTACTTGTTTTAGATAATTAAAAATCAAGCCCTCTTGGTGCCTTGCAGGACATTTGGTCCACACCATCATGACAGATTAAAAAAAAAAAAAAAAAAAAAAAAAGGGAATTAGCAGATATCAGCTCCTAATCTCCAACTGCTCAGATTTAGAAGCATAAGGAGACTTAACATCTCTTGATATGGTAGGATAACATCAAGCCATCATCTCACAAAAATAAATGCTGACTGAAAAGTGTGTGGATCATGGGGGAAGCTGTTCTTGTCTAATGGTCTTACTTCTGTCAGTTTGTGGGAAAACATTCCCAGAACACCATTGTCATTGGCTGTGTTGTGATAGCAGCACCACAGCCAATCTACTTTGGATTACCCTAGAATTCAGATGGAACCACACACCTGCAAAGCCACTTGCACCTCACACCCCAGATGTGCATCTCACAGAACAATCCTGAAAAGCTTCTTTATGCTCACAAGCTGAAGGTTTGTGTAGTTCAGGCAGAAAACATCCACTACCCCCTGTGCACACACGGATTCCCTCTCAGCATTGTGCCTCAGGCCTTGCACAGTTTTTTGGGTGCTCTCCCAATTGCTGGGAAAGCAGCATGACTGAAACTACAATAGAAATGCCAGTTCTTTCCCCATTGCTCCAATAAGCACCTGAAATGCTTTCCTCTCTTGGAAAACCACCCAGCAGGACCCTGAGTTTACAAAGTCCCTGTGTGTAATCACCTTTTTGTGGGATTTTCCTTCTTATCTGCATTTTCATATTGCAGAAATAAGATCAGTATTCTCATCTGTGTCCCATCAATTTCTTTGTTCAATTCATTGATCTTGGAGATCTCCTTAAGGAAATCAGGCAAATCAGGCTTAAACTTCTCCTGAATCCCATCCCTGATAGTGAAAAGCTGATGGTGCTTATTATTAGCAGCTTGGCTTTAGAGTTATGTATGTGCTGGGATAAGCTGGTCTATTTTAGTAGCAATTTTCTAAACTATCAGCAGATATTGGAGATCCCAAGACAAGTACATCATGAAAAGCTAAAAGCATGCTTTACATATGGAAAAATCCTAAGAAATGTAGTGAGAAAGGATACAGAACAGTCATAGATACATCTTTAAGATACATAGAGGTAAATAGAGCTCTCCTCAGTTTTGAACTCATTCTAGAGGATTGAATAGGAGGACTAGACATACATAGATTCATAGAATGGCTTGGAAAGGCCTTAAAGATCATCTTCTTCCAACCCCCTGCCATGGGCAAAGGCACCTTCCACTAGACCAGGTTGCTCAGAGCCCCATCCAGCCTGGCCTTGAACACTTCCAGGAATAAGGGGAGTCCACAACCTGTGAGCGACCTGCTCCTGCATCTCACTACCTTCATAGGAAAGAATTTCTCCTAATATCTAATCTTCCTGACATCCAGGCTGTCTTCCCTCCTTCAGCTTTGTTGGGATTCAATGAAGTTGAGAGGGAGTACCTTTCTTTCACAAGCTACAGGCCTCTTCCTCTGAAGATGATACCAAGTAGTCCTTCAGGGAAAGATGCCAAAGGATGGAAGATCATGTTGCATAATGGGAGACAGTGTCTGCAGATGAAGAAATCTGCAGAGCCTAAAAATGCAGTTTCCAGCTGTGTGAAATTGTCACGCTGTTCATAATAACCAGAAGGATTGAGATTGCAAACTTATCTGGCTCTTTTTTTGCCAGTATAATTTTCAATTTTTACATGCTCCAAAGATCACAGGTTCCTGTTCACAGCCCCTGTTAAATATCCTGAAATATATCTCTTCTAGAAAACTGTTCTGTTTGAGCCATTCTTTTAACTAGATGCTTCCACGAGGGGAGATTTTCAGCCCATTTTTGCTGTACAGTTCATTGTCCCTAATCTCTCCATTGCCATTGCTATAGCAATCAAGTGCCTGTGAGATGCCCCAACTAGAAAATATCTTTTTTATTTGATTAGCTCCCAAGCTGAATCCTGTTACTTATTAATAACCTCATTCCACCCATGCTCTGCATTGATCTCTCTTATCAGCACTGGCTCCCGCCGTCTTCTCAGCTTTCTCAGTGTAATGTTTTCAAAGGTAAAAATTTCCAGCCATCTCTCCAAGCAAGACTCCTGTGCAATCAATAAGAAGCTCATCACTTCCACACTTACCAGCCTCCCTGGCAGCTCTTGCTTTGCTCGTTGTTTTATCATTCCCAGAAGCGTCTCCTCCTCCTCCTCCTGCTCCTGATGAGAT
Source organism: Illadopsis cleaveri (assembly GCA_013399915.1). Taxonomy (NCBI): domain Eukaryota; kingdom Metazoa; phylum Chordata; class Aves; order Passeriformes; family Timaliidae; genus Illadopsis; species Illadopsis cleaveri. The sequence continues at coordinate 17,955 of VXBB01019105.1, forward strand.
GGGTTCACTCGGTGGTACTCAGCCTGCTATGGCAGGGAACCAAGGGACCAGGTGCCTCGTTTGCTCAGGAGGACTGAAAGGCTTAGAAATCTTACAGAGAGATAAATGGGAGATTAGGGTCAGCATTACTGCAGGCACCTGGGGACTGAACAGATTCCAGTGCCAAAAAAGCACATGTGAATGCGTTGTGTTCTACTCATTTCTTTAAAGAGAGGAGTATTTTTACTTTCAGTACCCATCCTTAAAAAATCCCCCTCCTCCATCTATCTTTCTCCCATCATGCACTTTTTGATTCTTCTTGCTTCTCTTCTGTGCTTTGCTTGTCCTTTATCTTGCTCTCATTTTACAGGGGAACGTGACCCCAAAATCCTCACATCTTGCATGCCCTGCAATTTAAGTGTTGATTCCTAAAATAATGCCCCTACACTTGTGTTTCAACATCTGAGTAGAAACTGATTTTCTGCAGAACCAGTGATGGGGTTTCTGGGTATGTTTGGGTTCTGAAAGCCCAGTCATTTATGTTACATCCTGATTTCAGTGCATGATGGGGGGCCTAAGTCCAGGGAAATCTGATAGCCTACAGTGAGGAATGTTGAGAGAAAGGTGCTTCAAGCCTTATCAAACCTTGCTCACTCAGATAAATTATGAACATCCACTGCATGGAGTAGAAGAACTTTTCTAAGATCATGCCCAAAGTGCAGCAAGTTTTAACGGCCCTAATTCCATGGACAGCACTCCCAGCTCTGTGCCAAAAGGGAGCAAGGCAATGTGAGTGAGGAATGAAAGCCATGAGATCACCCAGCCTATGACATCTGGAAGATGGCAATAATGCATGTAGGGGCTAAATTAGTTAACAGAGATCACAGTGCATTTTAAATTCACTGTATGTGTTCATTGGGTCAGGGTCTCACTTGGAGGTGTGATTTTCACATTATAATGACCTAAGTTCATCTAAAGAACACATTTTTTGCTGATTTATGCAACTTGCATAAAACTTATGGTACATTTCCAAACACAGCTTCTAGTTTCTAATTCAAGGCCTCTGTTCATGTTATCTCTTCACTTGTTTCAAAACCATTCTGCAACACCTTGCTGTTTGCCACTTTTCAGACTGTATAGTATTTACAGTTCTCTGTGATTCACTCTGCAAAATCTCTTCTTAAATCATTCATCTTTCACCACCAGCAGTCCTTACAGAGTACCAGTTGCAGGTATGATGTGAATCCCTGCTGTTGCTTGATAGAACTGCTGCAGCAAGACAGACACCTGAGTTTAGGCTGGTCCTTCCAAGTTCTTAAACCAGACACAGTTTACTGTATTTTTGGCTGTTTATTTGGTGCTGCCTAACTGCCCTTCAGTGTCACATATGCCCAGCTCTTCTGCATTGTCCTCTTCCCATGTCCTGCCACCTCCAGGCTTTGCTTTCCCATAACACAGTCCCTTGGCAAGGTCATCAGAATTATATGGATCTTTTGACAGTACACAGATGCTTTGGTCTGTGCTACCTCATACCCATAAGTGGTAAAAAAAAAAAAAAAAAGCCTGATCTTCAGAATTTTTAAGTTTGGTTTTTTTTTTTTTTTTTTTTTTCCACTGATCCTCATTTGGAGAAAGTGCAGATGTTTCCCATTTGGCCAGTGCCTCCACGTATCCACTGACAGATGCTCAGCAACATCAGTGCTTTTTTCCAGCCTCTCCTCAGATGTACTGATGAATGTCAGGTTTGCAGCAGTCATGTCTCCAATATTTTTCTAAACCATACTATTGTGGCAAGCAAACCTATTCACAATTGCTGTCAGACAGTGGGTCTAGCCTTAGAGTGATTCCTGGGTCTATTTATTTTTGTTTCTGTCTTGAAGAGCTACAGGAGCTGAGCTTTTATCAGCACCAGCAGAAATAGATAAATTCAGTAGCAGACATCCAGCAAGGAAATATGAGAACTTCAGAAACATTCTGGAATTTAATCAAGCTGAATATACACTAATAAATTAAATATTCTTGGGTACATTTTTTTCTGAACTGAAGCCAGCTATTCAAAGTGCAACCTGCCAGGTCTGGATTGCTGGTCACAATGGGACTGTACATGAAGAGAACTCAGTTATACAGCCAAGAACAATGTCTGTTGTCACTAATGCCACTGAGGAGACCAGTGCCCTCTCTCTTCTGGTTTGAAGAGTCCATGATCTTAATCTGAAGAGAGTTTGTTGTTTTTGTAGGGGAGTGTTTTAGAAGGAGATAAATGAATATCCAGTGTTTTCCCTATACACTATTTATTCCAAAAGGTCCATCATCTTCCCTGCAAACAAATAGAGGATATATCATCCCTCCTGCTATGGTATCCAACTTCCTCATCCATCACTGGTTAGGAAGATTATTCTGCCATAGATATGGAAGCCAGGGGAGCTGCAAGAACCTCTGAGTAGCAGCAGATGAGCCTTGACTTTTAGCAATAACCACACTAAGCCACATCACTCCAAACAATGTGAGACAGCACCAACAGGACCCATAATATTCCTCAAATTATGAATCTGAAGAGTAACTTGCTTAAGTACATGTTCCTTCTGTCTGCATATCAATCTGGGAAAATCAGGACTAATGACACTTTTGTTCTCGGATGTTTTCATCCAAGAATGAAAAATTCACAGCCATTCCAAATTCTAAAGTCCAGCTTCAGGCAGCTCACACACCCAAACACAAAGAGCAAGAATGGTTTCAGAACCTGAATGTCCAACTGTTGGCTGATGCAGGATCAGTGCCTGCAACCCCCAACTTTCCTGTGGTCAGGTTGGCCACCAGGATTTCACAAAAGCTCCTGGATCCCATCATGCTGGCCACGGTCTAAATACTACTGAACAACAGCCTTCTCAAACATTTACAACCCAAACTGAAAAGGCAGTCTGGGGGAGGCTGTGGAGGCAGCAGAGGGGAGCTGGTCCACAACAATCTCAACAGGAGGTTAATTACAGTCATTTGGGCAGCCCAGCTGATGCTGCCTTCCAGCTCCCTGGCCGGTGTGGAGTGTGTGTTTCTAACCCTTTGGACTCTGCTTCTTTCTTGTCACAAAAATATTTTTCTTTGGGTTTGGTTTTTTAGTTGGTTTTTTTGGGATTATTTTTTTTTTTCTTTTCTTTTTCAATTACTATTTTATCCTGACTGCTCTGGCTGGCACATGATAACCTTGGAAAATACAATCCTGAGCCAGGCCTGTCTCCAACGAAGAGCTGATGCTCCTGAAGGCTCCCAGGGCTTTGCTCTCCCAGAATGACTTCCCACACTATGTTTTAACAGATCCTTCCAGACAGTGATGTTTAATGGCTGTAAAGATTCAGCAGTCCCAATGTCACTTGAAAAAAGCAACAAAACCAGGATATATGAGTTTTCCAGAAATAAAATTCAAATAAAACATAGCATTTTGCTGTTAACATTATGATTTGAGCTAAGCACAGCACTATGGAAACTAGCTGGTTAAGAGAATATTGTCCTGGGTTGTAGTATAGGNTTTTATTTACTGTGCCAGGGTCCTTCCAACAGATAACAGTCCATAAGACAAGTTCTTCAACCTCTGTGAAAATGGGCTATTGATTTATATTTTCATTTTAAATTACATACTTTTTCATCCCTGATGTGTTTTTCTGGTTTTTTTTGTCCAGAGTTCACTAACTTGCACTGAAGTGAACAGATGACAGATATGTGCTCACACTTTGGCAGAGAATTGCTGAGGTGGGGAGTTTTCAATAGCAAAAAGAAAGATGGAAATGCCTAAGCAGTTATTTTAATCAATTGTTTTTTCAAATGAGAGCAGCTCGGGGGGCAAAGTAAGCAATTCAACATTATGTATTAATGTTTAAAATCCTCCTAAATCAAAGCTTGGAACAGATTCTCTGGATTGGGAGTCAAACACAAATAATTAAGATATGCCAATACATTTTAACCAAAACCTTTTGCAAACCTCAGCTTGTGTAAATTACCATGAATGTGTAGATTAACACAGATGTGTTAATTAAAATGGTTTCTTTTTTTAAAACACAGGTTTAGAAATGTCTGAAAAACATTGTAGAAACAGCAATCAACATCTGTGGGAGAGTGCAGAGGGTTTACCTTTTTATATGGGCAGCTAGTGATAGACAAGGGGGAGAGGTTTACATTAGATATGTGCTGGTTGGGCTGGACCCAAACCAGCACAAGATATTATGAAGAAATTCTTTTGTGTGAGGGTGGTGAGGCCCTGGCACAGGCTGCCCAGAGAAGCTGTGGCTGCCTCATCCCTGGAAGTGTTCGAAGCCAGGAGCAACCTGGTCCAGTGGAAGCTGTCCCTGCCCATGGCAGAAGGGTTGGAATGAGATGAACTTTAAGATCCCTTCCAACCCCAAACATTTTATGATCCTTTGGTTACATGCTTCTTGCTGACTCCTCTCAGCTGTTTCAGGAACACCAGCAGTAAATCCATGAGACAACCACACACTCACTCTCTTGCTCATGCTTGTGTGGACACACACAGAGCAACAAGGGCTCAGACACATTTCAGGCTCTCAAGCCAGTGCTCTGTCCTGGTTTTTCACCTGCCTTTGAAAACTAAATATTCAGAAATTGCCTCAGGCACATGTGGATATGGCTCTCAAAAGATTACGTGGGGGGAAAGAAAAGGCTTTTGCAAGATGAGTTNAAAAAAAAATTTTGAAAAAAAAAGAAAAAAAAAAAAAAAAAAAAAAAAAAAAAAAAAAAAAAAAAAAAAAAAAAAAAAAAAAAAAAATTTAGCTTTCCAAAAGAAACACTATATACAATCTTGATCTAAAGTATATGTGAGGGATAGCAAAAGACAAATTGCACTGAAGGCTGAAATACAATGGAGATGGGGGTAATCAGCTTATGGGCTGCTTTCATACAATGGAGAAAACCATGCATAATTTTCAGGGACACCTTCAGATCTCACTGCCTTCCAACGACATCCTTATGTAAGCAGAGGCTCTTCAGAGCAGACCTCTTCTGTTTTCTTCATTTGCACCTTTATAGACATCAGTGGCAAATCCAATCAGATCCTCTATTCTCATGAAAAGGAGAAATAATTTCAGCTGCATCTGTTGCACACTGCATGTTAAATTACAGATTTGTTACTGTCTGCACAAAAGAAATCTAGGTGACCTCATGCACCTATGTACAATAATTATGTTAACAATTATGATATATGCACAGATTCTCTTTTCAAGTCAATGACAGGGGTTTTTATGTGGGTTTGACTTCATGAACTGCTTGCACAAGGAAGGGGCACTTATTCTCCTCCTTTTTTATAAATTTTGCTCCTGTCTAAATGTTGCTGTAGACAGAATTTGAGAACTTTGAAAGCAAGTGTGAAGAGGAAAAGCAGAGGGCACTCTCCTTCGCCAAAGTTCACACTTTTTTGGTAAATAACAAATTAGGCAGGAAGGTAGCCAGAAATACCAAGGAGTGTCTGCACAGGTAAATTTTTGCTGGCTAAGACTTCATACAATATATCCCCGTTGCCCAGAAGAGACAGATCAGATTTAATCTCCCATACAGTCTCTCTCCAGACTCTACTTAACTCACACATCTCCAGTGTGAGACCCAGGGAGTTGGGAAAGAAAGAACCAGAAAGAAAGAACCAGAATCCTCTCTGGTACTTTTTCTAGATTGATGATGGACTTCTAAGCTGTCACACTCAGAGTCTTGCTATGGGCAAGGAGGGAGAATACCTCACAGGCACATGGAGTTCTATGAATCCATTGTTAATGCAGTCAAAAATTTCATCATTTAAACCAAAACAAAACTCCTTTTTTAATATTTGTGCTAATTCTTTCAATGCCTATCTATCTCCTACGGTTGACCCTCCCATCCTTACTCAGAAAGAATGGGAGGTGGGTTGTGACATGTTGCCAGTACCCTGAGATGTTTATTACAGGCAGGATAATATTTGTGGTGGGGACTTCTTCACCTTCTGCTTAGGGAGGTGTGTGATGTTGATGCTGATACTTTGCTCTTCCTCAGCTTTGGGTTTGCTGGGGTTTATTTTTATACATTTTGCTAACACATTCTTTTTTCTAATTATGCTCATTATGCAGCTTTTCTCTTTTTGTTATCTCCAAAATGAGCCTTTACCTGAGCAGCATAGGGCTGCATTTCTGCAGTGACCACTGACTGACCTTTAAGATTTGTGCTTAAAGTTTGGGATCTCTGTTATCATGCCATGCCTGTAATCTTTCACACCACATTTTATTTCAAACTTACAGGCTGTTCAATTTGCACTGCAAGTCTTTTTTTATCACTGTGAACTGAAGCTGATCTCAAACAGACATGGACCATAGTTACCTGACTGCTAGACAACTACTATTGTTAAAAAAACAAAGTTAAAATCCGCTCTGCCTGGGCAAGACAAACCAGCCACCAGTCTGGACCAACTAAGCCTTGATAGTAAAGTGCAAAAGCCTGTGCTTTAACTTGTATCAGCAGAAATCAGAATTACCAGGCTGCAAGTCTTCCTGCTCTACATATGTCAAGACCTGTCACAGAGACGAAGACATTTCCTGGGATGTTGCCACTTGTAGGCCCCAACCATCTGATAAGCCCTGGCAGCTCCCATCAGCTCATCTGTGGCACCAAAGGATCCCTGAATTCACATCAGGTGGCTGCTCCTTGGCTGCTCTCTTGCTGCTTAGTTCCCAGTCACAGGATGAGCAGGAGGATTTTAACATCTCCCCACTTTCCAAGTTTATGTCTGCAGCCTTTAATCACCCCAAAAGACCCTCTCTAACCTAATGGATTAGTCAGTAGTTTGGTTTGCCAGAACTTTATGCTACACTGCCATGCTTTCTTGTACTTCTAGCATTGATCTCAGCTTCCTGTGTAACCACCTTCCGCTCATTGCAATACAATCCTGTGGCTTTTCCTGCATTTCGGTGTGTCAGTAAATCATAGAATCAAAAAAATCATGGCATGTGTTGGGTTGGAAGGGATCTCAAAGATCCTCTTGTTCCTGCCCTCTGCCATGGGCAGGCACATCTTCCACTGTCCCAGGTTGTTCCAAGCCCCATCCAGCCTGGCCTTGAACTCTTCAAGGGGCATCCACAGCTTCTCTGGGCAACCTGTGCCAATGCCTCACCACTTTCACAATAAAGAATTTCTTCCTTATCTCTAATCTGACCCTGCCTTCTTTCAGGTTAAACCATTCCCCCCTTTCCCATCACTACATGCCCATGTAAATTATACCTTTCCTTGTAATACAAACCTAACAAAAGAACACCTCATAATCCTCCTAACTAGCTCTTCCTTCTGTCTGTTTCTTGTCTCACTACAGTACTCCAGTCTTTGTGTGGGTGCAGGCTGCCATGAAGCAGACACTGACTTTTCAGCAGTTTCTTTCATTTCTATTCATAAATTTGAAAGTGTTACAAAGAACAGCTCCTAAAGTCTTTGACCAAGAAACTTCTCACTGAACTGAAAGGTTAAACATCGCGTACTTTGGCTCACTAACTGCAAATGAATTCACAGAATCTCAGAATCAAAGAATAGGCTGAGTTGGAGGGGATCCACAAGGACCATCAAGTCCAGCTCCCAGCCCTGCACAGGACCACCACCAAGAGTCACACCATGTGCCCAGGAGTATTGTCCAGACACTGCTTGAACTCCAATAATAAAATTTGGTTTCCTGAACCTATTAAGTTCTTGGTATTTTTCTTCTGCTTTTATGAGAGGAAAGTCAAGGTATAAAAAAAATCCTTAAATGAGACGTCCCATGCCACAGATCAAACCACACAAACAAATAAGTAAATTAAAAAAATTAAAGCAAGCTTGTGATTTGGAAGTTTCCCTGAAATTTTTGATGAATGTGCCCAGAATTACAGAATCACAGGACCTCTAGGGATAATCAGATCCAACCTCCCTGCTCCAGGCAGAGTCAGCTATAGCAGGTTTCTGTCCTGGGTTGTAGTGTGGGATGTACACAAAGTATTCTATCACCATCTTCATGAACTGTTGAATCCAATTGTTGAAGTAGTNCTTATTAAATTGTATTTTCTGACTTGGAGCCTCTCACTTGGTTTGCTTTCAAACCACTACAGTTTCTCAAGGCTGCTTCCACATCCCTGCACTGACTCACAGCACAGCTCAGAGCTCGGGAGCATTGGGCAGGTTGCTGTGCAGTTTGGCCACACAAATCCTTCCATGAAGCAGCTCCTTGCATGCTCGATGGCCGTGCTAATATTTAGTTTTATATGTTCTTGTGTGGATACCCGCAGCAGAATGTAGAAGGAGAGTCAACAGCTTTGTGAATCCCTGGATGCCTTCACTCATCCTTTGGTGTGGGGCACGAACTTGCTGTTCCCCTCTGCATAAGGACAGAGACCCTGCCAAGCCCAGAGCCTTGTGACACAATGTCATTCTGATCTTCCTGTGCTGTGACTTCTTCTGACCTGATACTGTAGTTTGGTAACATAGCTCTGGATAACTTCCTCCCTACTCTAAAAGAATCCTGTTCTTTGCAGTCAAAAATGCCTGCAGGGCTCTCTGATAGCTGGTGCAGTGTATTGATATACTCAGGGATGGACTCTTGTCCCCAGGCTTTCATTCTCCTACAAGTGCTGCTTTAACTGGTGTGGTGATGTCTCATTTTAGAGATGACAGTTTTCCCTTCAGTGGGCTCACTGGACCACATCACATTCTGTGTTTTGAGAAAGTAAAGGGATGTAAAAATTGGGCCTTCTGCTGTTTGCCATGTTACTGTGTTGCCTTTTGAAACTATTACTTACTGCTAATTATCCTTAATGCTAATATTAAGATATCACACTCAAGCAAAGTAAATAGAGTGAGGAGAGCATCTATGTTCTCATTAACTAAACCAGCTAACAAGCACGCTTGTTCCAGCTTTCTCCTGTTTCCTGCAATTTACCTGTTCAAATGCTGTTTGGTGGCCTCCAGGGCACACTGGACTGAAGCTGAACCCACATCCTTTCCATCTGAGTGCCTTTTCAGTGTTCACACTGAGAGTACTCACAAGCACCCATCCTCCTCCAAATTTCCCACACAGAAGGAGGACTTTGGGACTGTATGAGCTGACACAAAAAACATCCCCCTCCAAAGTCATTATTGATGAGTGTGCAAACAGCAGTTAAATCACTGTGGAGATCCTTGAAGATTTATAACATGCCACATGTTTCACATCCAGATATTTTGCTCTTTCTTAGTACTATCTCAAACACATGTTCTGTGATGGCAGTTGTCTGCTGGAGCTGTTTTCCTTATTTTTGTGGAGGGTTGGACTAGCTGGACATCTACAAGATGCATCCACGTCTGATCTTTGGTCAGATCTCAAACCATGGCTGCTCATCAACAGGCACAAACAAACTTCTACATGTCCTGTAGACATGTAGAAGAATGAAAATTGCATTTATTCTTATTAAGTGCACTCTGGTCCTCAAAACCAGACATCCACCTTCTTCGACAATATTTTTTTACTCCACTAGAATGGATGGATTAACCTCCAGGTAACCTGTGTGCCCATCTCAAAAGACCTGAAAAATCTGTTTTGCAGCTTTTCTCTTCCTGACAGTCTCAACACCTCTGACAGGGCTGCTTTATGTTTCTAGAGCCATACCTTGATGTGATTTGGTTTCTCACCTGTTTTCTCCTTTGCCTGAGTCTAGCTTAAACTGGGTTTTGCTTATGTTTTCTCATCTAATTTACATTCTTGGCCAGACTACTTCTTTTTCCATCTCCTCTGCTTCCTTCAGCCTGAGCCTCTTCATTCATTCCTCATTGCTTGTTGTTTTTTACATTGTTTAGACAAAATGTCCAAGGTCTGATCCCTTACCAACTCGATTCTGTTATCAGGACAACAATAGACCAATAATTGATCCAGCCGTAGTTGAATATAAAAAGCTCTTGGCATCTCCATCATTTCTCCCTCCTGTCCCTGCCCTCTGATTTTCTAATTTGAGCCAAATCTCTGCTGTCTCAGGAGATGCATAAAAACTCCCTTCACAAACTCCTGCACTTTCTATACAAAGAAATACACTCTATCCACCTTTGAAATTGAAATTACAGATGAAAATGACTATCCATTCCCATTGGACCAATACAGGATTGATTGTTCCACAGAATATTATCTAATCTGACAAAAAGAACACAAGTGACAGGTGGCTTAAAGCTTTTCCTGGGAGACTGTGGCACATCCTGATCAGTGTCTTTGTAAGGAGTTTGTGGCGATAATCAAATGCATGTTATCAGTTTTAAATTCAACCTGTTACTCTGAGTTATTTTCCCTTGTACAGTCCTTAGTCAATTCATCATTATTATTGTTGCTGTTTACATAATGAAGTAAGGAGAGGAAGTTCTTGGCTCCAGTAGAATGTTTGCTGGTTTATAGGCATCTAATAAAAGTCTCCCTTGCACTGAAGGGTTTATAATCTCTGTAGGATTTAAGATGAGGCTGTTGCACTGAGGACTCATAGTACAAGGACAGCAAATTCATATCATGAACCCAGCTCAAAAACAGGCAAATTATCCTCCTGAAACCTGATGTGTATTAATTGATTATGAAAATATTTACAATATTTTTTTAAAAAATAATTCTATTATTTTCCAGGGCCCAAAACTGCTATCCTTTTGTGTTTACACCTAGACAGTCTCTGCTTCAAGAAGTCCACAGTGTAAATAAAGGGATAATCAAAGATAAAGAGATATCCCAGCCTCGAGTGCAACTTTCCTCAGTGTTACCTTTGAGTCTCTATGAAACAAATGAATCAGTCTTCAAATATCTTAATGATGAATTCAATCTGTTGTCTAACAGAGTGATCCACATTGAAGCAAAACACAATTGGGTAACTGTGCATTTTTGGAACTAGATGATCCTTGATGTCCCTTCCAACCCAGACCCTTTTGTGATTCTATGATTTCCAGTTATAATGACATATGGTTAGAGAGAGTGATGCAAGGTCACTGTTTCTGTCTTTCTTGCATGAAGTGTGTCCATTACACAAAAACTCACCCTATGCATATGCAATTTTATCAGTCTAAGCTCTTAGCTGGGCTGTCCCTGGGTTTCAGTCCCATGGTAAGTGGGTGAAGGCTTGACTCCTTCCCCATCTCCCTGAAATGCTCCTGAAAAAACAATGGCATTGCTTTTCTGGGCATCCTTCTCCAGCCCAAAGTCTTCATCAGAGCCTGCAAGTTCTCATTTTGTCTGCTTAAATAGGTCCATCCAGTACTTGGACCCTGTAAAATTGCCTTTTAGCTGCCTGTGGCTGCATAGATCTGCAGTGACAAAAGCAACAGCTTTCAGCACAAAGCATTATTTACTTATTCCTTTAAGGTACAAAGCTTTCAGAACAAAGTATGACAACCACAGTCAGGTTAAGTGCAAGGGTATTAAGTTCACATTCATAAATTCACATCCTTTCATCCTTTAGAGGAAGAAATCTCACTCTGTCACCACACCTTTGTCTCCTTGACTTTCTGTGAGACAGGGAAACTGTCAGCCTTTTACTGACTCACATTAGCCTTACTTACTCAAGCTCCTCCCTTCCTTTCAAGCCCTTTTAAAATCTTAGACCCCCTTTGATTTTTAGGTCATTTTCAGCTTTGGAAGAGTAACACTTTTCCAGCTGAATGGAGCCATCTAAGCTGGGGAGATTTTCTCTCTGTAATTCATGAGCAGCTGTTGCTATGTGAGTCTCTAACTTGAGCTGCTTCATCTATGTGATGGCTTTATCTTTCTTACTTGGTACAGTGCCTTTTTCCTTCAACCAGGCTAGAGAAAAGGGACAAAAGAGGAAAACAAAAAAACAAAAAAACAAAAACAAAAAAAACCAAAAAAACAAAACAAACAAACAAACAAAAACCCAACAAAACACACAAACAAACAACAAACCAATCAACCAAAACAAAACAAAAAAAAAACAACAAAAAAACCCAAAACAAAAACAAACAAACAAACAAAAAAACCAAACAACCCCACATCTACAATCAGATTATCAACTTAATTGAAATTAATGGTGCAGAGAAAGAAGAGCAGGTCAGCATGAGTTAAATAATATTTGAGTAAGTGGAATGCCTGCAAGCCTGGGGGGACTGATGATCAGTAACTACCAAAAGGAATCACTGCATGATAAGAGATTGTATTTAAGATCTTGTGGAGAAAAAGTAGCAGGAGAGAAAAAAAGAGCAAGCAGTGCTGTCATGGAAAGAAAGGTGAAATCCAGATGAGTCAGCCTAACTTTGATGCTTGGAAAGAATATGGACCAAATAATGAAACAGTTGATTCATAGTTACCTCAAGGAAAGTGATTGATTTGTCAAAAACAGGTTGCTTCCACCCAGCCAAACACAGGACAGTGTTACTTAGTAAGAGGAAGCACAAATCTTTGACATTTCTCACAAATATGCTCCACCGTCATTGTTAAAGTTGTAACTTCTCCAGCTTCTCACACTGTAGAAATGTAGCTGCATGTCTTTCAGCAACCTCCTCTGGGTAGACTGTAACTTTTTCATTTAGTTTAAATTTCAATGATTTTTTTTTTCTTTTAACATTTGAAGTCTGGTTTCCCAAATTATTGCAGTTCTGAGTTAATGTAATGGTGATTAAAGTACCAGTGCTGCTTCCTTGAGATCTACCTGTTTACCCAGTCAGTGGTACCAAGGGAATGATACAGCCTCAGCATTATAAATAACTCTGAAACAGATGCATTTCTTGGAAGGAGAACATTTCCTTGTGCACAGAGAGAAAACATGCACATATTCCTGGACAGAAAAACATCCAGAGGCAGCTCAAACCATACTTATCCTGCATGTGTGGACAATGGAGCTGAGCCCTGGGTACCCTGTGGAGAACCGACCAATATAGTGACAGAGCAGAGCAGAGCAAATGAATTACTCCTTGTCCATGGGGCTGTGCATATTTTTAGCACTTGGGTGAAGCCCTGTGATCTGTAAACTGCAGATTGCTGTTGCCAGGCAGGGGAATCAAGGGCATCTCAAAGGGAGGCAGATTTCAGTAACGGCATGTGCTGAAGGCACCTCCATCAGCTAAATTAAATGTAATCTCAGAAATCTAACTTGCACAGTAGCATAAACACCTCCACGGGACTCCATGGCTCCTTAGTCAACACAGTCTATGGCTCCTGGCAAGAGATTCAGCTCACCCTACAGCAGACACCAGGGTTCAGCTCAGTTGTACCCAGAGACACGAAAGAGAACCTAATGAAAATCCTGCCTGCAGGGACTGGTGTCCAGAGGTGAAGTGATATTCCCTGGGCAGCTTTAACAGCCCTGGATGGCTTTCCTTAGGCACTCAATCCTTGCCATAGCTCTGGATTGGCTAAATTAAGACACCCTTGCTGACAGGCAGACAGCTGTCTGTGGGCACAGAAAGGTAGGGCTTCATCTGGGCTGAATTCCATCTTTGTTCACAGTTTCACTTTTGAATGAAATCAGGCACTTGCTGTTAATGCAAGCCTGGAGAGATTCCCTGCAGGGAAGTGTTGTGGAGAAGCCAGAGTATCATACACAGAAACAGATTTCACAATGCCTGTGCTCTGAACTCTGTGGCACTGCTGCAAACAAGGTACTGGCACTCAGGGACTTCTTATACACCATCATTTACCTAGGGCCCCTGGGGGAATTATTCACTGAACCTGGCAGGGTGGAGGCTCCAGCAAAAGAACTGTGTCTGGTGTTCTGCACTGCTCTGTGGGAAAGAGTTTGATAATTTGGAGTGAGCCCAGAGCAACAGGAGTGATTCAGGTGCTGAGAAATATGGATGATGAAGAAAAGAATGAAATCATTTGGTCTGTGACTGTGTGTTAATCACCCTCAAGTGTCTAAAAGGTTGATGTCAAGATAATTCTGATTCATTGTTCTCGGTGTCCATGGAGGGAAAGAAAATCTGAGTGGTTTTGAGCACAGAGGTAAGCCAGCTAACAGGAAAGGGAAAACAGGTAACAATTTTTTTAACATGAAGGACAGTGGAGTTCTTACACAGGTTGCCCCAGGAGGCAGTGGATTATAAGCTAAGAAGCATCTGAGATGTTATGCAAAATTCTGCTAGTAGTGGCCAGATTTTAATTTTTCTGTAATGTGAAAAGGTGAATTTTTCTCATCCATCCCTTCTCATTCTGCTTATTTTATAAATGTATTTCAAATCTAGTCTCTAATAATTTATTTTTGTTGAGTTGGACAGATGAGAACACAGGACTGAACAGGGAAATGGGAGTGTGCTCCTGTGTTTCATCCAAAATAAGAAAATCATGTTTCCAGTTTAATGGTCTTTCATACAGACTCAATCATCCTTAGTACAATTTAGTGAACTCTTGATAGCACCCATAAATGCCTCCACTGAAGTTGTCTTACACATGGTAGAACATCAGGGAAATGCATGGGCAGGGGAAAGAAGAAGAGGAATAAACAAAAAGTGGAACTGGGTAGTAAAAAAAGGGAATTGGTGGAAGGAGAGGTGATGTGGAGATGCAGAGTAAACAATGCAATGCAAAAGATGGTAACAACAAGAAATACTCCGTGGCAAAAGAAAGCAGAGAGAAAGCAAAGAAAACTGTACAGCAAGCAGGTCAGGGATGTTGCATTAGCATGATTCAGTGTATTTCCCTTGACTGGGAGGGAAACTGGAAGTTTAGCACCTTTTTCCATTCAAAATAGATATAGTGTACCTGGCCATCCACTGCTTTATTGAGCAAGACAAAGCCTGCAGATGAAATGTTGTCAGTGGTTCAAATGAGAGGGGAACAGGAGAGTGGGAGAGAGCAAGGAAGATTTAGCCATCAGACGGAGAAAGGAAGACAAAGGGGTGCCAAGAAGGCAGGGCAGGTGCCTGAGCTTGCTCCAAGGCCCTCATGGGTCTCACTGAAGCACAGAACAGCCTGACTGCCCAGTGTATAATCCAACACCAGCCTGACACCAGACTCACACACTTGTGGCAAGAAAGGATGCTTTTTTCCTCCTGTAACTGGTGAGGACACTCATTTCTGCCAGGCAGACATTATTCATCTCAGCTCAGTGGCTTATATTCCAGCAAGCACTGCCTCTCTCCAGGGCAAGCATGATTGCAGGGTGCACCATTCCCATATGCTTTCCAGAAACACATCCATTATTCCAGGAAATTATGATGCCTGAAAATTCAGTCTGTATTTCTGCCTGGTGCAGAGTGCAGCAGCAGCCAAAAAGCAGATTGAAAAGGTGGCTGGAAGAGAATGGTACCAGGCACTGGGCTGTTACTTTCTGTATAATGAGATGTCATCAACAGTTCAAGTTTGCAAATCCCTCACACAGGCTACCTTAAAAAACAACAGAAAACAAAAACCAAAACAAAATAGAAAAAGGAAACACTATGACAAAGAAATCTCCAACTTGCTATTGAGTGATGCAGCAGTTAGTAGGGGCATGGAAGGTTGTGGTCATCCTCCTCTGCAAAATCTTGAGAGAAGAAGTATCAGTACATGAAAAGTCTCGTAACTCTATTAGAAAATATGCAGAAACACATTTTTTTGCATTCTCAAACATCATCCTGCTGTGTGTGTATACTGATCTCCCACTCATGGCAGTATTTCTGTATCAGGCATATGGATAGTACTAGATCATTCTCAATGACTCAGTATTTACGTGCAAAATGTCATGAACATCTGAGAGTGTTTTACACCTGGAATGCTATATTTGGCAGCACTGAGTGACTCAATTTTGCCAGCAATGTTAGCAACAGTGAGAAAAATAAATGACAATTTTAATTACATTTTATAGATATTTTACAGCAAGAATTTTTATTTTGGCAAATAAAGACATCTGGAGTCTAAATATTTTACTTTCTCTGCTCCCACTGTTTTAACATGGCAAGGAAGGGATTCTATACATTGCTGCTCCCATATGTATTTGCTTTGCTATTCACAGAGTGAATTCAGAAGCGTAACTCCAGTCAGAAACAACAGCAGCTCTGTACAGTAGTCACAGGATCTGCTGAAGGCAGGTGATGCTGCAGAGGTGTTTTTTAGGGTGAGGTTAAGCTGTGCACAGAACAGGGAGGACTCATCAACTGCATATGATCATTTTTGCCTTCCACAGTCTCCAGTGACAAGGCACAACAAGAACAAAAAAAGAAAAAACTATGGTTTGTGCTTTATTTAAACCATGGTCTTTCTAAAAGAAGAGCTCACAATTTTTCTCTCCTTCATTGCTAAATATACTGAGTACTATAAAAAAAAAGTCATTCTGTGTGCTGGAGACTATCCATAAGGGACATTACTTTAAATGCTTTCTCCATTGTTGCAGCAAAGAAGTCATTAGAACTCACTGCAGAGCAGGGAGGGACACCACCTCCTCTCCTGAATTTATGATCTGGGAGCTAATGCTCTGTCTAATAGAAATGGTTAGTGACTAATGAAAAAGTAGAGAATGCAGACAAGCTTGGCTATACATTGGGAAGTTCATCAACACACATTTTCCCATAATGCTCAAAGATATTTCCCATAAGAAGGGAGGAATAAGGCTGCAAGATATGAAGGCATGAAGCAGATATCCCCACCCCATTTACCCTGAATACTCACCATCACAAAGTATCCCTGGACACTCCAGAAACGATAACTCATACTTTAAAGTCTGAACCTGGAATAAATATTTCATCATCCTCCTAAAACTTCTCCTCTAGCTTCAGTGAAGCTGTACTTCAAAATCTAGGATATAGATTTCACATGGGGAAAAAACCTTCCCTTTGGAGATGTGGATATATGGGTTCATTTGCTTTTCATTTGCTTTAATAAATGAACCTTTATGTGGATGTGTGAAGAAGTAGGTCTGCTTATACAGAATAATCTTTTGCAGCTAGTTATGAAATGGGAGACTGATTTTAGCAATGTTCAACAAACTGTGTTAAAGGACTAAATAAATAAATAAATTAAATACACTGTTCCCAGCATTCAATTAACTGAAATTGGGAGAAGAGACACACATGAATAGCAGAGCAACTAATTTACTCCCATTTAGCTGAGTCAAAGCCCCAGCAGCATCCTGTGTGTCATTTACCTGGCTTGGTGTTGCTAGGAAGCTTTTGGCTAAACGCAAATTTTAGCTGAAAGGTTTCTAAAGCACATCAGGTCACATAATGGAAAGAACTTGAGTTGAGCAGGGATAAGTTAAAGTCTTTAATTTGATGATCTTTCCCCCGATTTAACATTTCCTTAAGCGAAAACAGGTCAACTAAACCCGGAATATGTGAACTAGGAGTCATATATCTTAAAAAATTATTAAAAAATAGTATAGAGCCTTGATTATCTGCCTGTACACTCAAATTCTCCATGTCCAGCTACAGCATGGTTGCCCAGATATTTTCCCAGGTTTGGAGACTATCCAGCACCACACAGCTGAACCCAAAGGTTCTTGGTACCTTCCATCTGGAGGTTTTCACACACACACAAACAATACCAGAGCATGGTGCAAAGGCCCCAGGCTGAGTGTGAGGTGAAGGTCTGTATCTGTCAGAGGCTTTAGTAAATAGGTCACCAAATATCTCCATTGTAAAAAAAAAAAAAAGTCCTCTCTGTTTGGATCTCATACAAAGGATGCTGAAGACCAACAAACCATCCCACATTTGCAGGGCTAAACAGAACAAGGCCTTGGCAAAGACTTGAACACTGCCCATCCCTGTTTACCTGTTGCCATGATGTCCATCAGAATTTTGACAGCCCTTTCTCAGTCAAAGCTGTGACGACTTTGGAGACAGCAGGAGTAAGGGATACTTCCAACAAGCAGTTTGGACATGGCCACCCTGCTCACCCACAGAAGCAAAGCTCAACCACTCACCAGAAAGCCAGAAACAGCCCTTGGCTCATTCTACTTGCTGACAGACATGGATGCTAAGGAGGATGACTGGTCAGACCAGATAGTTAGGACAGGATCGCTTCCATTCTTCAGTCTGGTAAATCATAAATTAAAGCTGTCTCTTCTCCTATAGGATGCTGTCAGGAGGCCTCTGGTGTTCCATATTCCAAGCTTTGGTGTCTCAGCCAGCAGACCTTCCCCCACCATCCACTTCTGCAGCCTCTCTTTCCAAGCCTTCTATCAGGGTAAGCAATAACATTGCTGTACCACATTCAGAATCAAAAGTGAGGGCTCAGGGAGTAGAAGGAAGGAGGAAAATACTCTGATGTGACTGGCCTGGATGAAAAACCAGTAAAACAAAATCTAATCAATCTTCTGAAAAGTATAGCTGTAGGTAAATGTAGAGTTAGTGCCAGAGTAGAATAAATCTGTGTAATTTCCCATGCCTTTGCAAAATACTCTCCAAAAGTGCTTAGGGGCTTCTTGCACAGACACTGACTGGAGCCAGTCTGGTGCCAAACAGGCAGAGACCTACTGTGGGGTTCAAGTTGCTCTGGGTTGTGTTTCTCCCAGCCATTCTCCAGAGGAAGGTTTCAAAGTCAAAGCAATCAGAGTATTGAAAAGTGTCATTAGTGCAGAAATGTTCCTGGGTTTTCGTGAGCTGCTGCTCTGCACACTGACTCTCCACCACCTTCTACAGACACTTCTACTGCACACAGAGGGAACTGGGAGATGAACTTTGTATGAAACCCCACACTCCAGACATTACAGCTCCTCAAAGGATCTGCTGCTGCTTTTAAATCTATTCAATAACCAAGGTAGCAGGGGAATCTATCAAAAAAAGGAGGATTTTAATATATACAGATGAACTTTTCACTGCATGTGCCCCTAGAACAAATGCCCCAGATGCATCAATATGCATAACTGGACATGCAACTCCTGGGGCTCACTGAACCCCTTAGCAGGATAAACCTGCAAAGCAGGAGCTTGTGCTGAATGCAGATACCCTGTCAAAACACCAGATCAGCCAAAAATAATGGAAATGCAATCAGCCTTGCTAAGATCCTCCCTGCTCTTCCACCACATTTACACTGGGCACAGAATTGATTCAAGCCCATTATTTTCAAGCATCATTAAGAGTACAATGAAGAGCGATAAATTATTATATTAATGGGAATATAATGGCATAAAGACACTTTTGAAGTAATTAGATTCTCAGTCTTCAGAGTTTGGAGTGTCTTTTTCCCATCAAGCTCATGCAATGCTGACAGTAGTGAGGCTTGTGCTTGAGGGATGTGCCAAGGGGGATTGAGTGCTGCCTGAAGAAATACTGGCAGAGAAAGGATGAGCTCCCAAAGAGGGAGGAGCTGTCTTCAGGATTTCTGCTTGGTCACTGCACGAAAGGAGCATGGGATTGGCAGGAGAGGAGAGCAGGGGACAAAGTCTTGGTTAAAGTGTTGGGGAAGTGTTACTGCCTGTGACTAACAGGCCCTAAAAGTGTTCCTTGTTATTTGCACAGTTCCCTTTGCCTTTTCTGCCACAAAAAAACTTGGGAACAGGTTTCTGAAGTGAGATGCCCATGGCTTTAAAGCCCACTGTCTGCCTAAAACAGAGATGCTTATGACATCCTACTGAGCACATAAAGAACCATGCTCTTGTGTGCCTCAGTTTATTAAAAGCAGTGGATGGGACCTCTAAAATCTTTGCACATACTCACTCAAGCACATTAAATCTACAGTATTCCTTCACACTCTCCAGCACCCAGAAATCTCAACAACAACCTTGTGAGCAGACCCTGTGGGTTCTCCCAAAAGCCTCAAAACCAGGGCATTTCACAGGGGAGAGTCTCCCAACAAAAGCAAGGGAAGCTGCCCACTGCAATACCACTCAGGCCCTGGATTCTACACTGGGAGAGAGGTAGTGCCTGGGTAGCCCAAAACCAGGCTGCTTTGGGGTCAGCAGGCACAAATATCATAAATAGCCTCATGACCATGAGGCTCCAAGTTCAGGGTGCTGCTGTCACCACGTGCTCCTGCTGAAGAAGCTCTGCTTTTCCATTAAAACAGGATGAGAGCATCAATCAAGTCAGGGATGGGAAAACATAAAACTCATTTCAGTAAATGGCTCCAGAGCAGACACTTTGTACAAAGAAAGGAGATGTTCAGCTAGAAGGTGCTGTTATAGAAAAACGAAGTATTATTAAAAAGTCTAATTGTTTAGCTGTGGGGATTCAGGACACCAAATTGAGTTCCTCCTTTCTCAGTTCAAATTATTGTAAACAGACCTCTGGATTTGACCAAGAATTTCTTGTGAGTTTTAAATCTTCTAAAAAATCAACTGCTTTTCTTGTTACACAGTGATTTATACAAGGATTATTCCTCTCATTAGTCTCTCATGATGATTAAAGACTAAAGTAATGACCACTAACTCTGGGATTAAAGCTTAAATGTCACTGCCTGAAACCAAAGACAGCAAAAGGTGGCTGCAGGAATACTGGCGTGTCACTCTAATGAAAATGAGGGAGTAGCAGCCAGACAGTGATTAGGACATGATATGGGGAGTGTTCTGGGTGGAGACCAGAAGGGACCATGTGCCAATTAATTTAAAATTAGATTGAAGAAGGCTTGAGCTGCAATCTCTTTTCTGTAAGTACATCAACTGGTTGGCTGAGGAGAAACAGCTGACATTGCATTAGGGCTGGAATTTTTCTGATGCAGAGTCCCTCAAGAACAGCTAATGCAGTTCACTTTTGATGGGATGTTTAATCAGAAGCAAAACCATTTGTGAGCCTCCATAGGGAGGTTTCCCCACAGTGTAGGCATAGTATAGCTACTTTGCACCCTTGCAGCCTTACAGATTGTAAAAGCAATGAACTGCAAAACAATTAAACCTGTCTTAGAATTCTAGAAAACCATTTGTCCAAGTGTCTCCCTGGCCTCAACACAAAGAGAAGGGATTTAGAGTTTAGGATGAGCTTAATTGCCCCTTGGAGATCTCTGTACCTTGCCACTGACTTCTCTCTTGGAAGTTCACTTAGGGTTTTAGATGGTCTTTGAACTTAATGGAAAAATGTCATGGTTGCTGCTTTCATAGAGATTCCACCTATGGATGCTAAAGGGAACCTCACTGAATTTAAAACTGTAACCATATAATTCTTTGTAGTCACATTTTAAGCTCTCAAAAGCAAAATGGGATGGAGCTGGTGATGTTATGGTGGTTTGTGGAGAAGTAACAGGAGAGAGGTGTTTGCCATGTAGCACTGGCTAGTGCAAAAGAATGTCCACAGTGCCCAGAGCCTGTCCAGGGCCCTACCAGTTCTCAGGGGTCAGCTCTGCCACATTACCTGAGCTGAAGTCAGTCCCTAAACCACCTAGCTGAGTGTTACAGCAGCATCTGCAGCCTGTAATGCCACTTCCTATAAACCCTCTGGGACAGTCTGAGCTCTGCAAAACCTGGCACAGAGGGGTCCTGGTCTGTAACAAGGTTTTTCACTTGCTGCAGTGATGCAGAGATCTCTCAGTGATGGTTTGGAAAACATGATGTGGCAGAGAGTTTAATACAGCTGTTGTCCTGCAGTACATAGGTAGATAAAAAGTCCATAGTGCAGAAGTTGTCCTCTTGAATAGCACTTTCACCAGTGGGTAACACAATCTTTGCTGTGGAGATCACTCTCACCTTCCCACACAGAGAGAACCTTCCCAGTCTTGCTGTTTAGCCCTTTTCTGGAGATGATGTTTCTTCATAAGAGAACTACGGGGTTGGGATACAGTTTTTCTCTGGCAAAACCATCTTTTTCTCCACACGTCCTTTGGAGCTACTTAATAAATACAGCACAGCCCTGTCATCTGGTACATTCAAAGTATTGCTTCCTCAGAGGGATCTTTATTAGCCAGAGCTATAAGAACATCTCTAGCAATGAAGGATGACAAATTAATTGTATTAACATTTTCAAAGTGCCTGGAAGTGCCTGCTCTATATGTTCAAGTAAATTAATATTTAATATGATCTAGAAGAAGAGACAAATGTCACCATAGACCAGGGCATTTTAGAGTCCCACTCCTTCTTCCCTGGCACTCATGATCTTCATTTGAGTGGTGAACACCCAACTGGATGTGCACACACTGTTGGATTTGCTGGTGATGCTGATCACTGGAGATTTTCCTTTTGTATGAAATGGAATGGTTCCAATGACAGGGAGATGTTAAAGAGAAACAGGGTTTGATTTTGGTGTTTTCGTTGGTTGGTTGGTTGGTTGGCTGGTGTTTTTATTATTTAATGCAGGAAACCAAGGTTAAACTTTGTAGGGAATGTAGCAGACAAGTTCAGGCCAGTTGAATTTTGTATGGAAGATACTGCAAGGGTTAGTACAGGTACATGGGGCTGGAAATGGAAAGATAAGGGGGAACAAAAAGCTGGAGACAAACATGTTCAACAGTGCAGGGAGAAGCAGCCAGAGCAGGGATGAGCAAAAACAGTAACTACACACACGGCAAGGCAAACAGATTCTTCTCTTTGCTCAGATGTAACTCCCTGCACAGCCCTTGGCAGGAGGAAGACACATGATCAGCCTTCCTTTTCACCTCTGCACACATCATTTTCCCCATCTGCAACATGACAGAAATGAATATTCCCCTGTGGCTGGGGAAGTGAATTTTTGATTGCTGGAGGATGTTAGAGGAATGCAAAGTGGGCTGCTATGAACTCTGTGTGTGTTTATTTTGCAGCTGACACACTTTCCCCAGGCAAGGCAAAGGAGAGGTGACTGGGTGAGATGTAGGACCAGAGCACAGCAGACATTTTCAAACCAGACCAATGCTGCCACATTTTTCTGTCTGCTGGCTCCCAGGAGAGTGTGCCAGATGCCCACTGATGGCACAGCACCCTCCTTTCCCTTCCACAGGAGTGCCTTGCTCCTATAACTTTGTACTTCCCAGGAATTTTCCACCTGCCCAGGTTGCTGGAGCTCACACAGAAAAGAGATATTATGGAGAGTTGCTAAATGAGGATGGGGAGTCAGAAGATTTGTATTCCCTGCTAGGAAATCTTTTCAGTGGCTCAATAAAAGAGTTTACAGAGCCATAGGGATTGACTCTCTCCCAGGACTCTGCACTCCAGGGTGGCATCAAAGGGTTTGGTGGATCAGATACTCCTTGTGGTCTGGAGCAGACCCTGTGGTGTCCAACAGGAAAAACATTTTGGGTAATTACATTTTGTTTTATACTCTGGGAGCATCAAAGAGACACAAATTAAAGGGATCACAGACACACTGTGCCCATGAAAGGCTCCTCTATGGACCACAAACTTACAGGATCTTCTGAAAATGAGGGCCCAACCTCACCCTCCTGATCTGCAGTACTTCTGGGGTTTTCTGAACCCAGTATTTCTGACTGGGGAAATCCCTCAACTTTTTGAGTGTTCCTCCCCATCTTCCTTCTTTCTGTGCACAGGGTGTCCCAACACCAGACCAGGGCTCTGCAGGGAGAAGCCCCTGATCCATGCTCAGCCTTTCGGGCTGCCAAAGGGCCTTTTAGCAGGATAAAGAAAATGCATTTATTCAGATTTATATGGCATTAAGGACAGCTTTAGGTGTTTTTGCCATCCAGATCAGAAAGAGTGGAGAACCTTTGCAATAAGGACAGCTTTAGGTGCCTTTGCCATCCAGATCAGAAAGAGTGGAGAACCTTTGCAATGGAGAAGTGGTTTGGCAGCAGCTCAGGTCTGTAGGGATGTGTGGAGGGAATGGCAAGAACCAGACCAAAAGGTAAAAATCTGAATCAATAACCTTCCCTGTCTCCTCTCAGCCCATACTTCCCTCCCCAAAGACATCACCTGACATTTTTCAGCTTCTTTTTCAACATCTCCAATCAACTCTTAACAGGAATCTCAGAGGTTTTTAGACACAAGGCAGAGAGGTGTCTTTGGATAAGGAGCTGATTTGCAACAGCTCCTGCTGAACAGGCACGTGGGCAGCAGTTAATGCTCTTTTCCAGTGAGCAACTGCACTGTGCTTTTGCTCCTGCTGAAAGGCTGCACTCTCCACTATGTGGAGATTTATAGCAGGGCTCAGATAAATGGACATGAGTGCTTTTATTATCCATGCAAATGCAGAGTGCAGGTTACAAGGTGATGGGGAAAGGCTTCATTTAACGAGACAGAGGAGCCAGGTCAGGAGTAAATAAAATGTTGGCACTTTCCCTTGTAGATATGGTGATAGAGGTGGGGGGACGATTTCCACCTGTGAATGGGGTTTCCAGAACTGACAGTAAAAGACCCCAGAGAAATGTAATTGCAGAAGTGAGTTCAATGAGCAGAAGTCTTATCAGAAAAAACAGGAAGAGTTTAAATAAGAAACAATGGGAAATGGAAAGATACAGTTCAACCCCTGGAACCCCTCTGGCTGACTGTGGTTAAAAGTTTCTGTTGAAGTTAGGTACCAAGGCTCATACCAAAAAAAAAAAAAAAAAAAAAAAAAAAAAAAAAAAAAAAAACAAAAA